>CM035276.1:80300778-80311217 GCA_020226075.1 Hydropotes inermis | reverse complement strand
CCCCCCCCCCCCAGGATGAGGGCCTGGGGTCTCAGTCTCAGACAGGACTTTGGAGGAGAACACGCCCAGGCTGCGTCCCCAGACCCCCTCTTCTGTGAGGCAGAGGCTGTGGTACCCCAGTGCCCAGTGGCTCTGCGGCGGTTACAGGAAATAGTCCAGGACAGGAGATGCAGGATGCTTGGCGCACAGTAGGTCCTCCACAGATGCCGCCCCCAACCTCACAGCTGAGCCAGGAGGCTGTGCAGACGCATTTGCTGATCTTGACCTAAGCCGGCAGAGGGAAGAGCGTGTCCTCTGGTGGGGGTGGGGAGTCCACGGCTCCAGGGAGCGACCCCCTCTGCCTGTCCAGAGCCTGCAGAGGGTCCCGGCTCATCGTCTGCCCCCAGTCACGACTGAACAGCGGCCCAGCCCCACCGCCAGCTGTGGTCCCTCCTCGGGCTGAGCTGAAGGAGCGGGAAGCCTGAGTCTCTGCATCATTTCAGCTCCAACAAATAAAAGCAGACCACTGTTCTCTAATGAATCAACAAACACAGGCTTCACCGAGGCCACGCTTTGTAGGGAAACAAAGATGTTATTCCCAGCCCCCGCCAGCCCGGTGCCAGCCCAGACACTGACTCCTGGGTCCTTCGGAGGGGTAATTTACTACTGCATGCTATTGCTACTGTAAAAAGACCTGCTTTCAGGAAAGGCATGAAATAAATCTACGACTTTTTTTTCCAAGAGTTGAAACAGTATGGGATACTACCCCGTATCTCCAAGGTCACACACCTTGAGCGCAGTGAGGCCGGCCTTGTGTTTGCACTGAGTTCCGGCGGTCCGCTTCCTCGTCTGAATGATCTCAGACACCCTGCGGGGCAGACTGAGAGCCTCTCTCTCGGTGCTGGGAGAATTGAGGCCCCACCCAGCTAGGCGGGAGCCTGGTTGAGTCTGGCTGGGTCCCCTCCATTCCCACCACGTGGGCCTGAGGGCAGTCCTGGGCAGGCACCGGAGAAGGGGCCTGGAGGGGTCTTCTCTGCTTGGGGGGCAGATGGCGGCTGCCAGGGGATCGGCAGCTCTGAAAGCTTGGCATTGAGTGACTGAGCATTGGGTGGCCAAACTGACTTTGGCAAAACTACTAACACGCTCGAGTTTTTCCACATCCATGTAAGGGTGCTGACTTTTGTGAGAGATGTCTAAGCAGAGAAACTAGAAAACCATGCCTGACACCTGACATGAATGATAGGCTTAGACTTGGGGCCTGAGGATGGAATTCTGTCTCGTGCTCAGAGGAGGCTGATGCATCTTTGCAGCTGCTCTCGTCACCTGCGTCTGGGGGCTACTACATGTCTAAGTCGCAGCGATCCACACATAGCCCTTGGAAAACGAAAAGGGGATGAACATGCAGCAGACAGTTCCATCCTGTTTTCACTAACTGGCTGCCCAAGTTTAGCATTTTTTTCTCACAACAACTCAAGCTGGAAAGCTATTAAGTTGCATTTGGTCACACTTGTGAAGCACTTCATTCACTTTGGCTCCATTCTTCTTTACATTAATGAAAAAACCCTTTTTATCCTGGTAAGCTTGGACGCAAAACTCTTCCATGGCTCATGTTCATGCTTAAAACGCTTCAACCTCAGGCTTGAGCTGACTTGTGCAGTGCACGACCCTGGGCCCTTGCCATGGCAGACGGACTGACCTGGCGAGTCCCTGGAGGGGACTCAGGTCTGTCCTTCTGCTTTAGCAGAGGGAGGTTTATTTTCAGG
Source organism: Hydropotes inermis (assembly GCA_020226075.1). Lineage (NCBI taxonomy): Eukaryota > Metazoa > Chordata > Mammalia > Artiodactyla > Cervidae > Hydropotes > Hydropotes inermis. Next base: position 80,309,475 of record CM035276.1, on the reverse strand, counting down.
CCGTTAGAGCTCTTTTCTCCCCTTCCTCTTATGGAAATTGCATACATTTCCCTGAGATTGCAAAAATCTTTAAAGAGCAGGAAGGCAGGAAACAATAAAACAGCTTATCCTGTCAGGTCAAAGGAGAGGTGCCACCACGGGGCCTTCGTTGGCGTCTGAGACATGGGGCTGGCGGAGGCCGAGCGGCGCCCTCCGTCCCCGGGCCTGGTGGAGACGCGGGCCCAGGGAGAGGCCCCGACGGCCCAGGCTGGAAGGGACACCGGCTGCTGCTCTCCTCTACATCCGGATCACCACTGTCCTCTTGCTGGTCCGGGGGTGGGGGTGGCCTAAGGGCCCCGATGGTTCCCAGAGGCTCTGGGTCTCGGGGAGACTCACTGCAGGGCGATCTTTGGGTCCTCCCCGCTTTGAGCGCTGCCCCTGGGTGCTGTAGGATGGAGGCTCCCCTTCCACTCCACCTGCGCTTCTGTGCCTCCGCCAGGTGCCCAGTGCCGATTCCGGGTCCCCCTGAGATGACCCGCATGGACTCACTCTCAGCATCTCGAGGTGTGTGTTGAGGCCAAGACAGGGGGAGGCCTTGGGAATAAACCAGGTGGGAATCTTCCAGAAAGCCAGCCAACACAGACTGGCTCCTGGCTGCTCTCCTGCCCGAGGCTGTGGAGCCATAGAGACGGGCCAGCCTCCTCATTTTGATCTCCGGAGGCCTCGGCCTGCAGTGGCTTCAAGCGGGGCTTGGGTTCCCAGGCAGAGACTGAGGCTGGGTCCCGGCGGTGGCAGCACCAGATCCCAGCCACCAGACCCGGGGTCAGTGACAAGGGCCCTACCTTCAGCTTTGCAGAAAGAAATCCCACAAAGACGGAAAGTAGGTAAGTAAGTAAAATGTTTGTTAAGAGGAAAAAGTGTCCAGCACCCGTGGACAGACACGTGGGCGGACTCAGGGAGAGAGAGGCAGAGTCAGGCCCTCATCGTGACTTGAATTACTTTTACGGGCCATTTCTTCCAGGTTTTGGCCAGTCATTTCAGTTCGCCTGGGTCTCAGTCCACACTTGGTCTATCTCAGAATTCTCCCATGTGTGCACACATCTCTTAGACAAGATGGTTTTACCGCAAAGGCGTCTGGGTAGAACATCCCTTGACATGAGCCCCCTGTGGTCTCCAGAGAGCCTTTCTGCGCACATGTGGTCCGGGAGGTCTCCGACTTCATGAATCAGAGATGAGTGGTCTGGCAGGGCCCGGCCTCCTCCCTTGATTGTCCTGCTCTTCCCGTCTAGAGTTTGGTCAACAGGGAAAATGACCTGCAAGTGCTTTGCCCTGGGGGCTGGGCCTCCTGCCTCACTTTTGCAAAGGCTCCCAGCCCTGCCCCGGCCCTGCTGTTGGAGACAGCAGGGCCGCCCCTTTCTGCCAGAGCCCAGGGCGGGCCTCGCCTCTTCTCTTCTGAGGGGCCCAGAGAATGGGACTCACAGGACTAAATGCAAGAGTGGAGGAGGCGGGCAGTTCTCTTTCCCTAAGTGGAGACCCTCTGCCAGGCCTGCTGATCTCTGCTCTGAGCCGTCCATCAGGACTCCCCCGCCGGGGGTATGCGGGCCCTGCCTCCTCCCTCCACACGCCTCTGGGCAGCCTGGGTTCCTCCTTGGCTTCAGGTGCCCCCCAGCGGGTGGGTCAGGCCCCCAGGACAGTCGTCCAGGCCTCCTCTGTCCTGAGAGCCTCTATGGGGACAGGGTCAGTCTCAGATTCTGCCTGCAAACTGAGGGCCCCCCACCAAGTCCCCATCTGGGCAAAGGGGGCTGGGGGAGAGGCGTGGTTGGCCTTGTGGGAGAGGCTGAGAAATACCTATTGACCACTTTTTTGTTCTACGTTTGTGTTTTTAAAAATGAACAATAAAAAAATAAAATAAAATAAAAACAAAATAAAAATGAACAATAATATGGACAGGCATTAGGTGAAAGTAGAAAACTCACTTCCCAAAGCCCTGGACCCCACTCCCAGGCGTGTGTGTGCATATGCCTGCAGGTATGTGTGTGTGTGCACGTGTGTGCACACGTGTGTGTATGCACACACATGCGTCCTGTTGTCTCCATAGTATCTGTGACTTGTTTTCCCACTTAAGGAAAAAGACAGTTTTCTGCCAGCATGTGCAGCTATTCCCCATTTTGTCCTAAATCTCTGAATTCAGTTTTATTCATTGGCTGGACCACATTTATGTCTCCAATTGCTCGGCGATAAAGACCTTGGGGGACACCTGGCCAGGTGTGCTGCCTGACCAGCCTCACTGACAGCCCCGTTGCTCTGGACGTGGGTGACCCCCACGAACAACAAGTTAGGCTGAACTATGTGGTCTCTGTTTGACCCTCTTTATTTAGAAAAACTGCAGCTGCATTTGTCTCAACATGAAAAGACTGAATTAAGATCAACTGAAGACAATGAAAAGGAATTTAGTTAAAAGTCTTTGTTTGACACCTACAGAAGCCCTCACGGAACCCCGCCCCACATCCGAGTTTCCTCTCTCTCCCGCTCCAGGCGGGGAGCGGGTAGGGGGGACAAGGCCCAGCTCCCTGCCCATGGGGAGGGTCTGGGACGGACCTGCCCGCTCCCCTGATGACGCGGGGAGGCCGCTGCGCCACACGGCGTGCCCGTCTGCAGAGGACTTCTTCCGCTGCAGACTTGGAGGCCCCCGAATATATCTTACAGGAAAACCTACAGACAGCAGGTGCCAGGCAGGGCCAAGGACGGGGCGTTCTGAATGCAGCAAACCATTAAATGACGTTCTGCCTGCGTGACGAGGCATTTTTCTGTCTCTACCTGGTAGCTGACAAGAATGGAAGAATTCTGCTGGTCAGTTTTTTGTTTTAAGTGCTTGTCATATTTTGTTGTTACTTGAATGATTTGGAGTTTTTCTTTTGCTTTTTACATCACTACATTTTCTCTCTCATTTTCTAAGTCAAACTTGACAAGCATCTTGGATAATGCATGATACTTTGAAGAAGGAATTCACAGGGCCAGGACTCCATCTCAGGCCTATCTGTGCTGATCATGCTGGGCTGCCTCTCCAGTGGACTCTGAACTCTCTGCTTAGCGCCTGTGGGAACGACAACGGAAGGATAAGACCCCCTCCAGACAGGGGAATCTTGAAGATCACATCCAGGTTGCTCATTGCCTACGAGGAAACATACCGTAATTACCCCTGTCTCCGGACAGGTCACAAACATTTTCCGTATCTATCAGGATGTAATCACAGGCTTATCGATTATTAACTGGTTGGAACGTGACCACAAGCTTATTGATTATTAATGTTTGGAATGTAACTGCGGGCTTATTGATTATTGACTGTTTGAACACATAACACGTGAATGACGGGGTTATTGTAGTTGTATTTACCCTACCTTTATTCATGTAAGTCTCAAGGGAATTGGGGTGGTGGGTTTGGACACGTACACATGGGGTATAAAAGATTTTCACAAATGCTGGACGGGGTCCTTGGCTAAGAGGAGACTCTGCCTTGGGCCCGCCGGTGTAACAAACTGCACTCCACTCTCTGCATTGTCCTTCTGAGTGAGTTTGTTTCCCGGAACGCGTGGCTACAACAACTTTACTCACAAAGAGCTGGTTGAAGAAAGGAAATTGAAGTTAGCCCTTTCCTGAGAAATTCTACTTACGGTCCAAAGTTTGCGGTCTCAGTGTTGATGAGGTCCCTTCGTGAATAAAACAAGCAGGTCAGCAGGGCGCTTTGCGGCTCCTTTGTGCTCAGGTTGCTTTTCTGACTCTCCCTTCACAGTAGGTGTGCTTTTCCCGAGCTTCTTGCAGGGCCCAAGGTCTCAGGAGGGTGGGAAGCTTTGATCAAAGAGGCTGCCTGATAACAAACTTCACAGGCTGGTGTCTGAAAATCGGAGCTCATCTGAGGTTTTAAACGGCAAAACACCCATCTGTTCTGAACGCTCCAGGCGTCATCTGCATGGTGAGAGTTAAAACCGGAGTTGGCCAACGCTCCGTGCAAAGTTTAAGAACACTTCGGGACCCAGGAGTCTCAGAGCCTCACAGTGGACAGAGCACGTGTTTCTAACAGGGCTGGAGGAGTTCCACCCTCTCCCCCAGATCTCGGAGGCAGGTGCCCTGCGCTCAGCGCTCCACCGCGTGGGTCCCACTTTCGTGCTGTGAAACGGGAAGCGGACCCACCAGCTCTCCTTCAGGGGAGACGTGTCTCTTCCCGTGCTTTTGGGGTCCGTGCGGCCGCCTGAGCGGTCGCTCTGATCTGCTCCTCACTCTCGGCCGAGGTGCCTTTAGGGATCATCCTTACTGTTAATATCTCAGAGTCCTTCCTCCAACTGCTCTTTGAATTTCAGAGCTTTTGAATCAACATCTTCTGGTCGATTTGGTGGCTTGAGGCTCTGCATGGCCCAGAGAAGGTCCTGGGTGGCCGGTTCAAGGACGGGCGGGGTGGTGGGGACTTCAGAGAAGGCTTTTCGGGGTGGGGGTGGGCTGAGTGCAGGGAGAGAGGAGCCTGGGCCGGAGCCCCCCTGACCCTGCACGAGGTGCTGTGTGAGGTCTGCTCCACGGGACCCTCAACTCTTCTCTAGCAATGTTTCTCCTTAATCAGGTCCACACTGAGCCTGTTCATGGGGGAAGGGTGGGCAGGGCGGGGAGTGGCCCAGGATGAGCGCAGGATGAGAGCTGGGAGCTCTGTCCCCCCTTGAGGAGGGGGGCTGTCTGACCGCACCTGAGGGGCTCGGGAGGGCCTGCGGGAGCAGAGGGGGCAGGTCCGCAGTGGCCAGGACGCCCCCTCCAGGCGGAGCAAGGGCTTCTGGACCCCGATGAACCCGAGAGAAGCGCCTGCCAGAGAGCCGGCTGCGCCTGCGTCCTCAGGGACCCCTCAAGCGGGCAGTGAACTGTGGGACTCCCGAGGCTTCCTGACGTTCCTCTAGCTTTAGAGCAGGCAAGACTGACAGCACCCTGCCGTTCTCCACTGACAAACAGTGGACAGCCCCGCCCGTGCCCCAAAACTGGGGTCCAGCCTGTCTGCAAGGAGTGCGACTGGCTGGGTGCAGACGACAAGGCAGCTCCTGCCTCAGTGAGGAGTGTCTGTGGACAGAAAAATGAATGAGTGACAGTGTGATGAATGAATCAACGATTGACGGAATGAAGGAGGAAATAGAACAGGCTCGGTTTTGAAGCAGTGACTGCATCTTGGGCCGGACTGTGGACTTTGAGCTATGTGTCCAGTATCTATGGAAACGACATACCAACTGGAAAACCGGGCCCCCTGGGAGGAAGAGCCCCAGGGCTTGTACCTAGACTCTTTGTCGCCTAAAAGAATTCCCTAATTATCTGTGTAACCGAATAGAATCATACATTCTATTGTGCTTACTGGGGTATGACCACAGGCCTATGGATAATTGTCCACTGTTAACTACTTAGGCTTAAGGCATACGAATCATGGGTTTAAGTCATATGAATCACAGGTGAACTTTTTTTTTCATTTTTTATTTTTTATTTTTTTATTGTAGTGGATTTTGTCACACATTGACATGAATCAGCCATGGGTTTACATGTGTTCCGCATCCTGATCCCCCCTCCCACCTCCCTCTCCACCCGGTCCCTCTGGGTCTTCCCAGTGCACCAGGCCCGAGCACTTGTCTCATGCATCCAACCTGGGCTGGTGATCTGTTTCACCCTAGATAATATACATGTTTCGATGCTGTTCTCTTGAAACATCCCACCCTCGCCTTCTCTCACAGAGTCTAAAAGACTGTTCTATACATCTGTGTCTCTTTTTCTGTTTTGCATATAGGGTTGTCATTACCATCTTTCTAAATTCCATATATATGTGTTAGTACAGGTGAACTTTGATTGTATCTTTCTTTTCCTTTGTTCAGACTAGTTTCAGGGAATTTGGGGAGGTGGGTTTGGGCACATACACTTAGGGTATACAAGGTTTTCACAAAAACTGGTCGGGGTCCTTGGCTAAGAGGAGACTCTGCCTTGGGCCCGCCAGTGTGATAGACTGCACTCCACCATCCTCATTGTCCTCTGAGTGAGTGTGTTTCCTGGAAGGCGTGGCTACGACAGTGTGAATGAATGAACGAAGGTGTGAAAGGTGCTCTCCTGGGCCTCGGGCTCTGAGTTTACTATCTTGTGTGTGCTACCTGCTTGGACCCCGATGTCCCGGGCAGCACAGTGAAGGCAGAACTGAAATGGTCATGCTTCTCAGGTCCTGAAACCTGCACGTTTAGAGAGTCAGATCGAGACCCAGGGCAGACAGCCTGGCGTTCTTCTCCTGGCCTGACCGGGCCCTGGTCAGCGCCTACGCACCTGGCCTCTGCTCCTCTGAGGCCCTGATTTACCATCATCCCTCACCCCATGAGTCCGATCCGTTACCCTTTACCACGCGCGGGACTGTTTGAGTCGTCTGGGCTAAGTTCGGAGGCCAGCTGTCCACTCCCCTGGGCCCAGAACCTTTGCTGGAATCCCTGAATCCCCATGGGATCTGGGCTGGGTGCTGGCCCCTCTCCCCTCCAGGGGGGAGCTGGCCCTGGGGAGGGAGGGGGTGACGCTCATCCTTCTGGAATGAGGAAGTCCACCATCTCCCATGTTTATTGAGAAAAGCAAAACGTGTAATCCTGTGTAATTTGCTTCCTGTTGGCAAATCCTTGGAGCAAGATTATTTTCACCCACTTAGCTGTTAAATTTGTAAGGTGATCAGGCCTTTGAGTTAGGTAAGACCCCTGGAACCAGAGCCTCCCAGCGCCCCGCTCAGCAGCTCAGGGCTGAGGCCAGCAGGCAGGGGTCTGCGTGCTGCATTTGATCCTAAACTCAGAGCACGTGATGAGACGCTTGATGCTCCATGTGGATGCGAGATATGGTCTTTCCTGCAGAGGCTGGGATGCGACCGGTATTTCTGGTTCTTAGCTCACCTGGGGCCTTGTAAACAAGCCTTGGGGACCCAGCTTTGAGACAGAAATGGCCTCAGAGCTGAGCTCACTTACTTCTAACCAGATTCAAAACACTCATCAGGTTGAAGCAAGGCCAGAGTCCACATAACCAGAATGCCACTGGGGGCTCCTCAGGGCTCATCTGGAGTTCCTCCCAGGCCCCTCCAAGGTTTGAGCTTAGAGTGTCCAGCCGCAGAGCCCTTGGCCAGACCGACGGGATGCAGCTCTCTGCCTCCCACACTCCGCTCAGGCCTGGAGACGTGGGGTGGGCGTGGGGGCTGGCCTCTGAGCTGCAGCCCCTCCTCAGGTGTTCTGTCTGTGATGCTGACGGACAAACAGAAAGACATTCAAACCCCGAGGTGAGTGAATTAATTATTAAGCAGCTTGGCACAATCGATACAATATTGTCGCTGTGTTTCCTTGTAGGTATTTTTGGAGTTTGCTTCAATATTTAATTCAACCCCAACCTTAGGTCATTAGGAAATGTAGGCTCCAAGTTTCCTCAGGGTACAGCCTGTGTTATGTGGTCAGCCCACAGAAGGACTAGAACCGGGGTGCAGATCTCTGGTTTTAAAGAGCCCCCCCCAACCTCCTGGCCCCCACTGTTTAGAGGCAAGGTCAGGAGACACATCTCACAGGCTCTTCTCTTGTCTGCCTTTTTTAATAAATAATTTTTAAAAACTCAAGTACAGTTGATTTACAGTGTTGTGTTAGTTTCAGGTGAACAACAAAATGAATCCGTTATATAAACATTCTTTTTCAGACTTCTCCCATTTAGCTTGTTACTGAGTATTGAGTAGAGTTCCTGGTGTGATACAATAAGCAACCATAAGTAACCAAACACTACCATAATTACTCCATGTCTATGAGCCCATTTCTGTTTTGTGTATAAGTTCATTAGTATGTTTGTTTTTTAGATTCCGCATATAAGCAATATTATATGATGCTTATCTGCCTTTTTAAAAACACAGGTGGGGTTGCTTCATTTGCCAGTTCGTGAATCCACATATTGCCAAGGAGTCGGGTGTGGTGGGGTCCTTGCTGAGGACTCTGAGAAGCGGGGTGATCATACCCAGGCGCTGTGGCCTGTGTTTCTCCTTATTAGTGAGTGAACTGTGGGGTCACAGAGGAGACCTTCTGTGTTTCTGGTGTTTGTTACTGCGAATGTGGAGATGGCGTCCTGCCCCAACACATGACCGGACTTGGCTGCATTTTCTACTTGACCCAGAGAAGCAGCCAGCACCCCCCCTACCCCCAGTAACTTTACAAAGTGACTGAGTTGCTTCACTGGCTGCCGGCTGAGCGGCCGCCCACCGCACGCAGAGCGTCTCCTCAGCGGAGGGACTGGGCAGATGCTCTGTCTGCTGTTTGGGGAGAGAACGTGTGAGTCCTCATGCTGACACGATCGGGAAGCGGCTCCCGCCGGGTCCCTGGGTGCCCCCTTGCTCTCCCGCTCCCCACCGCTGCCGTGCGGCTGATGCTTCCTCTCGCCGTGTGGAGTCCCCCTCCTGGCCCAGCTGTGGCCCGTCCGTGGACAAGGCGGCCTCTCCCAGCCCTGAGTGCCTCCTGCGGGGGCCGCCGAGCCCAGAGCCCAGTGGGGCCCGTCCGCGTCCCGCGGGAGGCGGCGGGCGGTCCTCAGCCCATAGGAGCATCTCTGCAGTCTCTGCCCCCATCTCCACGTGGCTCCTCTGCATCTGGGTCCAAGTTTCCCGCTTCCTGCGAGGACACCAGCCGTGTGGACGTGACTCTGGGGGACGCTGTCCACGCCTGAGCACCT
>CM035276.1:80258684-80284848 GCA_020226075.1 Hydropotes inermis | reverse complement strand
TCATCTGCAGGTGCTGAGCGAGGCCAACAAGAAAATCATGTTAAAAATCCCGAGCTCCCCGTAGCCCTCCAGGAAGTTTGGGGGGTGAGGGTCTCTGGGAGCGTGACCACCCCAGGGCTGGTGGAGAGGTCCAGGCGCGTCTCAGCCTTCTGGCTCCAGCCAGCGGCTGGCTCGGGGTCATCGTCCCCGGAAGAGGGCGTTGCTCTCGGTTTCCACAGGGAGACCTTCATCATCTTATCTCTGTCCCTGCAGGAGGCCCTGGGAGCCAGTGACTAACTGCTGAATCTGCTCTGTGGAATCGGGGGAGGCCCAGGGCACCAAAGCCTTTTTCTACAAATAAGGAACGGGAGGAGGAGGGCCCCACGGGCTCCTGCTTGGCTGCAAGCCCCATTTTCTGTGACTCTTTCCACCCTGTGGGGGGCGGGGGGCAGGTGGGCACAGGAGAGGGAAGGAGGCTTTGGTTGGAGGAGTCCCTCCAGAACTCAGCGGGGGCCTTGCAATCAGTACTAGGTTGAGGGGGTCTCATTATCTTACAAGTGACCTGATGTGGGGATTGGATCAGAAGCCAGGGTGGAGGGGGGAGGCCCACTCCTGATGCTCAGGGCATCAGCCTCCCCTGCTGCCGCCCACCACCCCCGGACACCCGGCTTCCAGAGCTCCCCGACTGTAAGCCCTGAACCCAGCCTCAGACCTGAGCTCCCAGCCCCGCAGAGCTGTCGCTGAGCCCAGGATCCCGTTACAAGTCAGAGAAGGCTCAGGGAGGGGCCGGGGGCTCACTGAACGCTGCCCAGCCTGGCACCAGGCAGTACCCAACCTACCGACGGATCAATCCATCGACGGGTGGGTCAGGGTCATGCTTCCCGCCTCTGGTTTAACCTCCACTGCGGCTCAGAGACCACCCACCCGCTGGCGCCCCGGGCAGGCGGGGATCACGTGCCTGACTCTCAGCCCAGGCCTCCGTCCACCAGTTTGGGGACACGGTTCTCAGCACGGCCTCCTGCTGTGAGGAGTTGGCCGCCCCGGGCCAGCATGTCGGGGATCCTTCTTCCTCCAGCTGGAGAGCAGCCTCAGCTCCACACCGAGAAGCGGGAAGCGATGGTCATTGGCACAGGAACCACAGCCGCCTGGCCCCGCACGCCGATTTGCTCGCTCACCTCTGACCCCAGCCTGAACTTAAGCTGCGGTCAGACCTCCAGAGACTCGGGAAGAAGGGGGTGAAGAAGGCTGGGGAGTCAGCGGTAGATGGAGCCTGCTCTTCTACCAGGGGTCCAAGGGGGCCCACATTCTCGCGCTCCAGCCCAGGTCTCTGCTGGCAACTTTGACGAGCAGCTCTCTTTCCAGATGAGCACAGTGTGTGTGACCGCGTCTGCGCAGACACGGCTCCATGTTGGGGCTCATCTGACCCATCGCTAGTGAGCTCCTGGTCTAGGGAGGGGACGAGGGCTACGAGGTGTGGTTCAAACACCCGAGGCGGGAGCCAGGGCTGGTGAGCAGCTGTTTCCCACCTCGTATTTCCTTATGTGCTCGCCTCACCTGCGACACCCTTGAGGACAGACACACACTTTACTTCTCGCCAGGCTACGAGCACTGACCCAGGGCCCAGCCGTCACAGGCACCAAATAAGCTTTTTAGATGAACCCATGGTGAAGCAGAGGTCTGGAGGGGACTCAGGAGGGGGGATGAATGAATCTGGTGGCAAAAGGGGTAAAGGTCAGAGGAGCAGGACTCCTGGGCCGGGGAGTCAGGAAGACCGGTGGGGGGCGATGGGTTGGCTGCAGGCGGGACAGGGGGGTGTTCCAGGAGGTGTCCAAGGGAAGAACCCTGGCCAAGGCCGATGACATCTAAGCGGGACGGCCTGCTGTGGCCGTAGGAAACGCCAGCAGCCACCCCCGAGCATCGTCAGGAAGGAGGCAGGAGAAGGGTGGAGGACCATCCTGCTGGCCCGCACCTGACATCTGCACTGCCTCTGGCTGCTGAGTCTGAGTGAAGGGCGGCGGAGGCTTTCACAGGGAGACTGAGGTGGGAAATGGCTTTACTTCTCTATCTGAAAATCAGTGAAAGAAGAAATCTAACTTGGGAAGATGCATTGATTAGCTAAATCATGTCTGACTCTCTGTGACCCCATGGACTGCAGCCCGCCAGGCTCCTCTGTCCAAGGATTTCCCAGGCAAGCATACTGGAGTGGTTGCCAGTTCCTCCTCCAGGGCCTCTTCCCGACCCAGGGATCGAACCTGCGCCTCCTGCCTTGTTCGGGGGGTCTTTACCATCTGAGCCGCCAGGGAAGCCTGACGATGACTCATTGCTGCCGTCCAGTCGCTCAGCCGTGTCCGACTGTGACCCCGTGGGCTGCGGCATGCCAGGCCTCCCTGCGTTTGCTCAAAGCACGTCCATCATGTGATGAGCAGATTAGGTAAATTCTTCTTTGCTCAGTTTCAGAACAGGAAGCGGTGAGAGTGTGCCCGAAGACTAAACAGAGAAGTTCAACACAAACAAATGAAACTCTGGCTACAAGTTCCCACAGGGATCATGGCCACGCTCACCAGAGGGTTGTGCTCACAGCCTCGAATGCCAGCAGGGTCTTCCCAGCGCTTCCCGAGGGTGGCAGACTGGTTCCTGGCTAAAGTAAGCAGCTTCACGCACCTGGCCAGAGGCAGGAGGAACTTTTAAAACAAATAAGTATTATTTAATTCATTCAGCAATAAAAAAATCAAAGTCTGTTAACCTCAAAGGATAGATTGGAACCAATATTTCAAATGTTTATATACATATCATATAGTATGTTGTATATTTAATAAAGTAGAGATGTAAACTAAGGTTTTTTTCCCTAAAACTTGAGAAATACATGTATCTCACTTGAAAGAAAAAATACTTTGATTCTATAAACTTTCAATAAATTATTTTTTAATTATGCTAATACTCAAATATGGACAGATCTTCCCCAGTAGCTCAGATGATAAAGAATCTGCCTGCAATGCAGGAGACCCGGGTTTGATCCCGGGGTCAGGAAGATCCCCTAGAGAAGGGAAAGGCTACCCACTCCAGTATTCTGGCCTGGAGAATTCCATGGACAGAGGAGCCTGGTGGGCTACAGTCCACGGGGTCGCAAAGAGTCAGACACGACTGAGCGACTAACACTTCAGATATGTGCAAATGTAAAATTACGTATGAGCTCCTTATAGGAAATTAAATAAGACAAAACTATAGAATTGGTAAAATCCTAATGAACATCATTTCGTCATAATAGACGGGTTGTCCCGTCTAAAATACTGATGAGTTTGCGTGTTACGTGCTTCACTCGCTGGCCGAGAGCGTAGTACGCCATCATCTGAGTCGTCGGGATCACATTTCTCTTTTTCCCCAATAAATCCATTTAGCTGCAGTTCATGATTTAGGCGAGCCAGTCAAAGTAATGAGCCATCGAAACACAATGCTGAAACGTAAAAACAGCTGTGCAAATAAATGAATGTTGCATGTGTGCGCTAGTTGCTCAGTTGTGTCTGGCTGTTTGCAACCCCACGGACTGTACCTGCCAGGATCCTCTGTCCATGGGATTCTCCAGGCAAGAAGACTGGAGTGGGTTCTGTTCCCTTCTCCAGGGGATCTTCCCAACCTGGCTCTCCTGAAATGCAGGCAGATTCTTTATTGTCTGAGCCACAGGGAAGTCACAAAGGCAAAAAAAAAAAAAAAATCCATAGGAGACCTCTAGGTCCTTACTGGCTCCGTGATCCCTTGGATTCACCACCGCTTGAAGTAAGGAAGAAGCAATTCCACATGCATTTTGAAAACTGGAAGATCCCAGAGGGCCTTGCCAGGGCTTGTGAGTGATTTGTTTGCATGCGTGATGGGAGGAAATTCAGAAGATAGAAAATGCTCTGGTGTCTTGTAGACAGCTTGTGAGCCCAGTGAGTACGGAGAAATGTCACAGATCATTGAATAGCTGCTGAAGGTAGATGGGAGCTCTGGCCTCCTCTGGGACAAAGCGCGTGAAGTGCAGGCTGGAAACGCTGGGGAGACGCTGACAGTCCACCCCAGGCACAGAGGGAGCAAGAGACATGTTGAGAGAAGACCGGCTGCAGTCAATCACCTCTTGTGAAAAAGCAAGCTGGAAGGATGGAGTTACCTATCTGAACACGGAAGCCTTTGTGCGCAAGGCTGAATTCTGTAAAACCAGGAAGGTCAGAAGAGTGAACAGACTGATCCTAAACCCAGATCCCAGAACCTGGGGAAACATACTTGGTTTGGAAAAGACACACTTACTACTTTCCAAAGAAGGCATTAATTTTTCACAGCAAGTAAATTTGTGGGGCCCCTGATTGTATAGTTAACACTAGGGAGGTTTGGAAGGTTTTAGACATGACTGGTGGTTGAGACGCAAAGTCCCGAGGAGGGAAGCGGGGTTTCACCCACCTGGGGTCAGCCTGAGGAGCCCACGTGCCATCACCGTGGGGACACAGCCCTGGGCGGTGGACCTTGGGCTTCTGTGATGATGACCTCATAGGGAGAGGCTGCCTGGAAACGGCGAGCGCTGAAGGCAGGTTGATGGCCTATCGATCCAGAGAAATACAACTTTCATCTTACTGGTGACGTTCCAAACTAAGGAATACCAGACCCCACTTCTGCTCTTTCACAGGGACAAAGCCAGGAGCAAAGGCGCCTTTGCTCAGCCTCCTGAAGCGCTTACGGATGCATCCCTCTTAGCCCTCCCCCTAAATATTTATGACTCATGAATGGTCTTTCCCCTAAGAGCCTTTTGGATTGTATTTAATCAGCACTTATTTATTCATAGCGAACACTTATTGAAAGGCAATACATTGATAATGGGAGGCAGGTATTAATACGATGTGGCCTCTGCCCTCCAGGAGCTCACGGTCCAATGGATGAACCACATGCTGAGAGCTGAGGGCACCGTGCAGAGGGCAGGCTCGACCGCAACCGGCTGGCAGGCCAGCTGACCACCCTGGCACCTGAGACCCCTTCCGGAGGCCTCCTCCGGTGTCCAGACATGTGGGGGCCAACGCCCTGGGAGCAGCCCCAGAGTTGGTGGGCAGGGGAACGACAGTGCTGTGTGTACACGGAACATAAACTCTCGGTGAAGCAGACTGTGAACCTGGGCGCTCTGCTCCTCGAGGGGCGGCTGACGGGGCAGGGACCCCGGGGGGAGGTAAGGACAGTGATGGGAGGTCCATGGACCTGGATGACCACTGTCCTGACTCCGAGGAAGGAGATGGTCCTGAACACAAGCTGTCATCTGGGCAGCTAGGAGGTGATGGGGACCGGGGTGCCGGCCACAGGGCGGGGACCGCAGGAGCCCCGGGGAAGCGCCGTTTGTGGGTCCGCTCCCGGAAGGCTGCCCTGAGCCTTGTCCTCGGGAGTGACAGCCGCTGCTCAGCGATTCAGCGTCTGAGCGCCTGGGGAAGGCTGTGCGCTGCCTGCACCATCTCCTCGTCCCGACCCCGTGAGGTGGGCCAGGCAGCTACTCATCCCCAGCTCCACGAAAGCACCCACAGTAAAAAGTGATGTGAATAAAAAATCGCGAGCTGTCATTTTAGCTGCATTTTGCACTTCTTTTCCTGGTTGAATATCAACCGCCTGCCCAGACTCTGCAGGACGCAGTAACAGATGGTGTGAGACTGGCCTCAGGGTCCTGGGGTGGGGGCGTGGGCCTCTGCTGGGGGATGGGCCCCCAGGGTGTCAGCACCAAGGACTCAGGTGGGGGGTAACCTCTAGGAACACTACACGGTGGGCGTACGCAGGCCAGAGGCAGACAGGAGTCGGAGAGCAGAAAGGCGCAGCGGTACTGCAGCGGCTGAGAGCGAGGCTCTGCGGAGGAGAGGAGCGGGCCCGGGCCCGCACACAGAGCGCCTGCCCTGGGCCAGGCCCCTGAGACACTGGTGGGGTCATAGGCTTCTTCACGCAGCTGTGCAGCCGGACTGGAAACCGCAGGTGGGGCCAGCGAGCCCGTGCTCTGGGGCTGCTGGGGAGGTAAGTGACTCCTGCGTTTAGTGGGCGCACGGTGAATGTGGGTCCCTCTTGTCTTTTATCTCCTGCATCATTTAAATATCTGACAATAGCTTTTCTTTTCAACCATCTCCCATGTGTGCTACAAGCCTTGCAAGAAATGTGTCCTTGATTACAATCTGGTGACCTATGAGATCACTGCAGAAGAAAATCATTTTTTAACCATCATTTTATTTATTTTGCCAAAATTGCACTTTCGAGTCTGCTGTTGGCAGGGACTGCAGCACCATTTCTAAGCATTATCACGAAGACGACGCTGGCAAAGGGAAACCTGATATGAAACACCCCTTTCTTTGATATTGATTTAATATCAGAGGGCCATTTTCTCTTCATCTCAACCAGATGCTAAAAGGAACTTGAGGTGGATAGAAAGGACATTTCCTGAGCAAGGTAATGCTCATTAACCTAAAATAAACGACAGCTTTTTTCCTTCCTTTGAAATATCTTCGTGCATTTTTTTTATATATATATAGAAAAGAGCTTGTATTGTGTGTTGAGACAGCAAGATTCTAAAGGATAAAAATAAATGTGAAGGACACATTTTTGCCTGTTTATATCTGTCCTTCATTCTTTGCAGTTTTATTGAGATATAATGGTCAGTAACACTGTGTAAGTTTAGGGGGCAGGGCAGGATGATTTGATACATATATAAATGATCACTTCGTCAGATGAGTTAACACATCCGCCACTCTAAACAGCTACCATTTGTGTGTGCATGTGTGTGGCAAGACCATTTAAACTCTGTAGTGTTCAGTTCAGTTCAGTCGCTTAGCCGTGTCCGACTCTTTGCAACCCCATGGACTGCAGCACGCCAGGCTTCCCTGTCCTTCACAGTCTCACAGAGTTTGCTCGAGCTCATGTCCATCAAGTCAGTGATGCCATCCAACTGTCTTGTCCTCTGTTGTCCCCTTCTCCTCTGGCCTTCAATATTTCCCAGCATCAGGGTCTTTTCCAAGGAGTTAGTTCTTCCCATCTGTAGTGTTAGCAAGTTGCAAATATTCGACACAGTTTTAATAGTCAGCTTCAGTTCCCATGCTGAACACCAGATTGGCAGAACTTATGCCTCTTGTAACTGAAAGTCTGTATCCTTTGAGGAATACTCCCTCCCCTATTTCCTCCACCTCCTAGTCCCTGGAAACTAACCTTCTACTCTCTGTTTCCATGAGCTGGACTTTTTTAGATTTCACGATCAGTGAGATTGCGTGGTATTTGTCTTTTTCTGCCTGCCTTTTTTCACTTTGCACAATGCCCTCTGGCCCACTCCTGTTGGTGCAAACGGCAGGACCTCCCCTCTCTCTTGGCTGATGCAGAATCTCCCCTCTCTCGGCTGATGGAGGACCTCCCCTCTCTCTTGGCTGATGCAGGACCTCCCCTCTCTCCGCTGATGGAGGACCTCCCCTCTCGGCTGGTGCAGGACCTCCCCTCTCTCTTGGCTGAGCAACATTCTGTGGGATGAGCTCCGCGTCTTTGGTCCACTCACTCCCTGATGCAGGCTTAATCGTTGCCAGGCCTCGGTTATTGTGGATAAGGCGGCATTGAACATGGAGCCAACAACTCTGCGATTCTGATGCCATTTTCCCCAGATAAACACCCAGAAGGGGGACTGCTGGATCGCATGGTGGTCCTGTTTTAACTGTCGAGGCCCCCTCCACTGTTTTCCATGGTGGTGGCACTGGCCTGCGTCCCCACCCACAGGGCTCATGTCCCTTTTCTGCGGCTGTGTCTGACCTTACGGTGCCATCCTGACAGGTGGGCAGTGTCTCATCACGGGCTCTGACGTGTATTTCTCTGATGACTAATGAGCCACTTCCCTTGTATTTGTCAACCATTTGTATGTCTTTTTTGGAAAAATGCCTTTCAAGCCTTACGCCCATTTTAAAACCATATCACTTGTGTGTTTTTGGCTGCTGAGTTGTAGGCGCTCCCTATGTCTCTTGGATGTTATTTGCTCACACTGGGTTCACAGAGTCTTCCCTTTCTAGAAGCCGTTGGATGAGATTTACTCGTGAAACCATCTGGATCTGGATATTTCCTTTTCAGAACTTTTAGTGCAAGGTCAATTTTTTTAAAAAGGCTATATATATATTCAAGTTATCTATTTCATCTTGGTTGATTTTTGGCGGTGTGTGGTTTTCGAGGGATTGGTCCCTTTCTTCTATGTCGTCACATGTATGTACCTTGTTCACATAACTCCCTTTTTATCCTTTAGTGAACACAGGCTCTGCAGTTATGTTTATTGTTTTATACCTGATATTGCTGGTTTGTTTATTCTATTTATCTTTCTCAGGTTTTCTAAACATTTGTCAATTTTGTTAATTTTTAAGGAGAAGAACTGACTTTGTGTTTCATCAATTTTCTTGATGTTTTTTTGTTTTAAATAATATTGATTACTGCCTTTATCATTTTTTCCCCATTTTTCTTGCTTTGGACTTGTTTTAGCCTTATTTTTATAATTTCTTGACTTGGGAACTTACATTATTGCCCTGAAACTTTTCTTATTTTCTGAAATTTTCCTGTAAGCACTGCTTTAGCTGCATTCCACACATTTTGACATGCCGTATGTTCATCGTCAAAGACAATGTAGCTTTTGGGACCCTTTCAATGCCATTGTGGCCTGCTTATATTTCAGTAAGGTCAAAATTTTACTAAGCATGTGTTCACTTTGTAATTAGAAAAATGAAAAGCCAGTGTGATGTGTGTCTTCTGCCTCCTAAGTCATCACGGAAGATGCCAAGTCTAAGTTAACATCAGGGTCAGCGTAACTGCCGAGAGTCATAGCCAGGAAAGAGGGCGCAGAGGACACGTGCTGGGGCTGGGCGGAGGGGACGGTCCGGCCGCATTGGGTAGGAATGGTTTGCTGGCCTTTACTGGGTTAAGACACATCCGTCTCAAAGACCCTGTCCAGCACCTGAGAGGAGTTTGCCAGGGGATCAGACTTGGACTTAAATTTAGGACCACAGGCTCTGAGGCCACAGCACTCTTTTTTAGAAAGTGAGATGAAAGACAACAGTCTTCATTAACTGACAGAATAATTTCCCACACTCACAGCATGGCTCTAGAAATTTCACCTAATAGTCGTGGCATTGTTTGTGACTCGTGTGTCTCAGGTGGGCAGCAGAGCTCTGGACAGTGACCAGCACCTGGAGAGGAAACCATCCCTGCTATGGAATCAAGCTCTGCAGACCAGGCTCTTGCCCATTGATTAGATGGTGAAGTATCTGCCTGCAGTGCAGGAGACACGGGGAGCCCTGTGTTGGGAAGATCTCCTGGAGAAGGGCATGGCAACCCACTCCAGTATTCTTGGGTTCCAGCCCACTCCAGTATTCTTGCCTGGAGAATCCCATGGACAGAGGCGCCTGGCAGGCTACAGTCCATGGGGTCACAAAGAGTTGGGATGACTAAATGACTAAGCACTATGACTGTTGAAATAATTTTATATATTTAGAAGTTTTGCTACTTTTCATCTTTAATTTTAATACAAGTAATAATACAACATTTGCATACATGTAGTGTTGAAGAAAAACATCCATTTCTGCTTTATTGACTATGCCAAAGCCTTCGACTGTGTGGATCACAATAAACTGTGGAAAATTCTGAAGGAGATGGGAATACCAGACCACCTGACCTGCCTCTTGAGAAACCTGTATGCAGGTCAGGAAGTGACAGTTAGACCTGGACATGGAACAACAGACTGGTTCCAAACAGGAAAAGGAGTACGTCAAGGCTGTGTATTGTCACCCTGCTTATTTAACTTATATGCAGAGTACATCATGAGAAATGCTGGGCTGGAGGAAGCACAAGATGGAATTAAGATTGCTGGGAGAAATATCAATAACTCAGATATGCAGATGACACCACCCTTATGGCAGAAAGTGAAGAGGAACTAAAAAGCCTCTTGATGAAAGTGAAAGAGGAGAGTGAAAAAGTTGGCTTAAAGCTTAACATTCAGAAAACTAAGATCATGGCATCTGGTCCCATCACTTCATGGGAACTAGGTGGGGAAACAGTAGAAACAGTGTCAGACTTTATTTTTTTTGGGCTCCAAAATCACTGCAGATGGTGACCGCAGCCATAAAATTAAAAGACGCTTACGCCTTGGAAGGAAAGTTATGAACAACCTAGATAGCATATTAAAAAGCAGAGACACTGACTTTGCCAACGAAGGTCCGTCTAGTCAAGGCTATGGTTTTTCCAGTGGTCATATTGTAAGACCCAGAATTTGGGCCTTTGTTCCAAGGAGGAAAAACCGTGCGACCCAATAAACGAGCCCAGCAGATGCAACACGCAAGAGGGTTTATTGTCGGCTGCGCAACCGGGTGACTCCGATCTCCTGGGAGGCAGAGCACCCCGAACAGCAAATTGGGCAAGCTTTTTATAGACAAAAAAACCATACTATCAGCATATTACATACGGGTTACAAAGTGATTGGTTACATGTTTGCAAAGCAATCCCATTGGTACAAACTTCGCAGGCTTTTGTTTAAACTTAAAGCAATTCTATTGGTACAAACGGCGTGCGCTTTTGTTCAAACTTAGGATTTCACGGAAACCAAAACCCAAGTCCTGGCTGCCTGCCAGCCGCAGCCCCGGCAGCCCCGCATAATAAAACTTATTTCTCAGCTTCAAAAACCAACAAGAAAAATATCAGACACATGAATTATAGACACCGGTAAAAGGGAAACTAGATATCGACTAGTCAAAATACATCAAACAACTTTGCAGCCCCACAATGTATGGATGTGAGAGTTGGACTGTGAGGAAAGCCGAGCGCTGAAGAATTGATGCGTTTGAACTGTGGTGTTGGAGAAGACTCTTGAGAGTCCCTTGGACTGCAAGGAGATCCAACCAGTCCATCCTAAAGGAAATCAGTCCTGGGTGTTCATTGGAAGGACTGATGCTGAAGCTGAAACTCCAGTACTGTGGCCACCTCATGCGAAGAGCTGACTCATTGGAAAAGACCCTGATGCTGGGATGGATTGGGGGCAGGAGGAGAAGGGGAAGGCAGAGGATGAGATGGCTGGATGGAATCACCGACTCGATGGGCATGAGTTTGAGTGAACTCTGGGAGTTTGTGATGGACAGGGAGGCCTGGCGTGCTGCGATTCATGGGGTCGCAAAGAGTCGGATACGACTGAGCGACTGAACTGAGTGTTGAAGTAGGCTTCCTTTTAAAATAGACTCAATGACAAAATTAATCTCTTTGCTGTTCCTTTTAATGTAATCTTGAAAAATTCAAATAGTGAAATCTACTAGTGGACATTCCATAACCTCTTATATAAACTCTAATTTTCAAAAGTTTATCAGGTATTTTTTTAAACATTAACTTGTTGAATCCTCTCAAAGTTTGGCAAGGTGAGCATGTTCATTCTATTTTAAAAATTAGACAGTTGAAGTTGGAATGAGAAAGCTGCTTGGAGTCACACGTCCACTAGCAGGCACTGAGCCCCGTCTTTCTGATGAAGCCTCAGTACACTTCGCTGTCTCCTACTTTCTCTTACTGACGGCAGGGTGAAAGTCTCAGAAGCATTCTGAAGAGACAGCCTCTTCCAGCATCATTTTTGAGGATAGCATGCAATTCATTTGACACAGCAAAAACACACTCCCGATTACACACACTCCCGATTCGCTTTTTGCAGTCAGGCAGGGATTGTGGGCCAGGCAGAAAAGTGGAGGTTTTTTCTCTGAAACCGGTAGACGGGAGTGAGTCGCAATTCCCAGGCCTCATGGCGGCAATTCGTACCTCCGGGCAGCAGAGGGCAGCACGGGGCCGGCTCACGGAGAGCGTCCGCAGGGGCCGCCGGCGCGCTCTCCGGATTCCCCGGGGGAGCCCGTCTGGGGCCCCTAGGGGGCGCTGGTGGCCGGGCGCCGAATGGCGAAGGGGCGTCCTCGCTGGTCCTCTGAGGGTCTGCGGCACCGAGAGAGGAGCTGAGAAAACTCTGAACCAAACCACAGTTTCTCCACCTAGTGATCCTGTCGGATTCCTGCATCCCATGAAGCGAATGCTTCCTTCAAAACGTTTCCACTGCATGTCCCGCAGCAAGAATTCCAAGTGATTTCCCAGGAACGCAGAAGCTTAAATTTCCTCGCAGCCACGGGGACTTTTGGAAAGGAAACAGCGCTCACTGGGAGGAGAAAAATAGCATGGCGCTTTAAAAAGCGTACAGAGACTGCGGCTCTGACCTGGTAGACGTCAATGGCAAAGAGGTTTTTTTTTTTTTTTTGCTTGTGGGATGGTTGTGCCCTGACCAGGGATTGAACCTGGGTCACAGCAGAGAAAGTGCTGAATCTCAACCACTGGACCCCCCAGGGAAGCCCTGCAAGATGCTTTAATACAGAATTGTATATGAAGTTTTTATCACCTAATTTTTAAATGAAGTGTTAAAATAGGAAGTATTAACACATTTTATGTTTGCTGTTCAGTTGTGCCTGATTCTTTGTGAACCCATGGACTGTAGTTCAGATGGCAAAGAGTCTGCCTGCAGTGCAGGAGACCCGAGTTCAGTCCCTGGGTTGGGAAGCTCCCCTGGAGAAAGGAATGGCAGCCCACTCCAGTATTCCTGCACTCACTCATGCACTGTTGTCCACCAGGCTCCTCTGTCCATGGGATTCTCCAGGCAAGAATACTAGAGTGGGCTGCCATTCCCTTCTCCAGGGGATCTTCCTGATTCAGGGACTGACCCCACGTCTCTTGTGTCTCCTGCGCTGGCAGGCAGATTCTTTACCACTAGCGCCACCTGGGAAGCAATGCATTTTATAGGCCATTGTTCATCAACCAAGAGATTTTAAAGTAACGTTCCAGCAGTGATTTAGGTTTCCTTTACAGTTACTCTTAGGTAGGCATCTGGTCCCATCACCTCAAGGCAAATAGATGGGGAAACAGTGGAAACAGTGGCTGACTTATTTTTTTGGGCTCCAAAATCACTGCAGATGGTGACTGCAGCCATGAAATTACATGACGCTTACTCCTTGGAAGGAAACTTATGATCAACCTGGATAGCATATTTAAAAGCAGAGACATTACTTTGCCAACAAACGTCCGTCTAGTCAAGGCTATGGTTTTTCCAGTGGTCATGTATGAATGTGAGAGTTGGACGGTGAAGAAAGCTGAGCACCGAACTGATGCGTTTGAACTGTGGTGTTGGAGAAGACTCTTGAGAGTCCCTTGGACTATAAGGAGATCCAACCTAAAGGAGATCAGTCCTGGGTGTTCATTGGAAGGACTGATGCTAAAGCTGAAACTCCAGTACTTTGGCCACCCGACGCGAAGAGCTGACTCATTGGAGAAGACCCTGATGTTAGGCAAGACTGAAGGCGGGAGGAGAAGGGGACAACAGAGGATGAGATGGTTGGATGGCATCATCAACTTGATGGACATGAGTTTGGGTGGACTCCGGGAGTTTGTGATGGACAAGGAGGCCTGGCCTGCTGCAGTTCATGGGGTCACAAGGAGTCGGGCATGACTGAGCGACTGAACTGAACTGAATGTGTTAAGAGCAGAAAGAACCTAGCCTGGAAGAGACATGAACCCTAAACTCCGCTTGACCACTTCCTGCTGTGTGAGCTTAGGCAAAACCCTCAGTTTCTCTGAGCCTCAGGCTCCCTATTTCTACCGCTCAGGTCACACTGTCCTCATCAGGGAGGCCTGGCGAGGAGAGCTGTCTCGTCTCTGACGCCTGGTCGGCAGCAGAGACATAACTGACGCAGATGCTCAGGGTCCCTGAGAGCCCAGCCTGGGTAGCATTCAGCTGTCCTTCCCTTTGCAGCGCGCCTGCCTCCACCGTCCTGGCTGGGAAGGCGTGGTTCCAGCACGGCTGAGCCTTTGCGGTGTCCCGAGGGTGCTCCACGGCAGAGCGGGGGGAAAGCGCTCATGTGGTCCCACCCCCTGCCCCTGCCTCGTGGCGCTGCCTGGTCGGCCTGGGAAGTAGAGGCGGAAAGGCCGGAGGGGTTCCCTGATACCCTGCCTGCTCAGGACATGGGCTAAGAGAACGCCATCCCCAGGGACACGGCTCTGACAAAGACTCAGCATCTGGGTCTCCTCTGAGCTCATGGCTTTCAAATGGGCTTCAGCTGGTGGTGTGGGTCCAAGGCTGACTTCACTGGCTTTAATGTTCTTTACATATAATAACAAAGCATTTGAAAGCAACGGGACTTCTAAGATGGGTGAGAGGAAGATTTGTCATGTGAACTGTGACATGTCCTTACACAATGCTCTGTGGTCATTCAGGGTCAGAGGAAGACTGGGTCTGTAGATGCTAGAACATTAAAACGGAAGAAGTTTTCTGGAGGAGAACTTCCCGGTGGGCCAGTAGTGAAGACTCCGCCTTTCGATGTCGAAGGTTCAGGCTCAATCTCTGGTCGGGGAGCTGAGATCCCGTTATGCCTCACAGCCAAAAATCCAAAACAGAAAACAGAAGCGATATTGTAACAGGTTCAGTAAAGGCTTAAAAAATGTCCACGTTAAAAAAAATCTTAAGAGCAACGGGGGATGTCCCTATGGGCACAATTATGCCTGATTTTTATCCTTTAGCTATTTTTGTGGCTTCTCAATTTTTCCATGTACATTTGCTATTTGGGGGGCAGAAAAAAGTCTACTTTAAAATAATATGTATATATTGCCACTGAAATAAAAACAATTTTGTAAGTTAATATATGGAGACCATTCCCCTAACTAAAAAGATGACAAAAGAAAGTCCTAGAAATACAAAATGAAGCTTAAAATAAGAGGCCATGATGCCAAGGCACTAAGGAAAATGGGGTAAAACCTAATAAGACCTAGTAGACATTAGAACAAAGCATTTGGCATTGATTGGATTGTTTTCTCCCAGGAAATTGTTTTCTCCCAAGAAATCCTATTGGGTTACAGCTAAAATGCTGTTTGGAGTTCCAGAAATAGAGCTTAGGTAGTGCTGTTGTGTCTGGAAGTTTGTTCTGAGAGCCCAGGGAGAAACAGTGATCTGATCAGAGACAGTGGACGGCCTCACGGTTAAAGAGCTGAGGGTCAGCTTGGAGCAGAGTCAGCGGGACGACAGTCTGGCTATAAAGGGAGCGAAGTCAGTCTCTTCCCTCCCCCCCACCCCCCTGGCTTCTCCGTGTACACATCACCTTTGACCCCCATCTGTAAACAAAGGTGAAAAATTAGGCAAGATAAGTGGGTGTTGTTCTCGGGTAGGACTGCTATCCTGAAATCTGTTTTTTTTTTTTAAGGTTTATTTATGCGTTTGTTTATGGCTGCCCTGGTCATCACCACTGCACGTGGGCGCTCCCCAGCCCTGGGAGCGGGGGCTACTTGCTGGCTGCGGTGGGCAGACTTCTCTTTCTGCGGTTTCTCCTGTCGTGGGTCACAGGCTCCAGCCACTTGGGCTTTGGCACTTGTGGCTCACGGGCTCAGCTGTCCTGGGGCACGGGGGATCTTCCGGGACCAGGCACCAACCCTGTGTCCCCTGCGTCAGCAGGCGGAGTCCTTCCCACTGAGCGAAGCCCTCTCCTGAATTATTATGGCTCCTGAGTTTAAAAGCAAAGCAAAGAGAGAAGTGGCAATTAAATTACCCCCAAAGAACAAAGACTTACCTAGTCTGAGGGGAAGGAAACTCTGAAAGAACCCCCTTACATTCATTCAAAGGCAGCCGAGGACTGCAGATTGCAGCTGCAGACTGTGCAGCCACTCTTGGGAAGTGCTTCTGCGAAGGCTGGTGAAGGACCCGGGGGTGTCAAGGTCAGGTGGGGTCAGAGTGTACGAGGTGTGGGCCGTCCGGTTCTTTCAACAAGAATCCCAAATTCATGAGACACCTTAGTGTGTGTTTTTCAGATGAGAAAGCGTGCAAGATGTTAAACAGCCAGCCCTCCTCGGGAGCAGAGGCGCCAAACAACCTACCTCTGGTTTCAGGGCTCTTCCTGGGCTTGGGTAAGTCTGCCGCTTTTACAGAAAGTTAACTTTTTATTGAAATACAGTGGGCTTCCAACGTCGTTACGTCTGTAACTTCTAAACTGTAAACTGAGTGTGCACACAGGGAGGCTTCAGACTGCAGACCCTGCCCTGGCAGTATCCTCCGGGTAATTCTGTATCGATGTTACACTCCGCATGTGAGCACTCGGGGAAGGACTGTGTGGGTGTGGTCTGTGCAGACTGAAGCGCCACCGTGTAAGATGCTTCGGTTCTGCGCTTCATGTTATATAGGCTTACCCTGTGTATCCCAGCTGCATCTTTTAAAATCCTCTCAAGCCAATTTTATGTAAAAAGAACAAGCCGTGGGGTTGTGCACGATGGGTTCTGGGTCTGTCCCCTTGTCTTGGGAGGCTCAGCAAATAGACCGTCATGACCAAGAGTCAATGCCACTCTCCGCTCTGCAGAGCTGAGCTGAATTCTGCAGCTGCCAAGGTGACGCAGGACAGATATTTATAGAAATGAGTGAGCCGTTCAGTCGTTTTCTGTGCTTCAAATCGAGCCCGGAGCACAAAACCCCAGCCCGGGAGAAAGAATCTATTCAAACTGCCTGGGAGACCCCAGGCGTCATGACGGCTCCTGGAACGTTTGCAGCCAAAATTCGGGGACTAAGCACTCTAATCATCCGGAAAGCTAATTGACTTCTTTTTTTCAAATGCTTTATCAGATTTCTCCGTTGCAGCGCTCCTCGGATTCCTCAGAACTGAAGGGCTGAATACCCCAGAGCCGCTCCAAAAGGTGTCGGTGCTCAGGACGTCTGAGGACTGAAATGGACCGCCCTTGGATCCTGCCGCCCGGATGTGAACGCTGGGTCCACCCTCGGCTGAGACCTTAGCAGAGGGACTCATGGCTTCGGGGGGCAACAGGGAGAACGGGACGGGGCTTGTGGAGATCGGTGAGGGGCTATTTCATGCCAGACACGGAGAGCAGGTCACGGGCCCATCAGGACCCTGTGACCGGGCACCGCTGGGCCAGGCGGCTGTGCTGGCCTGGTGGACACCGGGGCCCAGCGGTCCCTGCGGAGGGGCCCTGGGGGTCCTGGGTAGATGGAAGCGACCTGGGTCCCAGAAGCGTCACAGGCTCTGGGGCACTAGGGCCAGCCTGGGCCTGCGACAGATTCAGCTTGGGTTTATCAGCCTGATTTAGCCTGGGACGCCTCAGCCTGATCTCAGCGAGGCTGTGACCAGTGGCGAAGCCAGATCTTAACTCCCTGCCTGGCAATTGAACCTGGGAAGCTTGGAAGAGGACCAGGAATCCTAGCCACCAGACCAGCAAAGGATAGAGGCTAGAAGCCGTTTTTCCCTGGATCTTTGCCCCTGGTGAAAAACGTATTTATCATGGAGGAAGAAACTGTAAATGCAGGCTCAGCGTTTATTATCAGAGACGCAGCAGGAGAGCAAGTGGGACGGCACGCAGAGCTGCAGGTCCTTCAGCTGAGACGGAAGCGGGGCAGAGCCACGCACCCAGAGAGGAAGCACGTGGGTGACCCCTCGATGAGGAGGAGCGCAGGGAGGAGGCGGCCCAGTCACTCAGGTCGGTCAGGTCTTCCCAGTCTTTGCCTTCCTTCAGCCAATTACTGGTTTCTGTTTCCACACGACCTACCCGGGGACCCACCCTGCGTGAGCACCACCCCCGCCCCAGCCAAGATGGATCTTGAAGTGAAGGCTTCTGGGAAGAGCAAGACTCATTATGGCCTGGACTTATCCCTTGACTTTTGACCCACAAGAAGCCTTTCTGCGTGTGTGTAGGGTCTCCTTTGTCCCAAAAAGGGTGGAGTGGAGATGCCTTCGTCCTGCACTCACACAGGCTTTTGCCCTCTCTTAGTCCTTGTCTTGACTACTGCCATGACTATTACCTTAACATGTTTACAAAAGACAAACACTGGCTATTTGCCCTATTTCTGTTGCTACTTCCATTTCGGAGGGCAAAGAGGAGGCTGATCGTCAATGCTTCAACTGGAGCCCACCTATCTCTTGTCTCAGAAAAGACTGATAGCTCTAAGTATCCAGCCTGAAGCCCACTTGGTGCCCCAACAAATGCAAACAGGAAGCCAGCTGGAGCCCATCTACCCCCTAAGTCAAGCCTACTGACTATGCCTGGGGCGATGGAACAGGGCGGAGGGCAAGGAGGGACACTCAGGCAGCACTGTCACCTTCAGCCTGACCCAAGAGGTGTGTCCGGTCCCCAAGCCTGGAGGCAGGTTCCAGGCCTCAAAGATCAGTGGCCAGTGCCACGAGCCGACCTCAGGCCACACACTGCAGACGCGGCCCCAGCTCCGAGGACAGCCTCTCCACGGCACACCTCCACCTTCTTCACTCCTCACAACGGCTCTTCTTAGACTTGGGGAATCTCAAAAAAGTTTTTCAGCCTTCTACCAAGGGCATCAGTGTATTCCCAGTCACCCCCAGACAACAGAGTGAACAGTTAACCAGATGGTGAATAAACTGGGACGTTCACATTGGTGAACGCACGGTCAAATGGGTAGAGATGAGGGCAGGATGGAATTTTGTACCCAAATAAAGATGTTTCACCCCTGTTATGAAAAGCCATTTTTCTTTTAAAAGTGTTTTAAAATTCATCAATTTAAAACATGTTTAAAATCAAAGAAGCAACATTCTGGTTGAACACCATATTTAAAAAAACATGATATGCTTCAGACACTGTAAATATAGAGAAAGAAGATCAAAGAACACAGGCAAAAACAATGCTGGAAAACAGCGTGGGCGGAGGATTTCTGCTTCCCGAGCTGCGCTGGGAAGGAGAGGTAAGACCCAGTCCTGGGGGTGTGTACAGTGAAGCCAGGTCAGGAGCCAGCCTTTGAAAACTGAGGCCAATTTTTTAAAAGTGCAAGAAGAAACATAACATACTCACAAAACAAGATAACAGAAAGGACAATGGTGCAAAAGACTTCTTGACTTCTAAAGTAATTTATCCATCTACTTACAAGGGCTGGATGACAAGTTCCTAAGATACGTGAGTTTTCAAAGCCTAATTGGAGTTTCTCTCTGTTGATCTGATGTCAGAACAGCAAATCATTGTGGTCTCAAAAAAAAACCTGAATATTAATTGAAAAGTTCATTGGAATTTGAAAGACTGTTCACTAGTTTTAGTCAATCAATCACCCACAAGCTTTACAATGATGGAGCTGGGTACTGAGAGCTTGGTAATCACAAAGCTTTTCTTGGAGGTGGCTCAAATATGTTTTTCTGACCATGTTGAATGTGACATGAAAGATAGGAAATGAAAGAATTTTAAATCTGGCCCAGGTCAAGGGGCAGTTAGAGCACCATGTCACATGGGGATGAAGGGAAGGTGAGTAGCCAGGCGTGGAAACTGTCTCCCATAGGATTCAGCCTCAGATGAAGGGCTTGTTTTACAGAAAACTGAGGCAGTGGCACATGGCCCCAGAATTTGCTGCCTTATCGCAACATCCATCACCCAGAAGCACTGGGCTAACATAAACTATGGACTTCAGTTAGAAATAATGTGCCCACATCGCTTCATTAATTGTGCACCACCCTATTGCCGGTTAGGGTTAGGGAGGGCTTCCTTGATGGTGCAGTGGGTAAGAATTCACTGCCAACGCAGGGCGCGTGGGTTCGGTCCACGGTCTGGGAGGATGCCACACGCCTCGGAAGGACCAAGCCCACGCGTGACAAGTGCTGCAGCGGCCCTGCCCTGGAGCCCGGGCGCCGTAAGCGCTGAGGTCTGTGCCCCGGAGCCTGTGCTCCGCGGCCGGGGAAGCCCCGGGAATGAGGAGCAGCCCCCTCACCGCAACGAGAGGAGTCCATGCAGAGCCACAAGGACCCAGCACAGCCCCAAATGGCCAAATTAAAAACGCGCGTGACGGGAAACTGTGTGCCTGGAGCGGATGGGGGCACGAGCGCTTCTGCGCTACCTACTCAATTTTCTATAGATCTAAAGTGACGCTAAAACCCACTGTCTACTCATTATTTTTAAAGAACTCACAGCCACGTGGGAATGTCGGAGGGATACGGAAGCCGCCTGAGAGGGCTCCCGGGGCCACGGCTGGAACAGTCCGAGTAAGGAAATAGGTGATGCGTGACTGGGTGATGAGCACCCACAAGTGCATACCGATGGAAGCGCATCGATGAACAAACAAACGAGTGGGGGAGAATAATCTAATCTCCACGCAGGAGAAATTTAAAGACTCTGCATAAATATTCCATGCTGAGGGGTGGGGACCACAGGGCCCTCCTCCCTGCGGCCGGGCTGCACGGTGACGGGCTCCCAAAGAGCAAGAAGGAGAGAAGCGACCAACACCGCCGAGGGCGGCCGACCCAGGTCCACAGCAGCAGGGAGACGCAGCCTTCGTGAGCTGCGACTGGAACTGTGCCTCGCCTCCGCGGACTTAGCGCATTCATGTTTAGGCCATTTGTGACCAATTGTGGTTTCAACCTACCTTCTTAAAATGTTTTCCCGTTCCTCCTGTTCCATGTTCACTTTTCTTTCTTATTTTTAATGGACAATTTTCTTTTTTTTTACTGTTCCATATTCTACTGTATCACCTGTCTAGAGCGAGGGAAAGAGCTTGAGTTATTTTAAGGGACTGACTCCTGTGAGTGTGGGGCTGGCAGGTGCACAGTCTGCAGGGCGGGCTGCAGGCTGGGGAACCGGGGAAGAGTTGGTGCTGCAGCTTCAGTCTGAGGCCGTCTGCTGGCCGACTCCCGCCTCCTTGACGAGGGTCAGACTTTCTTCTACTCAGACCTTCTTCTATGCAGACCTTCAACTGATCAGATGCGGCCCACCCACGCTATTTACTCACTCTATTTACTCAAAGGCCACTATTTCCATGTTAATCTCATCCCCTAACCCTCTCTCGGAAACACCTAGAACAGTGTTTGACCTCACATCTGGGCATCATAGTCCAGCAAAGGACACGAAACCCAGCCTCACAGCGTGAAGATCCTGGGGGCTACACTTGCACCAAGCGGGCCCCCAGCTCTGGGTGAAGCGTGGGCTGCAGGGCCGCCATTCCCTCCCTCTTCCGTGTGAGCCACGGCTTTTCGCCAGAGCCTGCCACCCCGGGACCTCAGCTGACGGCCTGGCAGCCGCCCTGCACGGGAGGGCACGCTCTCCTGGCTGACATTGTGCGGTGGGGCTGGAACAGCCCTGGGTAGACCATAGGCGCGCATCTGTCTCCCTAGAGATCCATTGCTCCCTCAGGCACGAGTGCTTGCCAGTTTGTGGTCTGTCTCTGGTTGATTTCCCGTGCCACGTCTTGGTTCATTTGGGCAATTTTGTCCAGTTTCACGCCTTTTTTTTTCTTGGTGGAAATGAGTTACTTGCATGCTCACCCATCTCCTCTGCAAGTCCCTCCGGCTTCATGCATTCTGAAGGCCCGTCCTCAGGCACACACACAGCTACAGGTGTGTCTTCCCAATGAACTGACATTTTCATCAGCACGAGACATCCTTCTCTGTCTCTGGACACTCCTTGTCTCCAGGTGTATTCCACCCAGTGTTAATGTCACCTCTCCAGCCTTGCTACACTCGCTGCTTTCATGGTATATCTTCTCTCTGCTCATTTATGGCCAACCGATGTGTGTCTTTGTATTAAAATATGTCCTCACATAACCTGTGATCAGGTCCTGCTTTTTTCCTTCACTCACTCTGGCGATCGCGCAGCCTTTTGACACGGTGATTCATCCACTAACAAACTTGTTGCGGTCATTACTGTGGTTAGCTTGGATCTATGAACAGTTTTGAAACTTTGCTTTCTGTTTTCCTCTGTGATTTTTTGCTTCTCCACTCTTTCATTCTTTCTTCTGGATGATTTGAGTCGTTTTGAATTCTGCTTTATTTGCCAGTGAGAAGAGCCATCCTGGTTCTTCAGCAAATCAAGCAAAGGCCAGACTCTGCACACACACGAGGAGGGGATCCTGCTGAGTTGAGGAAGGTTCAGGGGGTCTGGACTTCCACGGTTTATTCAAACGTCTCCATCCCAGGTCTCAGGGTTCACTTCTTAATTAACAAGCTACCTTTAATAGGAGACTTGGTAGGACTGTGGATTCAACTCACATCATACTTTACAGCTCCAGCAGCCGGGATTGGAGTCTGGTCCTCAGTTCTGATGACTTTGCAGGTACAGAGTAAGAGGTTTCTTTTAGGCTGTTATTGGAGCTCTCCGGTTCTGTCCACGACTGCCTCTAGCTAGAAGTGCGAGGGCCCCAGCTTTCCACACACCCAGCACAGTCCACACCACGTGGTCTCTCTGCAGTCATCACCCCAGCAGCCAATCTCCACCACAGTGGCTGCTGAAATCCCCAAGGTCCTGTCATCAGCCAGGGCTTTGTCCCAGGCAGCCACACGGTCACATAAGCCTTTTCGGCGGTCCAAAGGCCGGCCCCCTCCCTCACTGCTGTGTGATTACTTATCTGGGGCTGGGGGCGTTGCTGTTGTTATTGGATAGCTAAGTCTTATCTGACTCAAAGTGTTGGAGCCTCTGCTAGGGGTGGGGAGGAGCCAACACCGCTCTTAGGAGAAGCGAGAAAGGACTGATGCTGAAGCTGAAGCTCCAACACTTTGACCACCTGATGCGAAGAGCCGACTCATTTGAGAAGCCCCTGATGCTGGGAAAGACTGAAGGCTGGAGGAGAAGGGGACGACAGAGGATGAGATGGCTGGATGGCGTCACAACTCAACAGACATGAGTTTGAACAAGCTCTGGGAGGTGGTGGTGGACAGGGAGGCCTGGCGCGCGGCGGTCCATGGGTCACAGAGTTGACAGGACCGAGCGACCGAAAAACAACAAGACACCGGGGAGGTGCGGATGCTCAGCCAGTGAAGAGAATAATAACGCCCTCAGGCTTCCACCCAAAATGAAAGTAGAACCAACGACCCTGTGAAATCGGCGCGCCCTGTGAGGCGCTCCGGGGCGCCCAGCGCTCCCTGCAGGTCCAGGCCCTCTGCCGGGCGCGTTTGGCGGTGTCTGAGCACACCTGGAGCCGCCACACCTGGAGCCGCCACACCTGGCGCCGGAACTCTTCCGCCGTAGCCGCAGTGCTCAGGGGGAACTCTGAGGCCTGCGCCCCGCGGCCCCGCGCGCCCGGAAGAAGCGGGGCATTGTGGGAGGGGCGCGCGTTTCGGCGGGTTCCGTCAAAATGGCGCCCTTCTTGCCGGCGCTGCGCGCGGGGCCTTAGCCGGTGGGGGAGCCGGGAGCCCGCGGGGCCGGCGCGGGCAGCCCCGGGCGAGGATGGCGACCCCGGACCAGAAGTCGCCCAACGTCCTGCTGCAGAGCTTGTGCTGCCGGATCTTGGGCAGGAGCGAAGGTAGTGGGGCTGCGGGCGGCTGCGAGGCGCCCCCGGACCTTCAGGGTCGGGGCGGCCGCGGCCCGGCTGAGTCACGGCCGCCCCGGGCGCGTCCGCCTCCTCAGGCCGCGGGGCCGGGCGCGCGCCCCCGCGCTTCTCCGGGCGCGGGGTCGCGCGCGACGTCTCCTGAAGTGGGCGAGAAGCGGGTCCCGGGTGACGCAGAGGCCCGCCTGCGGCCTCGGTCCCGGCGGTGCGGGCCGAGGGGCACCTGAGATGAGCGTCGTGCGGTCCCGGGCCCGCGGGTCGTTACCGCCCGCCGTCTCTCCGCTCGTCGTGGCGGGAGGGGGCGACGGGGCGGCCCAGTGAGGGCCCTCTGGGCGCAGGAGCGCTGGGTTATTTGTCCCTTAAGCACCACAGGGTGGGCAAGACAGTCTGCAGGTTTTGCTGGAAGACTTGAAGCAAAACTGAAGCTTTGAGACGGCCCCTTGTCCTCCCACGACTCCTGAAATTGGCCCGCGTAATTTATCTGGCGGTCAGTGATAGCCTCAGGAGCGAAAGATGGCTGTTTCGGTTCAGCCCGTGAGGTGACCCTGACTTCACTCAGGTCTCGCTCCAGTTTGTGAAGTTTCTCTCTGCCTTCTGTCCCTCTGAGAAGCCTGGTTCCCCCTCCTGCAGGCCTCGCGAGAGATGCCCGCGGCGCAGGAGTGGGAGGTAGGGCCGCCGCCTCAGGTCCTGCCTCCTGTTCACCGTGGAGGGGAGCCCACAGAGTCAGCGCGCTTACAGTGTTGAGCAGTGGCGTGCCTGAGGAAGAAGAAAGCAGGGCAAATGGCTGTGGAGGGAAGGCTGAGGAAACCCAAGCGGAGACCTGAGTGTAGACGCGGGTGCCCCGCACCCCTGGGCCAAGGTCTTGAGGCGGGTGGGGGCCTGGCTGTCTTTGCCTTTTGCCTCCAGCTCCTCCTGCGCTCTGAGTTGCCTTTCTGATTTGACATCCGATGTTGCAGCCCTGAGGATACCCATAGGCACTGGGGAGCTGAAGTTGGTGGTCAGGACTCAGTCAGGTTCAGCCAGCGGGCCCTCGGTTTTACTCCGGAGTGAAGCCGTGTCCGTGTGTGGCGGTGGTCACAGCTGGGCTTTGAGGACCATCCATGGTGCGGCATCGTGGTTCTCAGAATCCTTGTTTTTAACATTTGAGGATCCTGTCGATTGACAGTTTTGCCCATTCTAGGAGGTTGAAAAACTTCTTTTCAGAAAATTCTGCACCACCCTCTCATTTAGAATTTTGTCTAAATTAAGAGTAAATAGGCTCCTGTACACCTTAAACTTACACAGTGATGTAGATCAGTTATATTTCTACAAAATGAGAAGGACAAAAAAGTAAATAACCTGTGAGATCTTCTCAGAATAAAATATAAAATCCACTAAAATGATGCTCTCTTTCCTCTGTTCTGGACAACCAGGCTTGCCAAACAGTTGTATTCACGTTTCCAAATTATGCTTCTGTTCACTGAAGAATCTATAAGTCTTAATAGCTTCCCTTGTTCTGTTCTAATTTGTTCTACCCTATGAGTAAAGAAGCAGTGCTAATTGCTGCCTTTACAGTATTTGAGATTTTAAAAGAATTTCATTAGTGGGTGTTTTGTTTGTTCACTAAGTAGAACATTTGATTAACTACTTCATTTTCTAGTGATGTTACAAACTGGCCTTATGCTTTTATAATATATTGCTTTTTTAATACTATGAAATTGAAGCATTATAGACACTTGTTACTTTTTATGTGAATTTCATGTGAATTATTTTTCATAAAGTATTTTTAAAAGTTTGTAGTTGGCCTCAAGGGACCTTCAGAAGCCAAGCCCTGAGCTCTAATGGTGCTTGATATTTTTATAAAGTTAGTGTAGCCATTATTTCCCACCTTTTCCTGTTTATGACACTTGTGGGTTTGCTGGAAGCACCCAGTGCCAGCCAGTGACAGGGGAGGTCTCAGCACCCCTGAGCCTCCCCTGGAGAAATTTTGCTTATTATTACATCTTTGGATAGTCAGCATTTCTTTCTTTGGAAACATTGTCATTACATCGCTTCACCTCTGTCAGAGGCAACATTCCTTTTCTTACTTTGCAGTCCTCTTTCTAGTCGGAGATTAAGGAGAAGTGCAGGAGTTTCTGTTAGGTTAAGTGTTCAGCACAAATGCTTAGGTGGAACTACAGTCCCCTGCACAATGCGGTCAGATGGTGACATGATCTGGAAGCCATGTGTGCAGGTCGCGTGAGCCCCCGTGCGGGCAGGGATGAGTGTTGTCTAGGTAGCTCATGGGCCGCAAGCAGTGTTACTGTGGGTTTTAAGATTTTTGAAGATGGTGAAGAGCTCTTGATGAAGTTCCAAATAAAGGATAGTCTTACTCTTGGGGAAATGAATGTGTATTAGATAATACATTAAAACTTGTGATGTATTATTAAAATGTTCACTAAATGTTGATTAATTGGGTATGTTACTTTTTAAAGGTTTAGACTTCATTTGAGAATTGTACTTAATGGGCTCGTTATTTTAAATGAATTAGTATTTAAAAATGATCCTGGTTTACATTTCTAATACAGTATAAATAGATAGATGTAACCCCCATAAGTAAAAACTTCCAGGGGTCCTCAATCTTAGAAGTACAAAGGGGGCTTGAGACTGAAAAGTTTTGAGAACCACAAGCCTAGAGCAATGTTTCTGTTTTGTTTTTG
This sequence comes from Hydropotes inermis, assembly GCA_020226075.1. Taxonomy (NCBI): domain Eukaryota; kingdom Metazoa; phylum Chordata; class Mammalia; order Artiodactyla; family Cervidae; genus Hydropotes; species Hydropotes inermis. The sequence goes on along the minus strand of CM035276.1, from coordinate 80,258,898 downwards.
TTTTGAGTATTGCTTTTCAACTAGCTCTGTGATCAGAATGGCCTGTGATCCTATGAGAAGCTGATGTAGGGCTGCTGCTCTGGGGAGAGGAGCTGGTGGCAGACAGTGGTTGAGGGGGAAGTGGACACATATCCACTGTCAGGCCATTCCACTGTGAATCCTCTGTGTGGCGCTTGCCCAGAACGAGTCCGTGCGCCCCGTCTGCAGAGACCGT
>CM035276.1:80210884-80253684 GCA_020226075.1 Hydropotes inermis | reverse complement strand
GTGTGTGTGTGTGTGTGTGTGCGCGCACATGCGTGTATAAGCCCTGCTCTGCAGGTATCGTGGTGTGTGTGTGTGTATGTGTGTGCATGCGTGTGTAAGCCCTGTCCACAGGTACCGTGGTGTGGGTGTGTGTATGTGTGTGCATGCGTGTGTAAGCCCTCTCCACAGGTACTGTGGTGTGGGTGTGTGTATGTGTGCGCATGTGTGTGTAAGCCCTGCTCCGCAAGTACCGTGGTGTGTGTGTGTGTGTGTGTGTGCGCATGCGTGTGTAAGCCCTGCTCCCCAGGTATCGTGGTGTGTGTGTGTGTGTGCGCGCGCATGCGTGTGTAAGCCCTCTCCACAGGTACCGTGGTGTGGGTGTGTGTATGTATGTGTGCGCATGCATGTGTGTGCATGCGTGTGTAAGCCCTGCTCCGCGGGTATCGTGGTGTGTGTGTGTGTGTGTGCGTGTGTGCGCATGTGTGTGTGTGCATGTGTGTGTAAGCCCTGCTCCGCAGGTATTGTGGTGTGTGTGTGCATGTGTGTGTGTGCATGCGTGTGTAAGCCCTGCTCCGCAGGTATCGTGGTGTGTGTGTGTGTGTGTGTGTGTGTGTGTGCATGCGTGTGTAAGCCCTGCTCCGCAGGTATTGTGGTGTGGCTGGGGCTTTTCCTGCTCCTTTTCTTAGGATTACCCGTCCAGTTAGTTTTCTGGCTCCGAGCAGCTTTCAGACGTTGTGGCCTGTTGCTGCCTCCCTTTCTTTGCTTGTGAAACCCGCCGTTCACTTAGTCCTTCATCCTGTTGCCTTGTGGCCCTTCTGTCTGCTCAGGTGGGCCCTGGGCAGGTGGGAGGCAGGTGCCCCGTGTGCTGTCTTAAAGCAGGTGGTCACCGCTGAACCTGGTTGGCTGTAACGTGTATGCTTTGTTTACCTTCCAGCTGATGTGGCCCAGCAGTTCCAGTATGCCGTGCGCGTCATTGGCAGCAACTTTGCCCCAACTGTTGAAAGAGATGAATTTCTAGTAGCTGAAAAAATCAAGAAAGAACGTATGTATTTTTCTTAAGTGTTACCTCATGTTGCATTGTTAAACTTGTCAAAGCTAAAGAATATGTATGAGCACGCAGATATGTATCTGTGTATTTCTGTATCTCTCTATGTACATATTAATGTAAGGACAGCTCCGTTCTTTCACTAGAACACCGTGGGTGGGGTTGTTTTAAATACTGCTTTAATGGCACAGTTTGGGTTAAGAATGTGAGGAAGATGAGAAGACTTAGTATCACTCGCTGCTTCTCTTGTGATTCAGTTTTAGTCTCGCACGCCTTTTGGCAGGTAACCTAGCATGTTGTCTTGGCGGTTGAACAGCCGTGTGCGTTGCGTGCCGCGTCTGGCGCTTGTTGCCATCCGGACTCCCAGCGCTTTGGAGCTTCCTGTTGGACGTTTTCTGAGGTGGTACCGAAGCTCTCCTACACTTTGTCCCTTAGAGAAGAAAGCTCTCCGCATGTTAGCAGCTGGTTGTGAGTGGGTCTCTGACAGTGTGTTCTTGGAGAGGCTTTGAGCACCAGGACCCCCTGTGAGAGCCGCTCCTGTCCTGGTCAGAAGGTCTTCTCTGATGGCCAGGCCCCCTTCCTCACAGTTCCTGGGACTGAGGAGCGGGTCCCCACTGCCTGGGACACAGCGTTGGCCAGTGCGTTCTCCCCGCGGGCCTGGCTGTCACAGGTGGTAATGATGCCCTCTAGGAGGAGGTTCCGACGGCATGGTTTCTACCCGCCCCGGCTGTTGCATTATTGACTATGTTTGGCTGGCACCTGCGTGGATGTTCTGGTTCAGGGCTGGGTGCTGTGGCAGCTGGGGGTAGGGGTGAGGCCCTGGTGTGTGAGCGGCTGGCTCTGGGAGTGGCTCGGTGAGCAGTGTAGGACTGAGCTGGTTCAGATCTTGGGGTGACCTAGCACGTAGGTGTGTGTGCAGTGGGGGTGGTAGGCTGTCCTGCTGTCAACACTAACTCTCCTTTCTTGCTGGTAAAACTGGACCTGAGAATGCTGCAGTTCCTTCTGATTGCTGATGTTAGCACATTTAAACCCCTAGTGAGAGCCCCAATACTGGGCGTGTTCATAGACTTTGCTTTGCAGATGCGCAGATCCAGGCCCCTGGTGGGCATGTTACCCACGCCGGGAGCAGCTGAAAACAGTCTGTCTTCAGAGTTAAAGGGCTGGCAGCCATGCTGCCAACTGGGTCCTGAGGATCTGTTTTCAAGAAGGAAATAGGAACCGTGTGCAGATTCTTCTGTGTGTTCTTTTTTTTTTTTTTAATTTCAAAATCTTTTATTGGCATAAAAATGAGAATGTTGTAAATAAATTGGCACCAAATATTTCATTTAAATGCATATTACAGTACTGGGGTCGGAAAAACTATCCCTCTTTGCTGTTTTTCCCCCTTCTGCCCACTTTCCTGGGTGTTGGGGGTGCTCGCTGACAACAGTCACAAATCCAGCGACCTGATGGGATAGCACCAAGGCCCACACAAAAAGTATGATAACCTCTGTCACACACATCACAGAACATCATTTCTTCTTCATGGTGGGGTTGTCCACATATAATGCAAGTCTTACACTCCATATACTGCCATGGGTAGGTCTTAATCATAGAAACAAGCTCCATGGTCATATCCAGGCAAGAAGGATGGCCACTGTTGTCACATTGGGAGCAGTGTACAAGTGGCTCAGCCTTCCCTCTCTTGTTGGACTCCTTACCCTTCAGACAAATTCCATATAGAGCATTTGGAATGACCTTTGGCTTGTACCCAGGAACTGACTTGGACAGTACAGAACGTTTGGAGGCATCTTTGCGTGGAGGGGCAGCCTTGTCCCTGGACCTCTGTCTTCCTTGCACGGCTCCTCCTGGCCTTCAGGAAGGCCTTCCCCCTCAGACACGTTGCCAGAGGAGCTGTCTGAAGTGCCTTTGTTTTTCCGTTTCTCATCACCTCGACCGTCTTCGGCATCATCTGAGTCACCATCACTCTCAAGAGCAGGGAGCTCAGGGTCGAGTGGGGGCTCGTAAAGCGCTGTGTTTAGTGGCAAATACCGCAGCTCATCCGGTGAGTACCTTTTGTAGTATTCCTGGAACTGTCCGGGGATGAGGGCCACCGGGTAAGAACTGACCTTGGTTCGATCTGTTGGTAGCACTTTGTACTTCCCTTGAGGCACCTGGATAACGTGTGTCTGTAAGTCAAAATAAGCTCTCCTCTCTTCCATTCGCTCCCAGTTTAAGTTGCTGTTAAATTCAGCTGCTTTCTTGGCAGCTTTCTTAATGTACTCAGGCACTTTGCTGGCTTCAACTTTCTGAGTATTCTGTTGTTGCATTTGAGAATACTCTTTATAGTGGTCTGTAATGCGTTGGCGTTCTTTTTCCTGTAGAATAACAGAATATTCAGCATGTTTGGCTGGATATCCTTTTATCATTAAATCAATTACTTCATCACTGTGCAACGCTGTTAAACCTAGAGTGCACTGTGTCTCTGTGATGACGTTCAGCTCTCTCAGGTACAGCTTCTCCTTATGAGACAAATCTCGTCGCTCTGGATATTTCCGTTTAAAGGAGGTCACACCCAAATATTCGCTGACTTGTTCTTGAAGCATATAGTATTCTCCTGTTTCATCAGGTGGCCACTTGTACTCTATCAAATTTTCTGCTGGATAGTAGCTAAAGCCAAGATCCTGGCTGGAAGTGTCGCAGCTCCTTGAGCTGTCTCCAGAGCCCATTCGCCTCCTTTTGGATGGCTGGGTCCCATCATTTGAATTATCTTCATTATCGTCCTTCGGGGACTGCTCCGGGGGTGGCGGGGTCGCTGTCGCACGGCCGTGGAGACAGCGCCGTCCCGGGGCCGCCCGCCGCCGCCATCAGCCCGAGCGCCCCGCGCCGCCGCCTCCACCGCCGTCGCCGCCTCGTCCCGGCCGCCCTTCTGTGTGTTCTTGAAGCAAGACTTGCTGTGTAGACACAGCACTCTTCCGTTGCCGGCTGCCCGCTGGCCTGACAGCTGCTCGGGGCCCCCGCCCGAGCACGCGACCCTGGCTGGGCCCAGGCTGCCTGTCAGCTGGCTGACCTGCTGGCACCGTGCCAGCATTACTGTTTGTGGATGGAAATGATGGGACTTTCCAGGATTCTATTACTTTAACTAGTTTTCAGATAAATTCTTTGATTCTAGCCTAATTGTGTCCACATTTTACACGTTTCATTTTTTTGATGACTTGATGAAATTCATGGAACGGAAGTGGCTTTGGCGGTTCAGATTCTTCAGCCCAGGATTCCTTGCAGACGTCAGTTAACTGTTGCTGTGGGGACAGTGTCTAGGAGTGAACTCTGTGTCACTAACACGCTCCTCTCGGCCTTTCAGTGACGCGGCAGAGACGAGAGGCGGACGCGGCGCTGTTCTCAGAGCTCCACAGGAAGCTGCACTCCCAGGTACCGCGCGGAGGCCGGCGGGGTGACTGCTCCGCACGGCCAGTGCTCAGGCTTGCGTGATGGCCGCGGGGTGTCCGGGGCTGCCAGGGTTAGAACTTGCGGTCCTTCCCAGTCCTCTCTGCTCGTCCGTTGTCCCCTCACAACAGGCCGAACCTTGTTTACTGACCGTGTTGGTTCCTTAATGCCGTTGGGTTTACTTGGATTCATTGCTTTAAGTCTATTTTTCCATTTTTGATAATATATGTGAAGTTACAAAGCAGAAACTTTTTTGTATGGTCATTTTTAGGCAAATAGTTTCAAACTGCTGTATCATATGCTTTTCTTAAATTTTCCTCTATTTTTAAAAGCAGCTCCATCTGTACACTGAAAATTACTAGGGTCTGCTTATCAGGTGTCATATCCCATAGTGCTCATAAGCCTTACCAAGACTGCGATGTGAGAGACCTGGGTTTGATCCCTGACTTGGAATGATCCCCTGGAGAAGGGAATGGCTCAGTCACTCCAGTTTTCTGGCCTGGAGAATTCCATGGACTGTATAGTCTGTGGGGTTGCAAACAGTCAGACACAACTGAGCGACTTTCACTTTCAAGATCCTGAACGGGAGATTCATCAGTGAAAGCTGTTGTGTCTTAGCATTGGCCGTTATGTGATCACACATTAAGGCGGTTTGATTTGAACGGTTGCTTTCCACAGTTCAGTTTGGAACACTGAATGCTTCCTTCTGAAGTAGTCCTGTTTTAAATAGTAGCTGACTTCCTGGGGCCAGGAGACCCGTTGGGCTCAGGGCATGGCTGAAGGAGAATTGGAGGTGTCAGGGAGCCATGTGCCTGCTCCTTCGTGTTGCTGAAGCGTCTGGTTCTTGGAAGCTGCAGTTGTGGTCTCTGTTTTGTCCTCTCTCCTGCCTGTCAGGGCCTCTGATCAGGGTGTCCGTGGAAACTGGTGGGATCTGTGAGACAACTGTGCACGAAACCTGGGGTGACTGCTGACTTCTGAATGCTTCAGGACCTGGGTCTCCCAGGAATGCCTGATGCCAAGACCCACATCTTAGACTCTAGAATTATTTTCTTTTTTCCTGATATTCTTTTGTTATGGCCTAAGTCAGGCTTAAGTAGGGGAGGCGTGCACACATTTTATGATGGCACTATTCTGATAATCACAGTGTTGGGAAGCTGGCTATTGAGAGGGTTATTTCAGGGAGGACTTGCCGTGCGTCAGGCATAGGGTAATCTAAAAGCATGTGCACATCGGGCCTTGGGGTTAGAGCTCAGCGGTTCAGGGTTCCCAGGGGCTTGAGCTCTGAGAACATTCTCTCGCCTGCTAATAGTAGTGCTGTGGCGGTGCCTGAAAATGGGTGTGTTCCGGTGCGATGTCCCCGGGTGAATTTTAAAATGCATTTCTCTTTGGGGAACTTAGAATAATTTAGAGGAAAAGGTAAAATTGCGGAGTAGTACAAAGTTTTTCTTCTAATGTTTTCTTTCTCAACAGGGAGTTTTGAAAAACAAATGGTCAATTCTCTACCTCCTGCTAAGCCTCAGTGAAGACCCACGCAGGCAGCCGAGCAAGGTGAGGCTCTGTCTTCACACTGCAGTGCCGTCTTAGGGCTTGATGTCTTGTTGGGACAGTCATGCCAAGTTTTGATAGGAATTGGCTTCTGTATTTTAGAAAATAATATTAGAAAAGCAAGGAACTTGACTTGTCTAGTTTTCTGGGTGGCCATGAGGGTCAAGAGTTTTTTTTTCCCTTTCTTTGTTTTTAAGGGTGTTTTTAGTCAGTCACAGTGCTGTGTTTCTTTAAGACGTCCTTGAGAATCATGTTATAATATTGCTTCAAATATAATATCTGGTTAAATAGAGCATGAATTATTGATGTTCAGATTTTTACTGTGTAAAGTTACTATTAGCCCAGCTTCATTATTCTTTGAGTCAGAAGATTTTTTAGGGTTTTCTTTTGTTTTTCAATATCATGGTGAGCATTAATTACTGTTACATCCTGAAAAGTTTTTTGTCTCTGGCTTCAGGTTTGACTTGTGCAGTGTTTGAAGGTGAGATTGGGCAGTTGCCCGAGTCCCCGAGGTGTAATGGGGAGTTGCCCATCTCCCCTGGTGTAATGAGATGCCCCACCCCAGAAATCTGAGAACTTAGAAGGTTGGAGAGTGTGCGCGAGGGAGTCAGATTTGCCTTGAAAGCCACAGTCTTGAGTAACGAGCCTTCTTTCCTCATATAATAATGCCAGACTTTTAAAGCTATTTGAGTAATTATTTACTTTTAGTTTGCCTAGCTTCTGAATGAAGTGTTTAGTTGTGAGACCACGTGGGAGTCTTGGGGTTTAGAAAGCTTTCTGAAACTTCTGTTGGTTCAGGCACACTTCGGAAACACGACCAATTCACCGCTTGACAAATAGAGCGCCTCCTTTATCGCGCTTCGCAGGCGCCGCTTTTTGTTTTTTGTGAGCTGAAGGTTTGTGGTGGTCGTGCCTTGTCGCGTGGCGGTTAGCGCCTTTAAGCAGTGAGGCGCTTAAGGTGGGATGTGCGCGCTGCTTCAGAGGCTTGGTGCTGCTGTCTGCGCGGCAGGCAGAGTGTGGTGTGAGTGTGGTCTGCAGGTGCGGTGGGAAGGCGGACGTCCGTGTGACCTGCTCCGTCATTTGCTTTGCGGAGCTGGTCTGGACTGTCTCTGAGGTCTGCCTGTGTGACTCCAGGCACAGAAACGGAGCTAAAGAGAGAAAGAGAGATGGAGTGTGAATTGTCTGTCAGCTGGGGAGAATGTTGTGTGACTCTGTATATGCATTTGCGATACATTTATTTTCAGGTGTCCAGCTATGCCACGCTGTTCGCTCAGGCGTTACCACGCGATGCCCACTCCACGCCCTACTACTACGCCCGGCCTCAGACCCTGCCCCTGAACTACCAGGAGCGCAGCGCCCCATCGGCCCAGAGCTCGGGCAGTCTGGGCAGCAGCGGCATCAGCAGCATCGGCGTGCACACGCTCAATGGCCCGACCCCGCCGCCTCCGTCCCTGCTCCCGGGGTAAGCCCGCACTCGCCCAGGTCCCTGGGGTGGAGGCCCAGCGGCCTTGGTCTCAGTCTGGCGTTTCATCTTCAGAGCCTCATGCGTGTGTGGGGTCTCTAGGCCCTGGGTCCGACGTGCTCTGTGGTGGGAGTCACCCGTCTAAGGACGCCTGCCGGGTTGCTTCCGTCCTCATGGACCGTTGGGTCGGCTGCCTCCTGACCTGGTAACACACCTGCTGCGGGCAGGACCGGCTCACAGGCGTGCGGCGCCTTTGTTGGCGGGAACTGAGAGTAGGATCTCGTATCTGCCATCAGATGATGTTTTCCACATGATCATAATCCGGTCATAGTTAAGTCGTTGTGTTAGTCAAGTGAAATTATATTAAAGTTATTGGAAAATAGAATGTGTGTCCAGACACAGGGATTATAAACAGTCTAGCATTTTAGAAAGACAGCATCATACACCCCAGAATTTAATCTCAAACTCATATTTCGGCTGAAAGACTCTGGCTGAAACATACGTTCTTATTTTTACCTTTAAGTAGTTGAAATAATTATTGTTATGATACTGAAAAAGTGGTGTAGAGAACTGTGAACTGAAGTGGTCTTTCAGACTTTTTCTTACATTTAGAACTATATTCAAAACCATAGTTTGATTTAGTGTCTCCCCTGCCAAGGGGAGGGGAGGAGGTTGGGCTGTTCCGGTTCCGTCTGGAGTTCCCTGGTGGGCCGCTCGCGGGGCGCTTGGGTCACTGAGCGCCGTCCTGACCTGGGCTGGGCCTCGCCTTACGGTTGGTGTTGCTGTGTCTTTAACGCTGATTACAGATCACACTGTTTGTTTGCGTCAAGTGCTGTGAGGCTGAGAGATAGTGAGGACAGAGCAGGGGGCAGTAGCGTCCGTTTTTACTCAACAAATGTTGATGGGTTTCCAGGGTAAAATCAGTAGTGAATCCTAGAGTGTCTGAGCTGGGAATGTATATAGATGTTTGCAGGCAGAGCCGGGTCGCCTTGTGACTGTGCTGGGAGGGCTGTGCAGGCGGCGGGAGGAGCCCGGGGGGACCGCAGTTGGGGAGAGACGTCCACACAGGTCTCAGGCTCACACGGGTCAGTCGCTCAGTGTGGTGGCTCAGGAAGCGTGTCCACAGCATCTCAGCAACCTCTGTGACTAGCCTGGCGTGCGGGACCCAGCAAGCACTTCCTCTTTTCAGACAGTCTTACCCGGGCCCGGGGACGGGCGACTGTCTCCGGCAGCAGCTGGGCGCCCGTCTGGCGTGGACGTTGACTGCAAGCCAGCCTTCCTTACAAACCAATACCTCCAAAGGCGTCCCCAGCGCATCTTCCCGCAATGTGACGCGGCCGCGGAGAGACGGGGATACGGGTGGTGAGTGAGGATGGGCTCTGGGTTTACAGAGTTTCCAGCCAACAGGCATCCCCCGCGCAGTGCCGTGGGGGTGCCTGTGCTCAGTCCTGTGTCTGGCCTTGTGGCTCAGCCCCGCCCGCTCTCAGGACTGCCGGACGTGGCCCTGGGCGTGCCTCCTCCTCCCTGACGACAGGCCAGGCCTGCCCCTTTATGCTTATCTGGTGTTTGTGGAGAGTTGGCCCCACTGTGCTCTAACGGGGCCTCTCCCACTGGAACCTCACTTCTCCAGGCCTTGCCTCCTTGTGGTATTGGGTGACAGCTGAATTCTCAGCTGGCCTTTGTTCCAAGGTTTATGGGGCTCATAAACCCTTTCTGGTGTGTGTTAACGCCTTTGTGGTGGTGGGGATGGAGCCAGGCCTGCACGTCTGCTGTGCAGTCAGTTTTCTAACACCATATGAAGTAATTTTCTATCCCTTTGGGCTGATTTGTGCTGCTCCTAGATCATATGTTAAACTCCCACAGATTGCCTTGTCTTAAAAAAAAAGACTTTTGGAAGACAAATTATATGATCTCCATATGCTTTTCAGAAAATGCTTTTTTAAAAAATATAACTTAATATTCTTTTTATCTTAAACTCATTTACCTTTTAAATTTTGTTCTGGTTGTAAATATATTACCTAAAACGAATTGTATCGTACAGTTCATCTTACGGATGCCGTGTTACAGGTGCTGTGGAGGTCACTGAGGCAGCCCTTGTCAGAGACATCCTGTACGTCTTCCAGGGCATAGATGGCAGGAACGTCAAGATGAGCGCTGCTGACAACTGTTACAAAGTGGAGGGAAAGGTACGGTCTCTGGTCCCGCTGCAGCGCTCACAAGTCAGCTGAATGTCCCCAGGACCAGGTGGGAGCTGCTGGTCTGGGGAGGTGCTGCTGGGTGACGCGGGCGGTCTGCAGGTGGGGGTCCTGGCCCCATGCCCTTTGGTCCTCTGCGGTCACTGCCTCCCTCCTGACGCTGGTGCCAGGGTTACCTGATGGACCGCTGTCCTGGCATCCTTGCTGCTGACACGGGTCCCATGTGAGGTGCACCTGCTCAGTTTTGTTCCTCCGGAGCCTGCCTTTCTCACAGTCCTTTTTGTTGACTGTCTGTCCTTCTGTGTCTCTGAGCTGAGACTCAGGCAGCTGACATCACAGACTGAGCCTGCCGCACCGGGCACTCCTGGGTGGTGGGCCTCCAGCCTGACACTTGCCTGCAACAACGGTGCTTTCTGTGTCCTGGGTCTCACTGTCTTCACTTCAGTGATGCTGTGTTAGTTATCTTTAAGTGTTATGTTTAAGCCTAAGAATTACAAATACAAAAGTACAAGTCGTTGAAAAAAAGTAAGAATTAAAATTCCAGTGTTAAAAGTATTTTTTTAACTGTTGACATGTTTCTTTTTAGGCAAATCTGAACAAATCCTTGAGGGATACGGCTATGAGGCTGGCTGAATTGGGGTGGCTGCACAATAAAATCAGAAAGTACACCGACCAGAGAAGTCTGGACCGTTCATTTGGACTTGTTGGCCAGGTGTGTTCCTTGTTAATAAGACACCTGGGAATTTGGGTGACATTCACTTCGGGAAGTGCTTAATCTCCTTAGAATCTCATATGAAAGTCATTCTCAGGAAGGCTTTTTTTTACATGAAGCAGGTTTGATAATATACTGTGTCAGCTGTGGTCTACTCAAGAAAATAAAAAACATAGTAAATACTGACACAGGTAATCAAACAGGAATTTTTTTTTAATGTTTAATGGATATTTAGGAACACTGACCTGTCTGAGTCACTTTACTTATTTTAATGCTTTCCCTTTGACCTGATTTTCTCAGTTAAAAAATAAATTTGTTTAATTGAAGGATAGTTGGTTTACAGTATTGTGTTTCAGGTATGTATCAAAGTGATTTGGCTATATATATGTTAAGTTGCTTCTGTTGTGTCCGACTCGGTGAGACCCTGTGGACTATAGCCTGCCAGGCTTCTCTGTCCATGGAATTTTCCAGCAAGAATACTGGAGTGGGTTGCCATTTCCTGCTCCGAGGGATCTTCCCGACTCTGCTGTTTACCTGAAACTTAACGCAGTGTTGTAAATCAGCTGTGCGTCCATGAACCAGCTTAAAAGGCTGTGGCGGGAACACCCTTCCGGTCATGAACACGGTGTCGCACCTCCACTGCTCCTGCAAGCCGGCGCTGAGACAGCCCCACCGCTGTTAGCTGTGTGTGCCATGGCGGTTCACCTGCGCGAGCGCTGTGGACAGAAGCAGGCTCATCTCGGCCCTGAGTTCTGTCTCAGAGCCGTCCTGCGCAGTTGGGCTGTGTCGCCGCGTGGTGACCATCCTGAGTGCGGTGACCGCCTCCTGCCTCTTCTTTCTCCACAGAGCTTCTGTGCGGCCTTGCACCAGGAACTCAAGGAGTACTACCGGTTACTCTCCGTTCTGCACTCCCAAGTAAGCCCTTGTTTTTATTTCATCATGATCTGAAATGTTAACAAAGTTCCCCTCTCCAGAATTCCTACATTTCTTCATACGTTAATTTTAAGATTTGATGGTCCTGTTGAAAGGATTGGGCCTCTATAGAGCTGTGGTGTGTCTTGGAGTCAGCTCGCAGCTCACTTTTAGGGTCCTGTCCCCCTGAGGCAGACCTCCTCTATCTTGAAGGAGCTGTCCTCTCCCAGAGGTCCTCTGTCTCGTTTATGTGAGGATCACCCCTTCCTTGGGACTTTGTGTAGGTTAAGACGTGACTGAGCTCCTGGGTGGCTGTACTCAGGCGTTCTTTCGTTCCTGTTTTTCAGCTGCAGTTGGAGGATGATCAGGGTGTGAATTTGGGCCTCGAGAGCAGCTTGACGCTCCGGCGCCTCCTGGTGTGGACTTACGACCCCAAGATAAGACTGAAGACCCTGGCAGCCCTGGTAGACCACTGCCAAGGTCATTCTGCTCGGTTTCAAGGCAGCTCTGGGGAGTGTCACTGAGGTTTATGTCTGTGACTGCCCTTTATGCATAACAGCCAGAAGGGTGCTGCCAAAGACAGATGGATAGACTTGGACTTTTGGGGGGAGTGACCGTGGGCCAGGATTTATGCCTGTGGTGCTCAGGTTCTCCATGAGGTGAGGGCGGGGAGGGGCTCTGGTTCCCAGAGGCCCCCTGTGCCCGGAGCCCCCGGGGCACAGGGCTCGTAGAGGCTGCCCTTACTCTGCCGCCTCTCCTCGGCTCCCCCCCCCCCCCAGGTCTGGCTCAGCAGCCGCGTCGCACGCCCCCCCCCGTGTGCATCTGCCTGGGCTTCTCCCGCCCTTGGCCTGTGTCTGAGTACTTTACGCGTGTGCTCCCCTGGCCGGGAGCCCCTTGCTCTTTCCCCCTCACTTTGTCTCTGTTCCTTGGCCTTGGCATTCGTGTTCAGTTGCTGGCTTCTGTGTCCCCAGGAAGGAAGGGAGGTGAGCTGGCCTCGGCCGTCCACGCCTACACCAAGACGGGGGACCCGTCCATGCGGTCACTGGTGCAGCACATCCTCAGCCTGGTGTCACACCCCGTCCTGAGCTTCTTGTACCGCTGGATCTATGACGGCGAGCTGGAGGACACGCACCACGAGGTGAGGGCCCGCAGTGTCTTCTTGGAGCAGCGGGGTGCCGGGCACACCCATGGGCCAAACCTGGGGGCGTCTCCTCGGAGCAGTGAGGCACGGGGCGCACCCACGGGCCAGGCCTGCGGGCGTCTCCTCTGAGCAGCTGGGCGCTGGGCGCACCCACGGGCCAGGCCTGCAGGCGTCTCTTTGGAGGAGCGAGGCACCGGGTGCACGCACAGTCCGGGCCTCTGCAGGCGTCCTGTTAGAGCAACGAGGCGCCAGGCGCACCCACGGGCCAGCCTATCCTCCTGACATGGCGTCAAGCAGAGCCGTGCATTTGGTGGGAAATAGTTCTTCCCTTAACTCAGTAGCCCGGACATGTCCCCGCTCCTCAGCGCGCTGGCAGCAGAGCCGGGGCCTGGGGTCCTGAGTCCTGGTCTGTCCTGTGTTCTCCTGCCTCGCGTGGTTACCTGAGCCAGGCTGTTTATATGTGTGTTTGTATTCTACCTATTGAAACACGCTTAGTTCTGCTAGAAAGCAACGTATTTGTTTGAAAGTCACTGTTACCCAGAGTCATCCAGTGAAACTACAGACTTCTGACAGAAGTAGAGTGAAGTAGAGAGGGCCCCACGCTGGACTGTGCCACTGCGTCATGTTAGTAAAGGGGAGGACTAAGTGGAAGTTGTAGCTTTAACACACAGTAAGCAGTTAAGAAATACTCAGATTCCAGCATAAGTGTGGCCCTGACCTTGGCAAAGCCCAGGGGTTGGCAGGTGGGCGTGGGCAGAGTGGCAGTGGGAGGTCCTGGCCTTTGTGGCCGGTCTCTTGGGTTTACCTGATTTCTCGTGGGTGAAACTGCATGTGAGTAATGGAAGCAGACACGACCGCAGATGGTCCTGTTCCCTAGTATGTGTGTCCTGGGTGCCCTGTTCCCTGGTGAGCACACATGGGGCCCTGTGCATGTGTCCTCGGCACCCTGTTCCCTGGTGAGCACACACGGGGCCCCACGTGTGTCCTGGGCGCCTGTTCCCTGGTGTGAGCGCACACAGGGCGTCCCTGTGCATGTATTCAGGTGCTTTGCAGCCCCCCATGGCGTGGCTCCTGTGTGGACGCGGTGCTTTACCCGGTGACTCTTGTCTGAGCAGATCCTGTTCTTGTAGTGCGTCTTCACCAATGTTAGTGAGGCAACCATGCCTTCATGTGCCTCCGTGTGTGTTTCTGAGAGTCTCTGAAGTCAGTCCTGGGAGGTGGGCTGGCTTGGGGGTGGGGGGTGGGTGCACCTGCAGGTTTGATTTTGTCTCCAGCGCTGGAGGACTGTCCCCCACCCACCCTGCATCCCACGGGCTTATCCCAGCTTCTGTGCGCTTCACAGGACTCACCTTGAGCAGGACTGTTTTTCATCTAACCCTAACTCCGGGCTCTTCTCGTGGGCCTCCCAGGCAGCTCTCTTGAACACCCATGTTTCCCTGCTCTTGGGACACTCCCCTCTCCTGCTGCTGCTGCAGAGTGAGGCCCAGTGTCCTGCCTTGACCGCCTCTGGGTGGGACTGACCTGCACCCCAGGGAGGAGTTTTCACTTCTTTTTCCTGAAAGAGAAAAATTCCAGGTCACCGCTGAGCGTTGCTACTTCTGCAGCATTATTAAATCTGCCTCTGGGCCCACTAGTTGGGCAAGACCAGAGCCCTGAAAGTCTTCTGAAATAGGCATTTCTCCAGCAGAGACGTCCAGATGGTCAGCAGGCACATGAAGGGATGCTCAGCGTTGCCAGTCGTTAGAGAAATGCAAACGGAAACCATACGGTTGTTTGTGAGGGATTACGGTTATTCGTGAGGGATTACGGAACTTCACGCCTGTCGAATTGGCCATCATCAGACTGACAAGAATGGCAAATGTTGGCGAGTGTGGAGAGAAGGGAACCTGTTGATGGCAATGTAAATTGGTGCAGCCACTGTGGAAACAGTAAAGGCATTTCTCAAGGAATTCCACTTCTGGGTGTACAGCCAACAAACAGAAACACTAATTTGAAACAGTGTGTGCGCTCTGATGTTTGTAGCATTATTGTTTCCAGTTGCTAAAGTGCAAAAGCAGTTTAAGTGTCCCTCAGCAGATGAACGAGGAAAGAAGTGGAGTGTCTCTGCGTTAGAATACCAGTCACCATAGGGGGAGTGAGGGTTTGCATTTGCAGCGGTGTGGGTGGGCTTGGAGGGACTTTATCTGAGTGAAGTAAGTCACAGAAAGAGAGATCCTGTATGGAGTCAGTGCTTACATGCGGAGTCTAAAAAATACAGCGGACTTACAAGTGTGACAGGAAAGAAGCAGACTTGGACGCAGAGAATGAGATGGAGTTTACAGAAATAAAAGCACGTGTCTGTTAGGGCTGTGACCGAAAAGGAGAACGTCCTGGATGCAGTAGCAAAGGAGTTGGCAGCAGTGGTGACTTCGTTTTCTCTCTCACGTCCCGAGTCCTTTCTGCCATTAGCCGTCAGGCTGGTACCTGGGTTGGTGGGGCTGAGGAAGCAGACCAGGAAGTCTCCGAGTGCGGCGGTTCTCAGGGCAGAGCCGCCCCGAGAAGGTCACTGCCCGCAGTGCTGCTGGGTGGCTGGTACTGGCCATGCGCAGGTCAGGAGCTGGCCACGTCCGCCCTCTGAGCTGTGTGCCTCTGGCAGGGCACCTGTGCTCCAGAGCTGAGCCCCTGCAGGGCTGGGGCGGAAACCCCTGCAGGGGAGACGCAGTTGTTCAGCGTGGGAGGGCAGGAACACTCTGGGTCAGTTTGAATCGACCATTCAGACGGGCCCAGAGGCCTGGGAAGAGTCCCTGCGGGTTCGCACCTCCCTTGCCCACCTTCCATGTACACAGCAGGGGCTGTGGTTGAAGGACCACCTTGTGTCTTAAGGAAAAAGCTTGTCTTAGCTCCCTTTTGTTACAAGAAATGGGGAGTAAGTGATTGCGTTTAGAGAGATCTGTCCGAAATGCCCTTTAAAGCGAGTTTTAATGTGAATGGTAGGTCCCCCTGTATCTGGAGTTCCAGGGTTGCTGTCTTCTGCTGTGCAGTTAGTGAGCGCTTTGCTGGAAGCATCACTTTGTCGTCTCTCACTTCCTCCTCACTTGCAGTTCTTCGTGGCGTCAGATCCAACTGTGAAGACGGACCGGCTGTGGCATGACAAATACACGCTACGCACGTCGATGATCCCGTCCTTCATGACGATGGACCAGTCCCGGAAGGTGGGCTCCCGCGGCCCAGGCGTCAGCGCGCCTGCCCCCTCGGACAAGGCCTGTCTGCAGGGAGCAGGTCTTCTGGCCTTGTCTGGTTTGCGTTCTCGGGGTGAAGTGTACGTTAATTGACTGCATCAACGTATATTTGTATGTGTTTTGGTAATAGTTTTTTCAGGTCCTGGGCTTCACTTGATATATTCGCAGTGTTCCTGCCATTTACTTTTTAGTCAGTAGAAGAATTTGTGGCTTGTGAATGTTTGTAGAACTTAGATGTATGATCATTTTTAATTCTGAATAAAGGTAACTCCAGGGTGTTTTCCTCTTCTAGGTCCTTCTGATAGGAAAGTCGATAAATTTCCTGCACCAGGTGTGTCATGACCAGACCCCCCCGACGAAGATGATCGCCGTGACCAGGTCTGCGGAGCCCCTGCAGGATGGTACGGGGCAGCGGTGGCAGGGAGCCTGCTCCTCCACACTGGGGGTCTCCTCGCTCGCTCAAGTGTCGTTAGGACTTCTAAGGAGAATGCAGGATTGAGATGTACTGAGATGTATTTTGTGCATGGTTTTGGGTTACGTGGGTGTGAATCCACATCAAGAAGCTCCTCGTGTGTATCAGCTCCAGGTGCCCCCCCCCCCTCCGTCGGAAGCTGGGGGCACCAGCTCAGGGCTCGGTCCCTCGGCCCCACGTGCAGTCCGCCAGCTGCCCTGGTGGTGTCCAGCCTCCCCGGGGCCTTTGATGCCCTGATGTGGCTGCGTGTTGACGGCACCTAGCCATCACGCCAAGAAGTGTCATGGCCAGGACACCCATAACACGTGCCGTCTTGGGTTTATCCTCGAGAGAGCTCTTGACACCATCCTCCCCAGCAACATCCTGACCCGCCCCATGCCCCCAGCACCAGTGTTTGAGTGGGGCCTGGAGCTGGCTCCGCTGTGGAAGGGCTGTGGCCTTTAAATCTGTGACAGGAGGGGCAGTGCCCTATGGCTCCCCCACGTGGGAACTCAGGCGTCTGCTCCATGCCCAGCATTGGCAGCACTTTGGGGTCACAGCTGGGGACGCTGCTGGCCCTGAAGGTTCCCACGGCCTGTCTTGGAGCCACGCGCGGGCGGGGGCTGAGGCGTGTGCGTGTGAGGAGCCGCAGGCGGGTGTGGGCTGAAGCGTGTGAATGTGAGGAGCCACGGGCAGACGTGGGCTGACGGGTGTGCGCAAGGAGCCGCAGGTGGGCTTGGGCTGATGGGTGTGCATGTGAGGAGCTGCGGGTGGGTGTGGGCTGACGCGTGTGTGTGTGAGGAGCCGCAGGCAGGCGTGGGCTGACGCGTGTGCATGTGAGGAGCCGTGGACAGACGTGGGCTGACGGGTGTGCGCAAGGAGCCGCGGGTGGGTATGGGCTGACGCTTGTGTGTGAGGAGCCGCAGGCGGGCGTGGGCTGACCCGTGTGCATGTGAGGAGCCGCGGGCAGACATGGGCTGATGGGTGTGCGCAAGGAGCCGCGGGTGGGTGTGGGCTGACGCGTGTGAGGAGCCGCTGGTGGGCGTGGGCTGACGGGTGTGAGGAGCCGCGGGTGGGCGTGGGCTGACGGGTGTGCACAAGGAGCCGCGGGCGGGCGGGGGCTGACGCGTGCGTGTGTGAGCCTCTGGTTCCTCCTCCGTGAAACACGATTGTGTGTGTGTGCTTTCCCCTTTTGTTCTTCACAGCTGCAGATTTATTCACAGATTTGGAAAATGCGTTTCAGGGGAAAATTGACGCAGCTTATTTTGAGACCAGCAAGTATCTCCTGGACGTCCTGAACAGGAAGTACAGCCTGCTGGACCACATGCAGGCCGTGCGTCGGTACCTGTTGCTCGGCCAGGGGGACTTTATCCGGCACCTGATGGACTTGCTCAAGTAAGATGGCCCTAGACGTTCCCGTGCGTGTGTGGTAGATTTCAGCACGGCCTAGGGTCTTGGGTTGTTTAAACAGCAAGTGCCACTAGAGGAGATATGTTGAGTTCTCGTAAAAGCTTGGGGAGATGAAGTCTTGTCAGGTCGTCATGTCAGTTCCTCCAGCTCTGCCTGCCTGGTCACGGAGGCGTGTGTGCTGTGAACACAGGCCCCAGCAGGCATGAGGGGCGTGCCCCGCTCTGTTGGCGCAGCTTTAGGTGAACGCTGTCTGTAGGGCAAATGGGGGCCAATGTGAGTGTGTGGGGGGAGCGGGTGTTTCTGAACATTCAGGCCACGTCACAGATCTCGTCATCGGGGTGACTCACCCATGTTTGCTTTGTGCTCGGTTTTAATAACTAGAGCGTCTCATCCTTGGTATCAGATGAAAGCTTCATTTCTTCTCCAAGGAGCGTTTCCAGTTTCTAACTTAGAAGGAGGTGCCATCCCCGACCAGCCTGCCTCAGGTCCCCTGAGTGACGCTGGCGTTGTTGGTCTCCTCAGCCTTCCCTGCCGAATCCTGTGCCCTGAAGGTTGCGGGGGCAGGTTCTGTGCACCCCTGGGGAGGGCGGGCTCTGCTGTTAAACTCAGGCCGCGCTTGGACGGAAAGATGTTAGCGTCGTGTGTGGGGACGCGGATGTCACTCATCCTAGGTGGCGTCCAGTTGCTCTGATTTAACTGAGGCCTGTCCTCCCACGGGAAATCTGCAGGCGGCTCCAGGGGTTTGTGCTGTTCCAAGGCCGGGCTTAAGTTAGAAACAGTGTTTGTTAACATGTGGCGTGTTTAAGTGTTTTAGGAATCAAAACATTCAAGGCCCAGTATTAAGCTGAGTCAAAATTAATGTTTTACTGCCCCAAATGCTTGATGAAATCTCACTTACAGTTAATTCTTTGAAACTTTTTTTCCTGTGTTGTATCATTTCCATTTATCTTTTTAGTTTTTTTAATTAGAACTCTTTATAATTTTAAGTTTCTCCAGAAGTCATTGTGAATTCAAGTAACATTCTCTCTTACTTTTATAAAAATCTGTGAAGGCCAGAGCTTGCCCGTCCGGCTACGACTCTGTACCAGCACAACTTGACTGGAATTCTGGAGACCGCCGTCAGAGCCACCAATGCCCAGTTTGACAGCCCAGAGATCCTCAAGCGACTGGACGTGAGGCTGCTGGAGGTACTGACCCTGGGTCCCACGCGGGGCCCGCGAGGCCATGTCCTCCGTGGGGGTCGAAATGCTGTCGTGTCTGCTCTGGCCTGGGGGGTGGCCTGGAGGGGGGAGGTGGTGAATTTGAGCTGGACGCCCTTCCTTCCTGCATGTGCCCGCCACTGTCCAGATGCAGGGCGCAGTGTGGACAGAGATGCGCTTCTCTGCTTGCGCAGCTGGCGCTCCACACCGCTGAGTGGGTTTAGAAACGGGGCTCCATTCCGTGTGTTTTCCTTGGGGTGTGGCTGTGTGAGGGCCGTGGCGGCGTGGGGGTGGGAGGCCCTGCAGCTGTGTGTGCCCTCACAGGTCTCTCCGGGGGACACCGGCTGGGACGTGTTCAGCCTGGACTACCATGTGGACGGCCCCATCGCCACGGTAAGACCCACGGGTGGCTTCAGAGCTGCTGCTTCTCTGGCAGCTCCTCTTGGAAGTGGTCACTTGGCACCAGGACGTACCCGCTGAGTGAATACTCAAGCCTGGATGCTGTGTGTGTGTGCGCGCGTGCGAGAGAGTCACTGAGTGCTACAGCGCTGTTATTTTAAGAATTCTTACAAATATCATTTATCCTATCGTAGGTTTCAGCAGGTGCTTAATAAATGGATTATTCATTTTGTTCCATTATTCTTAGACTGGAGCGACTAATTTAGGGTCATTTGAAGCGAACTATGAAGTATATTTTAGGGGATTCATATTTTTACTACTTAGATAAAATTTGATGTTTATTATTCGTTCAAACGACTGAGGAGATAGCTGTCCTGTTGTTCATGGTGCTTTTACTGTGTTTAAAGAAAAGCACTGTTTCCTTGAATGGTTCCTGGATCACAAGGACTGACCAGCCGAGCTCTCTCCTGCATCTGGTTAGATACCCTCTTCATGCCCAGTCTGTCTCGTTCAGACTCGGATGTGCGTCTTTGACCGAGATCCCTCTGACCTTGCTTGTCGCTTTCACTCTGAAGTATTGAAGGCGGACACCCATTTCTTCTCATTCTCCGGAGATACTGTGTTGAGACGCGGCATCCCCGGCTCTGCAGTGTCTCCCTGTGGCCTCTGCGGGCAGGGTCCTGGCTGGCCTGCCTGTCCCGAGCGGCCTGGCTCCCCCACGGCTGCTGGCTCTGCCGTCCGTCTTCTCCAGTGTGGCAGCTGCCGGGGCAGGTTTTTATACACAGATTCCCAGACCAAAGCTACCGTGTTTTCAATACATAGCTGCTCTCAAGCTTTATTTTTGATCACATTCAAATTAGTTTTTTCCCCATTGATGTATATCTTAAACAGTTTTAGTAATTTTAGTGTACAAAACCGGATATTTTAACAAACTGTTGGAAACTGTTCTATCATCTACCATGTTTTTTTTTTTTTATCTACCATGTTAATATCATATATTGATGTGTTTTTTTCGTAGCATAAATGATACCATAGCAAAGCCAGCTGCCTTGATTATTTCACAAAATGTGTCTGGAATAACAGATAAATTGAACTTGGTCTGCATAAATAGTTAATTATTATAGTATCGAGGTTGTGCACTGCATGCCTTGTGCATAAATTATCGATCCTGCAGTGTTATGTCTTCATAATGTTAGATTTTTCAAAGCTTGAGCAGAGTTAGGAAAAGAAGAGTATCGTAGATTTATTTGAAAAGAAATTTGGGATAGATCCTACCTGTGGCTGATAGGCGTCGGTTTCCGTGCCGATGGGAGAGTCTGGGTTGGAAGGACGAGGGGTCTCGGCATTGGTTGCCAGGTGTCCGCCGGGGACTTGCAGGGAAGTGGCCGCTTCCCGTCTGGTCTTTGCCCTCCAGCCCTGGGGTGGGCATTTGTCTTGGGCTGGTATGTGCTCAGCTAAATGGCCATCACACAGAACTGTGGTTGTCAGGCCAGGCCGCTGAGTGTGCTGTGGCATGTTAGTGGTCAGCGAGGTAGTTACATGATGGAGCTTTCCTAAAATGCACCATGTGTGCTTACATACTGCTTAGGAGGTGTGGGAGTTGGCTGTGTGTCCTCCGGCTTTTGTTTGAGGAATAAAAAGAAGATGGAGCCCTGCCCTGGTTGGACCCTCCTGTCCTGGGATCCCACCAGTCTGTGCTCTGCTCTTTGCAGGTGTTCACTCGAGAGTGCATGAGCCATTACCTGCGGGTGTTCAACTTCCTGTGGAGGGCCAAGCGGATGGAGTACATCCTCACGGACATCCGGAAGGGGCACATGTGCAACGCCAAGCTCCTGAGAAACTTGCCAGGTACCTGCCCGCCCACGGCGTCTGCAGCCTTTCTAAAGCGGAAGTCCTTAAAGAAATTGAAAAGTGGTTTCTTTTGTGCTGTTGGGTCTGTCTGTTGTGAAGAGGCTCATTTGTAATATCATTATCTTGACTTCAGTGCATATCAGGAAAAACAAATTGAGTCAGGTTAGAATCCCATGGAAGGAGGAGCCTGGTAGCCTGCAGTCCATGGGGTCGCTAGGAGTCAGACACTGAGCGACTTCACTTTCACTTTTCCTTTCACGCATTGGAGAAGGAAATGGCAACCCACTCCAGTGTTCTTGCCTGGAGAATCCCAGGGACGGGGAAGCCTGGTGGGCTGCTGTCTATGGGGTCACACACAGTCGGACACGACTGAAGTGACTTCAGCAGCAGCAGCAGCAGCTTTTTTTTAGGCCGTGAAGTTTCTTACAGAATTATATAGTGTTCATACATGTTTAAAACAGATATTGAGGAAAGAAAGCCGTTAGTAAATCACCGGCTCATTTATAATTCATTTATTAGTGTTTTAATTAAAGTCTACCTGGGAATTGCCTTATATACTGGTTTGGATCATTAACCAGAACATGAAAAGATTTTATATTATTTTACAGTTAAAAACTATTAATAAAACTCTCATGTCAGATAGTCAAGTTTATTTTAACGTTATAAATATTGAATGACTTCAGTTGTAATTTTGAAGTCTTTATATTGAAAGGGATTTGGTCAGAACCTTTGAGAAAGTATTTCTACCAGTGATGTCACCAGGGAAGAACAAGCGGTCATACCCTTAGTCCTCTGGTAGTGGAAGCAGGTTCTGTAAAGGGGCCCATGTGGGCTCAGCCTGTTCACCAGGTGGAGGCCCCCGAGTTCAGATCAGGGGCAGCCCCGAGGCTGGGGTTGGTGGGCACCCAGCCCCGTATGATCGTGCGGAGTCGAGGGCTTGCTGGGCGCCCTTGCTGCCCGTACCCCCGGGACCCGGCCAGTGGCCTGTGACGCCCTTGTGCTCCTGGCCCGGCTTCCTCTGGGCTCATTTCTGAGAAGGTGTATAGTGAGGCCCCTGAAGTAGCTGGGAGGAGGCCAGAGGGGACGTGTCCTGTTAGGTCCTGCTGTGGTTGTGGACGTTCAACGCCTTCAGCATCCACCTTCTAGTGGCCATGCGCTGCCTTGCCTGTGGGCCCTTCGGGAGGAGGCGCCCCTGCCGTGTTCCCGGCCTGCCCCACCTTCCCTCTGCCTTGCCCTCTTCCCTGTGGCCTGGGATTCCCATCCTCCCCGCTGTCTGATGTGGGTCCGTTCAGTGTGATGGATGGACTTTGTCATTATTTTACTCTTCTTCTAAATAAGCAGCTGTAATATTCATAGATGTGGGGAAATCTGAGCTCTGTAGCAGTTTAACGTGTTAGCTGGTCGTGGTGCATTTTCTCGTGGGAGTATCAGCAGTGTCTGTGTGAACTGGCTTCTCTCTTACTTTGCATAATCGTCAGTGAGTTTACTCCTCGGAGATAACTAATACATTTATTTGATCAATTTTCTGTGTAATTTTAACTTAATTCTATGATGTCATGTTCAATTTCAGCTTCTTTGAACCTTTTCCCTTGTCATTAAAACTTCTTGTAAAACATTTTTGATAGCATAATATTGCCTCATGTGGACATATTTTATCTTTTCTCTTTGGTTAGTAGCTTTTTTTTTTAAACTATTTCCCACTAATATTAATAATGCCGTAAGTGTTTTATAAATATATATTTATATGCTTCTGAATATTTCTTTAGAATAGGTGACTTGGAAATGGAATTGCTGTGTTAACAGGTGTTACTCTTGCTCTTCCTTTATACTTACTAATACTTATATTTGTTAGTATTTACATTTTAACTCTCTTGGTACATATTGTCAGGTTACTTTTCAGGAAAGCTCTACCAGTTTAATTTACATCTCCACAAGCACAGCTCTCACTGGTCGAAAGTTGTCTGTGTTGCTGGTTGGGGTGTTTTTTTGGGGGGGGGTGCTAACATTAGATATTATGTTCAAGTTGTCAATTTGATTGGTGAAAATTGAGGTTCATTTTTTTTGTTATTTGTTGCTTTATTTTTTTGGCTGTGCCCCAGAGCATACGATCTTAGTTCCGACCAGGAATGAACCCTGTGCCCCCTGCAGTGGATGTGCAGAGTCTTAACCACTGAGCTCCCAGGGAAGACCCTGGGAGTTCATGTTAATTTCCTTAACGCTTTAAAATTGCCCTTGACTGTGCGCCTTCTTCTTTGTGTCATTTGTGTTTCTTTTTCCAGCAAATCTGCCCTTTTTGCCCTTGATTCTGTCGGGGTACAGGGTTCTTATTTCTAACCTAACTTACAGGGAAGACCCTTACCTGTTAATGGCCAGGCGACTTGATGAGCAGAGGCCTATCAGGTGGTTCAGCTTGTTAACACAGCAGGTTTGGAAATGTCCTTCCCGCAGTAAATCTGAGGCAGAAAAACAGGAGGACTCACAAAATGCTCCTGTGAACAGCCTGTGAGCCCTTCACAGATGAGCCTGTCTGTCTGGCCACGTGCACAGTGTCCATGACGATCATCCCAGGTACCATTTTAGTAACGTTCGTCAAGGTCAGTTGTTTGGAATAAATAGTTAGGCCTGAAAATAATTTGCTTAGAAGAGTTTTTGATATTGGTCTGCCTAGACGATTAAATCCATTTATGTATATTTAGCTGGACAAAAGAGAATGCTGATCTGAAATGGTTTAAAGATTTTTAAAGATATTTTTTCTTTAGATTCAGTGAATCTAAAAACTGTTGCTGTTAGTGGCAACTGGATTTATATTTCAGATATGATGTAACCAGATGAGACGGACAGGTGCAGTCCAGACCCACTGGTGAATGAGCTTCGTGTGTTCTTTCTCAGCCTTTGTTTCGGGAGCGGTGGGAGGGAGTTGCAGGGTGGCCCCCTCCCCAAAGAATAGTGTTCAAATAGCCCCTTTTTGGTCCTTGTTGGAAATAAAGCTGAACAGGGAGGAGCGGTTGGCTCCCCGTCACCTCGGGACTGTTTTCCTTTCTTGGCGATGAATACGGCAACGGTCCATCCCACACTTGGAGTGGTTCAGGCTTATGGGATGGTGGCTCTGAGGTCAGTAGGCGTTCTTCGCTGTGAACTTCCCTTTGTGGCTCGTTTTTGTCCCCGTGGAGGAGGAGGAGGTCGTCCTCAGTGACCACACGCCTGTGATGCATCCTCGTCTTGTTTGCTGGTCCTAAGCTGGGTGGTCAGCGCTCTGCCTAGCTGCTGGGCAGCACCGCCCCCCGGGCTGGGGCTCGCCTGGTGCCTGCTCTCCTGCCTCAGTGCCTCACCCGGGCTCCGGGCCGGCCATCAGGAAGCGGCGCTCAGGGGCCCCAGTGGGCAGTGGGTGTCAGATGGGTCTGCAAGAGGCCTGGCCCTGATCGGAGGCCCCGAATCCAGGGGAGACCTGAGGTCTTACCAGTGCCCTCTGACTCCAGAGCCTCGAGAAATGAGCCGTGTGGGTCATTGATAAAGTCGTGTTTAAATACTGCTGCAGCAGCTATAGGTCCAGGCAATGTGAATACCTGGTTTTAGCCTATTTTTGTTTTTTTAACAACTCAAGGCTGTTTGCAGTGTGTCTCCAGTTGGCAGAAGCATCTGGTGAAGATGCTTAGAGGCCAGCCAAGCCTGGAGGCGTCAAGCCCTTGAGAGCTGGTGTGTCTAAAGCCAGCCCTGAAGTTCCTCCTTCAGCCTTGAGGGGGCAGTAGAGAATCGCACACGGTCTGATGCCTGGGTCAGCCGGAGGGGAGGTTAGGGTTAGGTCCCTCCTGGTGTCTGTGCAAAGCTGTCTGCTGCCCACTGCTGCCCACTCGGTCCAGTGGGAGCTGTGCTTATTACTGTCCTTACTGGACCTCAGGGTGAAGGTTGCTTCGCGCTTGGGATTTTTAGAATTATGTGCGTATTTGTGGATCGGTCATAAAAAAAGAAGTACTTATGTTTTAACTGTGCTTTAAACGTTATTCCGAAGGCGCTGGGTAGAGAGACTCAGGGCTGCTTCAGGTGTGAGTTGAATTGCTCGGAGTTGAGGACCAGCTGACAGCTTGGGAGTCCAGCGGCCTTGTGCCTCAGCTTCCCCCCGGCCAGGAGCTCTGTGGCCTGCAGAGTCCCCACGTGTGGCCCGGCCTCAGCTTGGGGGGTGTTCAGGCTCACGGCGCACAGTTCTCTTCACCCTGCTCCTGTGTCTCGCGTGGTCACTCCTCTCTGAGGAGGGATGCAGACGGTTCCTCCTGGAGCCGCGGCTGCCGCGAGCGGCTTGTCTGGGCAGCTCAGCACAGGCCTGGGGTGGCCCCAGCGGGGTGCCAGCTCTGACCCGGGCGCGTCTCTTTGTCGGCGTCCCTCTGGCGCTGGTCCCTGATGGGGCCTTGGGGACAGTGCTATCCCGTAATGGTCCAGCGGAGTCCCTGAATAAGTGAAAAGTCCAAGCAGACAGCGGCTGCTCCCTGGTGACCTGCCAGCCTTTTGCTGGTTTTATAAAGAACAGGAGTGGAGTCTGGACTCTGCCCATCCCCTCCAAGTTCACGTTCTTCCCAGGTGACAAGGTTGTATTCCTTAAGGGGATGTCATTTTTGTCTCCAAATAGCTAGGGGATAGTAAAAGTCTCATGCACTGTAGGCAGACTGACTTAACTGTAAAGAAACCATAAAATTGATCTTACACAAGGTACCACATTATTATAAAGTAATTCTTTCTTCGAGTTCAGTTACGTTTTTCGCATTTCTTGTCAGATCCTCGCATTCTGTGGCAGTGATGCTTGGTTGGGCGGCCCTGTCTGTCTGCGCACGGAGGCTGGCATCAGAGCCGGCGCTGCAGGAGGCCCGCCCTGGCCCGCCCGCCTGCCCCGCGGCCGCGCTGCGGCCGCCCCGCAGTCTAACAGCCGCCCTGCTATCTTGCAGAGTTCTCTGGGGTGCTGCACCACTGCCACATCTTGGCGTCCGAGATGGTCCACTTCATCCACCAGATGCAGTATTACATCACCTTTGAGGTAGGTCCCGGCCAGCCCCGTTCCGCGGTCCAGACGGTGTCCCCGGGACGCGCCGCGCTGCCTGCCTGCTCCCCCGGGCCCCGGGTGCCGGCTCCTGGGCCGGCCGTGCCGCTGGCTCCCCCGGGCCCCGGGTGCCGCTCCTGGGCCGGCTGTGCCACCGGCTCCCCCGGGCCCCGGGTGCCGCTCCTGGGCCGGCCGTGCCGCCAGCTCCCCGGGCCCTGGATGTGGTTCCAGGTGCTTGAGTGCTCCTGGGACGAGCTGTGGAGCCAGGTGCAGCAGGCGCAGGACTTGGACCACATCATCGCCGCTCACGAGGCCTTCCTGGGCGCCGTCATCTCCCGCTGCCTGCTGGACGCCGACTCCAGGGTAAGGCGAACGGGCAGGCCCGTCCCGGTGGCGGGGCAGTGTGTGGTCTGGGTCTCCCGTTGGGGCCGGAGCAGCGGAGCTGAGGCAGGAGCAGGCGTGAGGCGGGGAGAGTGTGCTGGGGGGGCAGTGCCATCCTCATGTGCTCCTGGCGGGGTAGCTGTCCTGATGGACAGGGACTTCTGACCCACACACACCCCCAGGCAGCTCGGGAATGAGCATTCAGGGCTTGCTTCTCTGTCGGGGCGCGGGTGGAAGCGCGGCCGTGGGCCCCGGCTGCAGAGTCAGGACAGGCCATCTGTCAGGATAAACCCCCTTGTTGCCGACAGTCCCTCCTGCAGGCCCTGCTCTGAATGTTGTGTCTTACGTGTGCTGAGGCTTCTGGGAGCTTTGATTTTATTCAAAAATCAAAGGGGAAATAAGCAACACTTTGCTTTCACTTGAGATAAATGTGAAGTAGGAAGTAGAATTTCAAGTGCATCTTTGACGTTAACTGTGTGACTTCAGTGACATGTCAGGCTTGCTGAGGTGAGGGCTGCTCCCCACTAAACCTCTGCTTGCCTCAGGGGCCCTTTTGGGGAGCATGTCTGCAGGGCCTTTTCTTCCATCTGAGTTTTTGAGTCAGCTGGTTAGCCATCTGTGTCTAGGCAAAGATACTTTGAATTAAGCGGACGTACTGTCACACTTGTTCAAAACTGCCCTTTCATTCCTGGTGCAAAGCATGGTATGATACCATTTTCTGAAAATCCTTGCAGAATCTGTTTACATTTTTTAAAGAATTTTCTCTCATATTTTCTGGGTCTGGTTTTGGCATATGTCACACACACAAAAAAAGAATAGCTGCTTTCCCGTTTCTTTCTGATCCTCCGAGTAACTGCACTGCAGACGCGGCTCTGCGCTCTGGGGGTTGGGCAGCATGTGGGGCTCCCAAGGTCGCGGAGGGGACGGGAGGGTGGGGTGGGCGGGGCTGGCCCTGGCCGTTCCCCATCACTGCAGTGCCTCAGGGCATATGTGCTCCTGGGATGGGTGTGGGATGAGTGAGAATAGCTAAGAGCCCCTGAGAGTCAGAGTCGATGTCTAGGTTTATGGTGGCTTTTCGCAAGGGTCAGTATATTATTTGAAAAGTGTAGTGATTAACATGTGTGTTGGGGGCTCTGTTCATAAAAGGCTGTCCTCTCTCTCCAGGCTCTTCTCAACCAGCTGAGAGCCGTGTTCGACCAGATCATTGAACTTCAGAGCACGCAGGATGCCATCTGCAGGGCCGCCCTGGAGGAGTTGCAGAGACGCCTGCAGTTTGAGGACAAGAAGAAGCAGCGGGAAGCTGAGGTGTGGTTTGGGGGCAGTTGGCGTGTTGGTTTAGGTGGTAAGCAGTTGCCATGGAAACTGCAAGCCCGCAGGGACTCTGCTTTGGTCACCTTGTGTACCGCCGGGTCCTGAGTGAGCTGGGTGGTCACCGTCACCCAGCTTAAAAATAGACGAAGGCCAAGTGCACGGGAAATCTGGGTCTCTGGCCAGTGTCCCTCGGGGAGTGTGCAGACGTCCGTCTGCGTCGGTGTCCCCGCTGGGCGGTGCCTGACTCTGCACGCACCCATCTGGAGCTGGTGGGCACGTGTGCACACAGAAACTGGATTTTTGCACTTTGGCTGTTTTTAGTGACCTCACTGAAGTATTTCATTTATGACCTTGAAGTCCAAATACTGAATGAGTTTGGGTCTTCGTGGGATCTCTTGTATTGGGTATAATCTGTACAGGCTTTGGCTTTTGCAGGGTGCTTGTTCTCCGGGTGGTGATGGATGACTTTTCAGTTGATGCAGTTTGGTGCTATTGCGTATTTCTGGTCTGTGTCAGTGGGGGTGTAACTTGGAGGACGGCGGCGCATCTGGCAGGTTGTCTTCAGTGTATGTGGAGACAGGTGTTTCAGGGCTGTCACCTCGCGGTTCTGACACACGGGGTCATGGATGCACAGCTGGGAAATCACCCTGCTGCTGCACCGTGGGGGAGAGGCCAGGACGCCCGCTCGAGGCCATGATGTGCACAGGTGTGTGTGTTGGGGGGGAGGTGGGGTCAGAGAGCAAAGAGTGGGGTGGGCTCCTGCTGGAAAACAAGACTTGTAAACATGAGACACACGGAAGAATCCTGTATGTGTCCTGCACTCGTGTTCACTCCATTTGTGTTGCCAGGAGCAGGGTTTGCCTGAGACAGCAGAGCTGGTGACACCCCCGGGGCCTCCTGGGCAGGACAGCCTGGAGGCCCACGCCTCCAGGTCACTGGCTTCCAGCCTTTGCTGACTTGCCCTGCCGGAGCCCAGTTTGCTAATTCACAAAGTGGGAGTGATAATAAGTAAACACGCTCCCTGGAGCACCCGTTTTCACATGCTTGTGTGTGTCGGCTGTTTGGCGGGCAGGCAGTATTGGGAAAGCCAGCCATGCTGTGACTCCCAGACCACCCTGGCCTAGAGAACCTGCCCTTCCTGGGAGCCGTGACCCTGCGCTCTGGGCCCAGGCCTGTCTGCAGACGGTTCCCGCTGTGCGCGCCAGCGCCTCTCGGAGCAGACCTGCATGGTGAGGCGGGTTGTTTGGTGTGTAATGTCCAGACGGCAGGAGTCGGCAAAGCTGAAACCACGCCTGAGGGGCGATCAACGTTCAGGAGGCTGTGACTCGAGAAGCCGCCGTCACACCTGAGGCCCCTGCACATTGAAGGGCCTGTGCGGGGACCTGGGGAGCTGTTCTCTGCTGTCTCCCAGCTTCCTGGAGCACCCACAAGTGTGATCAGGTGTCCAGGATACATACAGTATCCTTCTGTGTGTCTCGTGTTTGGAAGTTGTGTTTTCCAACAGGAGCCCACCCCGTTCCTCGCTCTCTGACCGCCCGCCCCCCCCCCCAACACACACAGCTGTACACACGAGTGCACACCTCAGCCTTGGAGCGGGCGTCCCAGCCTCTCCCCCATGGTGCAGCAGCAGGGTGATTTCCCGGCCGCGTGTCCACGACCCCGTGCATCAGAACCTTGAGGAGACGACCCTGAAACAGCTCCCCGACGCACGTCTACCTCAGCCTGCGTGCGCCTTCGTCCGGAGTCTGACCTCTGGTTCTCCTGACTTAGGGCCAGTGGGGCGTGACGGCAGCGGAGGAGGAGCAAGAGAACCAGAGGGTCCAGGAGTTCCGGGAGTCCATCCCGAAGATGTGCTCCCAGCTGCGGATTCTGACCCATTTCTACCAGGTGCGTGTCCAGGCCTTGTTCCGTCCCCCACAAGGGACATGTGCTGTCGTGGGACAGACAGGCCTCACTCAGTCAACCCAGCCTCGTCTTTGCGGCTCAGAGGCGGGTCGGAGCTCCCAGGCACGTCCCCCGAGTGGAGGACGGTCTGCGGTGAGAGCAGGGGGCCTACTAGTGACTCAGCCCTGGCCCTGGCCCTGGGCCCCGAGGCCTTGGTTTCCAGTACGTGTCTGTTCCTCAGTTCTTGAGTGTCTCCTGTCGGGGCTTCCTGACTCCGCGTGCTTTCTAGTCACATGGAAGGTGAGCAGCGTAGCACTGGGCTTTCCTGCTCGGAATTAACACAGCAGGTTCCTTTTCCGAGCTTGCTTTGCTGTTTCACTGATTCTTGTAGAACTTAAGGGCCAGAAGGAAAATCTGTTGGTTAGTCCTTTCCCGTGAAGCTGCTGTTGTGAATTTCATCGATGGTGTGCCCCCTTGGTCCCGGGACCCCGCCATGGTGGGAACTGCCGGAACCCCCCACAGGGCTCCGCAGCGGGGGCTCTGACCGCGCCTGAGCGAGTGCATCCCTCTTCTCCACAGGGCGTGGTACAGCAGTTCCTGGTGCTGTTGACGACCAGCCCCGATGAGAGCCTGCGCTTCCTGAGCTTCAGGCTGGACTTCAATGAGCACTACCGTGCACGGGAGCCACGGCTGCGTGTCTCCCTGGGCGCCCGGGGCCGGCGCAGCTCCCACACCTGAGGCCCAGCCGCGGGGCGGCCGCCGGGGTGTCATCCCGGGAACGTCGCATGGCCTCTGGGACGGCCTGCTACCCTCAGCCCGCAGCCCTGCCGGCTGGCTTGGCCAGAGGCGGGGCATGCTTCTAGATGGCGGAGCTGACTGTGTTTGTGATGTCACTAAGTTAAACAGGCTGGCTTGCACTATCCGAATTTATTTTTTAAAGTCTTCATATGTAAAAGATACCATACTTTGAGGCTTCTTAAGCCCTCCACAGTATGATTTATATTTGTCACTTTTTAAAAGATCACACTTTTCTTTTAGAGAAAATTAAGGCGATGGATATTCATCAGTTGAGATGGTAATGTCATTGCTATTTTTTTAACATCCTCTTTAGAGGCAGTTTTGTTAATATAACCAAATTAAATTGAAATCTAACGTCCCTACTAAGGAAATATAGAGAGCATTTTATTTTGGTTTTTAGTGTTGTAAAATATTAACCTCTAAGGACCTTTCTATCACTGCGTTTACACGTATTGTTTTTTTCTCTCCCTTCAAAGTTTACATTTTTGTACTCATTTACTTTCAGATAACTTGGGAAACAGTGTAGAAAAGGGCAGATTCCTGATGCCTCAGGTCCTTGGACCATCAGCTGAAGCATGGTGCCTGGGAAGTTAGTGAAGTTCTTTACTTTCAGGTTTCTGATAAGCATTGGAAAGAAATTGTCTTGAGTAATGAAGATTTCCTTTTTCCTTGCCTATTTTTTCATTGTAAATATTTATATACTGCTGCCCAGATGTTGGGGGGACATTTTTTGTAAAAATGTCATATCAAGTCACATAAATCTGCCTTTATTATGTTGCGTAAGTGAAAACTAAGACAATTAAAAGCAATTATCTTTCAGATGTGTTGGTTTTTTCTCCAGTTGTCTGAGAGGACAGTCCCCGCCAGGCTCCGGGGCCAGGTGTCAGCAGGGTTTCTGCTTCAGCGTGTGAATTACTGTGTCTGAAGCCAGGAAGCTGGACCGTGTGCGCCACTTGGGCTTGGGTGAGCGAGGGTCTCTGCACCGGCAGAGGTGAGGGGAGATTGGTGTTCCGACACCCACACCGGCTCCTCTGGGCGCAGGGTCCTGCAGGACCCAGGGTGAGGGTCAGCGCTCCCTAGGGGGTACACGTTTGCTTTCGGCTTAGAAATTCATGTGGCAGAGCTGGGAAGCAGGTTCCTCAGTCCGTCTCTGAGACGGACTGCCCAGAGCCCGCGGGCCTGGAGCCTGCCTCTGTTCTGTCCCAAGCATCTCCCAGAGACGAGTCCTCGGCAGAAAGCATGCTCGCCCGCCAGCTCAGGTAGTCAGTGCTGGCCTGTGGGCTGAGGAGGAGTTTTCGCGGGGCGGGGCCGCGGCCACGGGGCGGGACAGGGCCAAGTGGAGGCGCTCACACCCCAGGATGGGCTGTGGGTCTGAGGGTCAGGCAGCCTGTCACCCAGCAGGGTCTCGCCCAGAAGAGTCGACGTTGAGTGGCGGCTCCACCTAGGGTTGGGGAGGGGAGAGCCCACGGTGGATGAGCTGTCTGGAGGCAGGAGTCCCCCATGGCCCCGGGAGGTCACTGCTTCCACCAGAAGACATCAAGGCTCTCAGCTTCTGGGCCGTCACGGGGGGTGGGGCTGGGTGGGGCCAGAGCACAGTCCTTGGTCAGTGGGCCCAGTGGACAGGATCCCTGCCCCCGCTGCCCCCACCGCCGCTGCCTAGGGAGGCCAGTTGCTGAGGCTAAAGCCCCAAGGCTGGCCTCGTGCTGGAGAACTGGCCGCCCGTCCTGGTGGACAGGCCTGTCCCCTGGGCCTGGTCGCCAGCAGACTCCAATCATGGGCAACTCCCCATCTTTGGGGAGGGCGTGTCCTTCAGACTGGACTCCGGGACAGGAGGTCGCAGCCCACGGAGAGCCCCACTTGCAGGGAAAGGAGGCTTGGATCGAATAGCCACGGTCACACTCGGACTAGGTCACGGGGCGCCAGGTCCATGCGAGGGCAAGATGGGCGGAAACCACAACGGCCACACTGGGGGGTGGTGTGTGCACCTGGGCAGCCGGGCAGGCCCCACCCTGAGTGCATCTGCACTGCCGTGCGGTCTGGGGGACCCGGGTGCAGCCGGCATCGTGCTGCGGTCACCTGGCCCCGCGAGAGCAGGCTGCCAGACGCTGAGGCCCCGTGCGGGGGCTGGGCCCTCGGGGTCAGACTCCCCACACGCTTGAAGGGGGCGCCGCGGGTGCCGCTGCAGCCTCCGGGCCTCACCCAGCCTTCGGACTCGGGGAGCAGGGGCGAGCCCACAGGGATCTCTGCCTCCAGAGAACTGAGTCAAACGGTGCGGAAATTCCACCAAGTGACTGGGTATTATTCTGAGGACGTGATGCAGGTGTCTCTTCAAGAAGAGAAATGTGCTTTTCTGCCTTTATTCTGGTTTGGCTTTTAATAAAAATGCAAGGAGGGAAAGTCGCATAGCAACTTGCCTGGAGCACAGCTTCATGCTGCTGACGGCAGCTTCTGCCTGGTGTCCTCCAAAGGGTTCACCGGCTCCACCACTAACCTCACCCTGGCCCCCATCCCCGGGGGTCCCCAGAGGGCGCGACAGCCTGCGTCTGCCCCGCGGGGATGCTGTCAGGCCTCCCCTCCCCACCAAGTGCAGACCAGCCTCTTAGGGGACCTGCCCTGCTCCAGGCACCCGCTGCGGCCTTCACAGCTTCTGTGTTACCCGGGTATCTGGAAATGCCCCTGTGGGCACAGGGCTGGTCCCACGGGTGGTTGTTACCCCACAGGGGCCGGGCCTGGCCCCTGCCCGCTCCTCTCTGGACAGCTGCACCCCTGCGGCCCAGGCCGTCTGACAGGCGTGGGCAGCCGTTGCCCACCTCTTGCCCTCTGGCACTGAGTCTCGCTCAAGGTGAACCTTGGACAAGAGTTTCCACGGAGGCCCCGGACCCGCTGGGCACACTGGGCTGCCGGTGGTGGCCTCGAGGCCCTTGCATCTCCACGCCCTCCTGGCTGCCATGCTGACCTTGCTTCCTCCCGGCCCAGGTTTTCTGTGGTGGGGACGATGTCCCACTTGTTGACTAAGGCTGGAGCAGCAGAGATAGAGGAGGTCAAATTAGTAAATGACGAGTTGTTCTGTTCCAGGTTGTCCTGCCTTCTTCCCCTGTCGCCCTCCCTTAGAGGTTCTTCTTGTCCTCTCTTTGGCTCAACGAAGACAGTGCAACCTGCCCTGGTAATTGTGCAATGGAGGTCTCTGCAAATGCATTGGCTTAGCCATGGAGAGGGGTTGACTTTCAGCTGAACAC
Source organism: Hydropotes inermis (assembly GCA_020226075.1). Classification (NCBI taxonomy): domain Eukaryota; kingdom Metazoa; phylum Chordata; class Mammalia; order Artiodactyla; family Cervidae; genus Hydropotes; species Hydropotes inermis. The sequence continues at coordinate 80,220,109 of CM035276.1, read as the reverse complement.
AGCATCTTTTCAGCTGAATGGGATCCAACGGAAAGACACCCGTGAAGGGTTTGCAGACGTAAGGAGCACAGCAAAGCACCCTGGTCGGCAGTGGGGGGAGCAGTGGGGGTCAGACGGCAGGCGCTGCTGCCTGGATCCTCTCACACCCCTCCACCACGTTCCTCCGTGTTCCCACGCTCGTTTCATAAAACCTACACGGAGCCCCGGTTTGCATTTCCCCAGCCTGGTGAACGGGGCGATGCAACGGCGTTTATGTGTGTGCGCACTTCGTTGCCAGAGGAGGGAGGTGGGACGGCTGACACTCGGGCCTTCAGGCTGGCTCTTCATGGACAGGATCCTCAAGGATGTCAAGCCTTGCCCTAGCGCAAAGAGGCAGGTCTGCATGCTCTTCTCAGGTATTTTTTTTGTTTGTTTCTGGTTTCTTTACGAAAACTAAAAGAAAACCACATACCCTCATCTTCTAGCTTAACATTTAAAGGGACTGCTTAAGGTCACAGAAGAGAACAGTGTCCTTCTGCGGGACGGTTACCAGCGTGATGTGTGTACATACATATGCCCTTTATTGCTAAGGGTGGGTGTGCGCGCACACAGTCTGGGTGCCCCGCTCGGCGGGGGGGGCGCTCCCTCGGAGTGCACAGCCCCGGACCGCTCTCCAAGACGGCTCTGGGCTGCTCTCTTCCTCTGCCGCTTACTGGAGAGAGTTTCCTGTGCAGAGGGAGATTTCCTTGAGAAATTCCAGGACTTCCACCCCCCACCCTGAGCCTCCCTGGGATCCCAGTGGCTCTGCTGGCGAGGCCCTGGTCTGCGGGCAGCGGGGGGAAGGGCTGAGTGGAGGAGGAGTGGGGAGGGTGGGTTTAGGGGAGGTTGTCGGTGAGTGAGGAGGGGATGCAGAACCGCAGCTTCAGAGGCACGAGAGGCCAAGGCCGAGGTGTCCGAAAAGGCCTGGGAAGCAGGTCCCGGGCGGGAGGTGCTGGCGGCGAGGCGCCTGGCTGCCCGCCGCTGCAGTGACCTCCCTGGGCCTGGGCACCGGGGCACGTGGGTGTCTCACAGTCCCCCTCACCCCAGTTATTTCTGGAGAGAGGCTCAGTCTCCTCGGAGGGTGGGGAGCCTGCAGGTGGCTGGTGACCCCGGGACTGTGGGCTCTGGGGTGGGGCTCACAGGGTCCCCCTAGGATGGCGTCTCCTCTCATCTGGAGCTGCTCATGGCCCATGGGGGTCCTCCGAGTGGACTCGCACTTCCCTTCTCACCAGGGGGATGACCCCTGTTACCACCATGCCATTGTTTGCTTTACCTGAAGATTTTCTGATATTTTGAAGGATCATGTCCAGAACCGATTGCTTCAATTGTTGATTAGCTTTGGGGTGCTTCTTTCCTGGGGGGAAAATTAATAAAACAATCAAGTCTTTGAAAGTTAAGGCAAGATTCCAAACGTCTTCTCCACGTTAGAAACCATGAGCTCCTCACGCAGCACCTCACACAGCTCGTGACGTGGCTTGTGGCCTCGGGCAGGGCCTGGGGACATCCTCCCTTCCAGGCAGATGTCACCAGTGACAGGTGGGAAAATTAAAATTAAGTGCATTTTAGCAAACTGAATACAAGATGTATAGAAATGATACCGTCATGACCAGCTGGGTTTATTCTGGGAATACAAGGCTGGTTCTACACTCAAAAATCAATTTCGTGTAACTAATGATATAAACAGCATTAAAAAAACAAAACAAACCAGTTGATCATTTCCAAAGATCGGTGGCTGGTGAACGAGGACTTGTGGGCTGAAAGTTACTATGCCAAAAGCAGTGACCTCTCTTTTCCTTGCCTCTTTTCTCTTGATGAGAGTGGATCAGCCCTATTCTAATGAGCTAAGTTTTGTTGAATGAGAAGCTCACCCAGGCTTCCATGCATTGTCTCTGGCTACTTCTGTGCCAGGATGTAGTAAGCAGTGAGAGCAGGAGCCACCTTGCCCCTAGAGGCTAAATTATTACTGTCTGACTTTTTACCAAAAAAGTTCACTGTGCCTGCAACAGGTACCGAAAGAGATTTGGCCAAAACTCAACACCCATTCACCATCAAATCGCTCAATAAACTAGGAGAGGAAGGGAACTTCTTCAACCTAAGAAAGGGTTCTATTAAAAATGCCCACGGCTAACATCACCTTTAGTAAAAGCATCCTTAATGTTTTCACTCTAAGTTATGAAAGTATGTCCATTCTAACCTCTCCTATTTAACACTGAGCATTGTATTGGAGCTGGGGTAATAAGGCAAGAAAAATAGAAGATATATATGCATATGTATATAAATAAAACTGTTCATAGGTGATGTGATTATAAAGAAAATCCTGATGATTCTGCAGGAAGTTTCCTGGGACTGAAGTGCGGGTTGCTCGGGGTGATGGTTACAGGATCAGTGTGAAACAATCACATTTCCATACACTAGAAACAGACAACTGGGAATGAAAAGAAGTACCGTTTGTAACAACACCAAGAATTAGTAAATGTGTATGTATAAATATGATTAAATGTTTGCAGGGTTTTAATCACTGATGAGAAAAGTCACGGGAGACTTAAAGAAGTCACTGCAGGTTTGGAGACTAGATATTGTCCAGATGTTGGCTTCTTCCCAAGTGGTCTGTGGAGTTGTAGAAATCCCAATCAAAACCACATCTGCTTTTTTTTTTTTTAGAAACTAAAGAGCTGTGTCTTAAATTTTTATGAGAAGACAAAGGACCCGGAAGAGCTAAGTTGATTTAGAAAATCAAGACCAAAGTAGGAGGATTCACACTACCTGATTTCAAATGTTGTTGTAAACATATAGTGACTGATAGAGTGAGAAAGAACAGATCTTATGTCAGTGGAATAAAAGGGAGAATCCAGAAATAGACCCACACACATGCCATCGACTGATTGACACCATCTGGCAATTCAAGAGCAAAATGTCAGCAAAAGCAAGTCGACAGGGAAAGCTGAGGTCGTTCGACAAACGGTGTTGAAACAACGGAACCTTGATGCGCAAGAAAGTCAGACCAACACAAGACGTCTGTACGTCTGCACCTTTCATAATGTGCACCGTGAGCTCGGGGTGGGCCAGGGTCCTAAACGCGAAAGCTGCGGCTGTAAAGAAAAGAACATAGGGAGTATTCGTGACTTTGAATTAGGCAGAGATTTTGGGTGTTTGACACCAAAAACATGATCCAGAAAATGAAAATTGATAAATTGGAACTTCTGATCTTTGAAAAGCAATGTTATGCAAATGAAAAAGCAAACCACAGTCTGGTAGAAAATATTTTCCAATCACATATCTGATGAAGGACTTGTATCCAGAACATACAGATGCTTCTCAAAATGCAATAGGAAAAGAAATTAATAATGGAGAAAATATCTGAACAGAGGTTTGACCAAAGAAGATATGCGTATGCGTGCATGCTCAGTCGTGTCCGACTGTGTGACCCCGTGGACTGTAGCCCGCACCAGGCTCCTCTGTCCACGGGTTCTCTGGGCAAGAATACTGGGGTGGATTGGCGTTTCCTACAGGCAAATAAACAGGACAGGATGCTCAAGATTATTGGTTACTAGAGAAAAGAAAATTAGCACTGCAAGAAGGTACTCCTGCAGGCTCACTAGATTTGTTAAATAGTAGAAATATCAAATATTGGGGAGGATCCAGCAAAACATGTTTCAACAGTTTCTGACAAAGTAAAACATAGTTACCATATCTCTAGATATTTATTTAAATGAAATGAAAATTTTTATTTACCCCAAAGCTACTATATAGACGGTTGCAGGGGCTTTATTTGTAATTCCGAAACCTGGCAACCGTTCAAATGTCATTCACCTGGTGAGGAAGAAGCAAGCTGTGGTTCAAGTGGAGCGTCACTCACGGAGGAGGAAGGTGGCAGATGCGACACGTGACTTGGCAAATCGCTGGTGGAGGAAACCAGGCTCGGTCTACACAGCGAATGACGCCTCACGTAGACATTCCGGAAAAGGGACAGGAAACCGGCCAGGCCTTCTCCGGGCTGGGGGCAGGGGAAGAAGCTGACTACGCAGAGGCATGGAACTTGGGTGGCCCGCCTTTTCTGTATCTGCTCTCCGTGTTAGCAACACAGCTATGCATTTGTCAAAACTTGAGGAAGTGGGATGCTAAAGAAGACAGATTTCACTGTGTGGAAATTATACCTTCATAAAGGCTGACATTTCTTATGAACGAGGCTCTCTCTGCCCAAGTTCTTTACCTGCATTTATTTAATCCTCACAATAGCTCCACAGGTGAAGGGTCTATTGTGTGTGTGTATGCTCAGTCGTCAGTCCTAAAGGAGATCAGTCCTGGGTGTTCACTGGAAGGACTGATGCTGAAGCTCCAGTACTTTGGCCACCTGATGCGAAGAGCCGACTCACTGGAAAAGCCCCTGATGCTGGGAAAGATTGAAGGCAGGAGGAGAAGGGGACGACAGAGGATGAGATGGTTGGATGGCATCACTGACTCAACGGACATGAGTTTGAGCAAGCTCCAGGAGTTGGTGATGGACAGGGAGGCCTGGCAGGCTGCAGTCCGTGGGGTCACAGAGTCGAACACAACTGAGTGACTGAGTGTCTGAACACAACATGCTCAGTCGTGTCCGACTCTGAGACCTCGGGGGCTGCAGCCTGCCAGGCTCCTCTGTCCATGGGGTTCTCCAGGCAAGAACACTGGAGTGGGTTGCCATTTCCTGCTCCGGGATCCTCCTGACCCAGGGATCAAACCTCTTGCGTTGGTAGGTGAGTTATTTACCACTAGCCCCAGCAAAGCTCCACTAGCTTCAGCTTACAGATGATGGCACGGAAGTTCAGGGAGGTGAAGCAACGTAACAGGATCAGGAGCAATTTCATGGAGGTGGCTTTATCTCTGGCCACTGGAGGAAGTTCTAGACAAATCTGTGCCTCCGGGCGCTGGCTGCTGGCTTCTTGACTGATGATGTCGGTTCCACCAGGAACTCAGTGGCGAGGCAGACACCGCCTCATTCTCCACGGCAACGTTTCCGGCTCATTGAAAAACGCGAGTGAAGCCGCCAAGAGGAAGGCAGGAAGGACTGTGGGGGGCAGTCAGAGCCGCCGCTGCCCCAGGTGTCTCTGGGAAACTGCTGGGGGCTCTCCCGGGTCCCCGAGAGGGGCCCCTTGCAAGCTCCTCTCGCCCCAGGACTCCCAGGCGGGGCCGCGTGGCCTCAGATCTCACACCCGAGAGCTGAGCTGTTGCCCTGGGTGAATCTCGCTCCACGTTCCTGTCCGACAACCAGGCTCCAAGCTGACATGCACTCTCAGCCCAGAGATGAGTGCTGCCGTGCCCCTGGTGGGGCCTGCGGGTGCCCTGCCCAAGCACAGGTCAGCCCAGGCTCAGGCATCGGAGCACCTGAGTCGTGGCTTCTCCGGGGCTGCAGCCTCCTTGTGGGGTGCTCAGGCGGACTTGAAACTGGAATGGGCTCTGACCACCCAGAGCCTCTTCCCAACGATCGCCGCGGCGGGGTTGTCCTGAGCAGCTCTCTTCGGAGACGTGGGTGTCACCCTCACAGGGCCGGGACCTGATAGCCCGGGAGGAAGGAACGCAGGAAGGAAGACGAGCCTCCCTGAGCCTCAGTTCGTTTCCGAATCGGAGTAAGATGGCCACATATTAAGTCTTATTTTGATTATTGTTTGACTCCGGAATCCTTGTTTGGATTTACCCCATAATTACCAGTTTCCTTTAAAGTTCTGTCGATGTGAGACTCTCAGGCTTTACCAGTCACATCAATGATGCATATCAGCTTAACTCAGGCATTAAATTTATTTTTTGGTAACGCTCCTTAGAAAGCAATGCCCAAGTATGTGCTGTGTACTTAAAGTGATGCTGAAACATTGGAAATAAAGGAAAGGAGATGAAAGACACACGATGAGGACCATAGAACACTGATACATGAAATTGAAGAAGATTAAAAAAAAATGGAAAGACAGGCCCTTGGATTGGCAGAATTAGTACAGTTAAAATGGATATATTACTCAAAGCAAGCTCCCAATTTAACTCAATCCATATCAAATTACCCACGACACTTTTCACAGAACCAGAACAAATAATGCTAAAATGTATACGGAACTACAAAAGACCCAGAATTGCCAGAGCAATTCTGAGGAAAAAGAACAAAGCTGGAGGCACAACCCTCCCAGGCTTCAGATAAGTGCTACAAAGCTACAGGAAGCAAACCCATGTGGCGTTGGTGTGGAAGCAGACACAGAGATCCATTTAACAGAAGAGAGCCCGGAAATAAACCCACACACCTACGGCCAGTTAATCCACGACAGAGGAGGCAAGACCACACAACAGAGAGAGGACAGTCTGCCCAACAAACGGTGCTGGGCAAGCTGCGTGGCGACCTGTGAAAGGATGGAATTAGAACGTTCTCTCTCTGACGGGATTCAAGCAGCCAGACGCCCGCTTCTCCGGGGGCTTCCTCAGCCTGAACACCGGCAGGGCGCTCGGGGAGCTGGCTTCCCGAACTGCGGCCAGCGTTCCGCGGCGCCCAAGTCAGACAGTCCTGCTGCACGCCAGTCAGTTCTACCTTGATACAGCCGGAAGGAGAAGAGAAAACCACTGCAATATTGCCTGAAGAAGCAGGTTACAGAGTTTATACAGTATGTTTCCACTATATTTTAAACACAAGTCTTGAAGAATGACTGAAGGGAAGAATAAAAGGAAAGATCTTGTAATGATGAAAGATTGGCCTTTAAAATGTGAGCTGTCCAAACTCACTCTTAGTTAGAAAATTGCAAATTAAGAGAAGATGGGACGCCCTCCTCACCCATCAGGTTGGCGGCATCTGACAAGGGTGGGCACACACGGAGGGGAGGCTGGATCCCACAGCCTCTCTCCTGCACGCGGGTGCCAGCCGGGAGGGGCGGGTCGGCAGGCTACCCTTACCGTTACTGTGAAGACTGTCTTCAGTGCCTGAGGAGATCTGCGAGTCTCGGTAACCCTCGGGGCCGCTGGTGTGGTAAGACGCCTCAACACTGGGTTCTTGGATGAAGAACATGGGGAGAAAGGGGGGAACATTGCGTGATTACATATTTATCGACATCTTGGCTCACACTTTTTTTCTTTAGAAGTTTGGGTTAAAACACCACTCTTGTTTTCAGATTTCATTGGAAAGTGTTTTGGGAAGTTATTATGTATAATGAACACCGGGGTCAGGCATTATCTGGCTCTTAAGATTACAGGTCACTCCTTTTTTGACCCCCATCCCAGTCCTAAGAATTTTCCCTGGAGATTCATCGCCAGCAATAGAAAGCTTCACACGTGCCAGGCTGTTCGTTGCAGCAGTGTTTGTAGCATTAGTAGCTGCAGAGGCTGGAAACAAGTGAGACGACTGCCGACAACAGGCACCAGTGAGGCTCACACACCCTGGGGGCTGCCGTGCAGCTGTGGGAACCAGACCGAGACCGTTTCCATGCGGAATGATTCTCAGTTTTCAAGGCTGAGTGGGGAAAAAAAAGGCTAGAGGCGATTTACAGTGTGAACCCCTTGAGCAATAAAGGAGGGACACACGGATATCCCTCGTCGCCTCATCTGTGCAAAAGGAGACCCAGCAAGGGCAGGTGGAACTGATGAGGCTGGTCCCCTGCAGCCGGGCGGGGATATGGGGCGGGGCAGGCGCGTCTGTTCCTTTTTCTATAGCTGTGACTTCCAGAACCACGCTGATGTGCTGCAGAGTCAAACGTAAATGAAGTGAAGTCGCTCAGTCGTGTCCGACTCTTTGCAACCCCGTGGACTATAGCCTGCCAGGCTCCTCCGTCCATGGGATTTTCCAGGCAAGAAAACTGTAGAGGGTTGCCATTTCCTTCTCCAGGGGATCTTCCCCACCCAGGGATTGAACTCGGGTCTCCCGCATTGTAGGTAGACGCTTTTACAGGCTGAGCCACTCAGGAAGTCTGTAAATAAGTATTTATAAATAACAGGAAGAAGGGACCGACGTGGAAAGCAAACAGCACTAGGGAGCTGATGATGGAAAGAAGGCACGTGAGGGGTGCCTGGGGGGGGCCCGGGCCACACCAAATCAAAGGAGTCATTCTGCAGCAGGGAGCCTGGGTCTTCTCTAGGGTGGGGGGGGGCAGCATCCTGAATCCAGGACTGAGCAAGTGACTGAATATGTTGTGGAAAGTGGGAGCCAGGTTTCTGACCAAGTGGTACCGAAAGGAGCTTCTCGAAGGGTCCTGAGAGAACGCTGTGATGCTCGAGGGGTGCACTGTGGCTTAGAGAGAAGCAAGGAGTGGGGAGGGGGACCCAGCACAGAGGTGCGTGTCTGTGCGTGTGGGCGTCTGTGCGCGTGGGTCTGTCTGCTTCTGCCCAGGGCGTGCGGTGGTGCCAGAGAGTGAGGCCATGCCGAGGGCGGGGTGACGAAGGACAGAAAAACCAAACAGAAGGTGTGCCCCAGGCAAGCTCGGGGCAGTGTGGACAAAGAAAATAATGACATTAGCATGCTAAAATTGACCAAATACACTATTTATGAGTGTGAATGGATATTAAGAAGCATTTAAATACACACACATATTTATAAAGGGCAAGCTCTTTCTTAAAGCAGAATCCCAGTCAATAAGCATAGATTCGTGATAGAAACAGACCACCACCTCTAGGCCAACACCATACTGGGCTGCAGGCGATCCACACAAGTCCAGGTGTGCGACGCCTTCTGAGACATTAGAAATATCAGCCCTCTGCCTGCTCCGTATTCCAAACGCCACCTGCCAGCTCACTGGAGAGACTGGGGGACAGGCTGAAATGCAGATCCCTGGGCCCCGCCTCAGAGACACTGGTGGGCCGGCCGGAACGTGTTCTGAGGCAGCTCCCCTCCCGAGCCGCAGTAATCTGCGGAAAGCACCCTTGCTCTCCAGCCTGGGCTGTTCGTCCCGGGAAGAGGCGTCTCTGTCCACACCACGTCTGAGCTCAGGTGCGGGCCCGCCGGGGTGCATTTACCATTGAGAATTTTATCCTCAGCCTCCAGAGATATTGGTGACACGTCTGCAAGCTCATGGAAACCCTTAGCAGCGCTGAGATGGTCGCTCTCATCAATGCCGGCATCTTGAGGAGGAGCGTGGGAAGAATGGGAAGAAGCATGAACAGGGCTGCTCTGACCCACACTGGGCTTTGGAACCTGAGGCAGGGGCGCTAACACACTTTTCAGCTTCTCCTGACAACGTGCTCTAGGGAGTCAACATGCACAGGTGGGCATTC
>CM035276.1:80172994-80187577 GCA_020226075.1 Hydropotes inermis | reverse complement strand
CCCTGGCCTCCGCTTACGGCAGGCTTGGAGAGGTGCTGACCCAGGGCCACACAGGCAAAGGCTTGAGGGCGGAAGGCGGTGAGTCCACTCGGCCGAGCTTGTCCCCAGTGACACGGGCGCTGGGCTCACCCAGATGGCGTCAGGAGCTTCTTGGCTGGCCCGGCTAGGTGGCCCCGAGCTGTGGACCCCGTGGACGGAAGGCCCAGGACTGACGGTGAGACCAGTCCCCACAAAGGGCAGCTGAAGACCAGGCGTTGCTGATTTTGGCATTTCCTTAACTTCATCCGGCCACCGCTGCCCGGTCTTAGAATTCTGGAGCAGGTGCGGCTCGCTGTTGTGATTTATCCGTGTGCGTGCAGGCTGTCTGTGTGTGGCTTGGAGGCTCAGTCGGCTGGCTCCCTTTCCACGGCTGTCGTGTGTTTTGGGTTGAACCGGGTTGAAAATGTGACCTCAGCGAGAAGGAAGCCTGATTCCACTTCCTCCCACACACCTTGGTTTCTCTGCTCAGATCTAACGTTGCTCTCCCAGTTTTGCCCTAACACTCTCGGGTGTAAATACACATGCTTTTGAGGTTTTCAGTATGACTCCAGTGGGACTCAGAATACATTAGTGTTCCTCCCCACCCCATTAGATTCCATAGCAGGGGCCTTGAAGTTTTGTTTTTTTTTTAATCATGTGGGACATGATCTCTGTATTTGAGTTCATTTTTATCAGCCCATTATGATTCCTGGCCGTCGGTATTGGGTATGAACCCAATATTTAGAGACTTCGATTTCTTTCTGAAAACCATTCTTCTATGGTTTAGTTTCATGCTCTAGTTTCATGATGTGGTTTTAGCAGAATTAATCTGAAATGACTCAATTTACACAATTAATTATATTTGGCTTCAAACTGCTTCTCTGTAGACAAGCCAGGCCCACGTCCCCTGACCCCGCCCCGGCAGTCACTTGCACACAGTGGCCGCAGTGGGTGCTGAGGCCCCGTGGGCCCCGTGGTCAGTGAGCCTGCTCCCCGGAGAAAGGCCTTGGGGCTCAGCCGCAGGTGTGCGGGCCTCCATGGCAGGCCAGCGCCACGGGGACCTAGGTCTAAAAAGCCAGGTGGTGGGGAGGGCCAGGCAGTAAGTGATGGGCTTCGGGGTGAAGGACTCAAACTTCTCTCTTTTTAAAGAAAACTCAGGTGGAGCTAGTGGTAAAGAACCCACTTGCCAATGCAGGAGACCCAAGGGATGTGGGTTCAATCCCTGGGTTGGGAAGATTCTCTGGGGGACAGCATGGCAACCCACTCCAGTGTTCCTGCCTGGAGGATCTCAAGGACAGAGGAGCCTGGCAGCTACAGTCCATGGGGCCACAGAGAGTTGGACGTGACTGAAGCGACTTGGCAAGCACAGACGCAAAAGCTGAGGATCCTGTTTTATGTGGGGGACTTTCTGAGGACCTCGGCCCAGGATGCAGCCTCTCAGACAGCTCTGCGGGACCCCTCGGAACAGGGGAGGGAGGGGTCAGGACGTGCAGGAGTTCCAGAAACAGAGACCAGTGGTCAGAGCAGCAGAAGGTTACTGTTAACTAAGGAAACCCAGGCGCCCCAGGTTAAGGAGTTTATCACTTTTCTGAGTACGGGCCGACCTCCCTGGGCCTGGCAGTGTGCCCCGGGGGCTCCATCCGGCAGCTGTGACCCCGAGGGCTGCCGCGTCATCTGTTTACTGAAACGGCAGCGGCACTTCTTCACTCACAGGATCCAGCAACGTCCACCAGCTGTGCCCATGGGCTCTCCCGCCGTGGCCGGCGGCCAGGGGCCAGGACCATGAGCCCAGGGTGCCCGCAAGCAGGACGCCCTCCCACCCTGACCCTGACCCCTACCTGTTGCCTCGGTCAGGAGGGGCACGCAAGACTGACCTCCCAGAGGAAGACATCCGCTCCGCCCACAGCCTGAAATGATGCCTGCTGACAAAAATGAAGGCCTGGTTTAACGCAACTTTGTGCAGCCCCAGAAAAGTGATAGAAAGCCCACAGTTCAGAGGGCCTGTCTGGTTTTCCACATAATGGCAAACGGCAGCTTCATAGCTTATTTTCCTGAGTTAGATTTCTAGGCAAGTGATTCAGATTCTTTAGCGATCCAGTTCATAAGTTATTAAAACAGACTCTTGTCTGACATTTTTGGTCAAGACCCTTGAAGACCACCTGAGTAAGGCACAGTTGGGACATTAAAACACTACGGTTGTCACTCGTTTTGCCTGCTAGCGTAAACTCTGCAGTTGAGTTTGCTAGAGCGTTGTGTGAGCAGCTTCGCCCGGAGGCAGAGGAAAGGGCGCCAGTCGAGACCTGCTCACGTGAGAGCTGCAGGCGTGGCAGCTGCCTGGCGTTCTGCACCGTGGCGCAGGGCTGCGGCGCGCTGGCCCCAAGCTAAAGGAAAAGAGCGCGTTCTCCCTGAATACCTACAGCTCCGGGTAACCGTGTTCTGTAAGACAGAAAGGACACCCAGACAGGGGCGATTTGTCCTAAAATCCTCGGTTTTATAACACCAGGCACCGGAGCAGTACCTGTTGAACAATAATTGTATCCGCGGGTGCTACTTTGTATTACTTCCATATGAATAAGAAGGAGAGAAGGCTTTTCACTATGTCAGCACATGTTAAATCAGGACTTATCACCTTTAATTTTCCCATCTGAATTTAAAGTTTTCTTTTGATTTGTCAGCTATTCCTACGTGCAACTTTTGCTCCAGTGGGCAGCACGTTCTGAAGCCGCGTCCCACCCCCACCCGGCTGTCACCAGCGTCCTGCCTGTCGGGAGCGGCCGGGAAATGCACGGGTCTGCCTCGGCATCTTACTTTTATTTCTAAATTGCACTCCATTACTGCAGCAGGACACGGCAGGCGGTGCGTTCGTGTGGAGCTCTGCCCCCGTTTCTGGTTGGAGTGTCTGAGCCCTCAGCCCGGAGCACACAGGCACCCACGCTCAGGGATCACGCAGAGACGCACCGCGCCCGGGCTCACCCCTCGTACAGTCAGCGCAGCCCTTTCAGGGGAAAGGACTTAGAAGACAAGCGGGAGAAAGGAACGCCGGAAAGCATTAACTGTGAAATAACATAGCTGCCCACAGGGCCTTGAACTTGTGGTTTCGTCTGTGGGAAGGCTTAAGCAGGTGTCTCTACCTCACTGCCTATGCTCCCTCGGGGGATATTAAACTCTAACTTCGCAGGCATCTTGGCTTGTAGCATTGTAGCGACCTGGGGCTAATTTCTTAAAAAGGTTAAGCTGGCATGTCCCGCATTGAATTACCACTGTCATTCAATTCATTAGAAGAGTTTACGGACTTACAATATGCCTGTAATTTATAGCCTGCTTAGTGACAAAGCCTGATGCGAACATATGCCTAATTTGCCAAGGTTATCTCAAGTTCCATTCATCTCTCCACTAACAATGAGCCTCTGATTCCCCATTCCGAGGATAAGGTACATGCGGTTTCATATTTAGTGCTATCAATCACAGGGAATTGCCTCCCGCCTGCCTCACGCAAAGCGGTTTCCCCACAGCCTCTGATGAAGGATGAGAGGGCAGCTGGGCTGGTGGAGGGCATGGGCCTCCAGCGTCCCCGGGGGCACCTGGGTCTGTAGACAGCCTGGGTCTCGGGGCCTCTGAGAGCCCTGGGGCACAGACAGCCCTGGGCTGGTCTTGTCCTGGAGCCCCCGGAGGTGATGAGCGAGCTCACATGTCCCCGGGACGGCCTGGCGGAGGCCTGGCCCCAACGGCACCGCTCAGGGGCAGGTGGGCTCCCAGGGACCTGTGTGCGCGGGGCCCGCTGGGGCACTGTCCTGAGAGAAGCTGCACATCTGCCCAGAACCCCGCTCCCCCGGCCTCCACGGGCTCACCTGCAGGAGCAGCCTCCCGAAGTGACCCACACAGTCAGTCCAGGCGCTCAGTCGTGTCCGACTCTCTGCGACCCCACGGACTGCAGCACGCCAGGCCTCCCCGTCCATCACCAGCTCCTGGAGCCTGCTCAAGCCCATGCCCATCGAGTCGGTGACGCCATCCAGCCATCTCATCCTCTGTCGTCCCCTTCTCCTCCTGCCCCCAGTCCCTCCCAGCATCAGGCTCTTTTCCAACGAGTCAACTCTTCGCATGAGGTGGCCAAAGTACTGGAGTTTCAGCTTCAGCATCAGTCCTTCCAGTGAACACCCAGGACTGATCTCCTTTAGGATGGACTGGTTGCATCTCCTTGCAGCCCAAGGGGCTCTCAAGAGTCTTCTCCAACACCACAGTTCAAAAGCATCAATTCTTCAGTGCTCAGCTTTCCTCATAGTCCAACTCTCACAGCCATACACGACCATTGGAAAAACCATAGCCTTGACTAGATGGAGCTTTGTTGGCAGTAATGTCTCTGCTTTTTAATATGCTGTCTAGGTCGACCCATTCCCTTTAGGGATTCCTGATGAGAAGATCAACAGTTCAGCATGAGAACTGCAAAGTTTCATTCTTGGTCCAGGAGCCTTATTAACGCCTCTGGAGGCACGTGAGCGGAGGGGCCCTGCATGTCTCCTCCTGCTCATGACTTGGATGGCTCATGGCCTTAAAAAAGAGGAAGAAAGGAAAGCTTTGTAGGTGGCCTGGATGGTGACAGAGAGTCTGTTTGTTCTGAGTCCTAACCTTGAGAATTTTAAGTAAAATAAGTACAGGAAAAACGCACATTCAGCAAGAGAGAAAGCTATGGCCTCTGGTATGGGAGAAAGGAATTCTATAGAAAGTTTACTCCTGTTAACCCAGTTACAAGGTTAATAGCGCTCGAGATGAATGAGGAAAGTGTCAAAGCATTAGTCGCTCAGGCACGTCCCACTGTCTACGACCCCGTGGACTGTACCGCCAGGCTCCTCTGTCCATGGGATCCTCCAGGCGAGAACACTTGAGTGGGTTGCCATGCCCTCCTCCAGGGGATCTTCCCAACATGGCGATCAAACCTGTGTCTCTTGGGTCTCCTGCATGGTAGATGGGTTCCTTGCTCCTGAGCTCCCAGGAAGCCCGTGTATACATCCCCTTTCATGTTCTTTACCCTGATGGTTTATCACAGGATGCTGAATATCTCTAGGTAGGACCTTGTTCCCTATCCGTCCTGTGTATGACCTTTTGCGTCTGCTAAGCCCGACCCCCGTCTACCCCTCCCCGCCCCCGCCCCTTGGCAGCCACAAGCCCGGTCTCTGTGTCTCTGAGTCTGTTCCTGTCCCAGAGACAAGCTCCTTTCTGCCACTGGGGTTTGCTGCTGCTGACTCAGGGCGGGGACAGGCAGTTCTCCAGCGCTTTAGCCTGCGGGCAGCTTTACACACTCCACAGCTACTGAGACTCCAGACAGCTCTTGTTGGCGTGACTTACACCTATCTATAGTTACAATCCGATGGAGAAGGGGTAGGCCACCCAGTCCAGTATTCTGTCCTGGAGAATTCTGTGGACTATTTAGTCCATGGGGTTGCAAAGAGTCAGATGTGACTGAGCGACTTTTACTTTCATAGTTACAATAATAGATATTAGAACTAATAATTATCAATATTTATTTATAATAATAAATCATACAAGGCAAATATAACTATACAAATATAAAAACCCATGTTCAGGGCTTTTGGCCAAGTATCCTTCAGGACAAAAGGCCCCGGCAGCCCCTCCCCTAGGGACTGGGACCCAGTGAAGGCTGGAGGCCTGCTGCTGGGCGAGGCTGCCAGCTCTGCACAAACATAGCCATTAGGAAAGACTGAAGGCGGGAGGAGAAGGGGACGACAGAGGATGAGATGGTTGGACGGCATCACCTACTCGATGGGCATGAGTTTGAACAAGTTCTGGGAGTCGGTGATGGACAGGGAGGCCTGGCGTCCATGGGGTCACAAAGAGTTGGTCGACTGAGCAACTGAACTGAACTGAGATAGCATAATTTTATAAAAACCAGTATTTTCCAAACTGAAATTAAATTTAATGAGAAGGGTAGTCTTGGTTTACATGTTTGCAAGTCTTTTTAATGTGTGACTTAGCCAGAAGGGCGCTGAATTCTCCTCTCTTTCTTCATTATGTTGTTTTTGGTTGAAGCGTAAGCAGTTCAGTTTCTCTCCTACACGTGGTTGGAAAAGGATGAGTGTTTTTTGAAGGAAATGTGGATAAGCTGCTTTGACGCTCCACCACAGTGTGACAGGTGGTGGCCCTTCTGTTAATATTATTATTACCTTTTGGTTACACTTGGTCTTTACTGCTGCATGGGGGGCTACTTTCTAGTCATGGTTTATGGGCTCAGCTGCCCTGAAGCATGCTGAATCCTCCTGGACCAGGGGCAAATCCACGTCCCCTGCCCTGGCAGGTGGGTTCTTAACCACTGGACCATCAGGGAAGTCCAGACAAGTAGCAGTTTCATGACAGGTAGTTACTAACCTGACACTGATGAACTACTAACATGGGTGAATCTAAAGCTCCGTTGATGGATTGCTCATTCTCTGCGGCATTGAGACTCACTGGATTTGGAACCGGTTTTTTGCTTGTAGACTGACTTACACTGCTTTTATATCCAAAGCAGTCGAGGCCACTCTGAGCACGGATTTCTAAACTGGCACCATCACCATCTCACCCCTAAACGGCGAGAAGAGGGCTGCACGGAGGAGGTGTGTTTTCAGGAGCCGTGCTGACACCGGGGGGCTGCGGGAGCCGCCATCTGGGGGCCTGAACGCAGTGTCTGGCCCATGCACCCTTCAACCAGTCACGACCTCTCAGAGCGATGGTGGAAAGCCCCCATCTCCCCGCCGAAGTAAAGCCTACACAGCCGCTCCACTTGCGTGGGAGCAGGGAGAAGCTTCATTAAAAAAAGGAGAAGAAAAACCCGTGCTCAGGGCCTTTGACCCAGCGCCCTTCGGGACAAAAGGCGCCCTCGTCCCCTCCCCGGGGGGCTGGGACCCAGGGGAGGCTGGAGGCTGGCTGCCAGCTCGGCACAAACACAGCCGCCTAATTGCTGCCCGTCTCCCGGCCCGCGCTCCTGGCAGCCCCGGGAGGCACCTGTGCTGCAGACCTGGGGCCCGCGCCCCCGCAGATGTCGCGGGCCCTTTGTTGCTCCCCATTAGGAGCCCTTAATGGGCCGGGCGAGCTGGGCTGAGCGCCCGGCGGCGGACAGCAAACATTGTTCCCGCGGCGGGCGAAGGGTCAAACGGTTCTTCAGCCTCTAAAGCCCAGCCAGATAACTGCGGGTGATTAGCAATTTTAATTACCAGGTGCAGGTCGGGACCCCTCCTGTAATTGGGCAGGTCGTTAACCCTCCCGGAGATGTGACTGGGGAGCGAGTTTACCAATATGCTGCCGGTCTTTTAAAGTCAATTAAATTAAAGCAACGAAAATCACCAGAGGCGGCCTGGAGTCTGCTGAGCCAGAGAGGACTGGCTTTCGGTAGGAGTTGCCCCGTGAATGGTGGTGAGAGGCCCCGTGCGGCAGCCCGGGGGGCCCCGGAACGTGTCTGGCTGGACGGGTGGCCTCAGGGACTGCAGGCACAGTCACGGGCCGCCCCTCCTGACCGTCTGGGTCCTCATGGAGGGCCCACGGGCATCTGTTGCTGGCTCTCAGCGGGTTCACAGGCCCATGAGACACAGTCTGGAGTCCCTGGTCCAGCCATGGGAAGCACCCGCAACCTCACGGCCCCAAGGGCCCCTGCCTGCCACGTCCACCAGGCTCGCCTTAACACCTAACCAGAGCCGGTGTTGGCCTGGTGCTGATAAATGTCCCCAATTCCATTTGCAGAGGCCAGGAGCCTGTTACGAAGCTTCAGAGCGAGACCCTCTAAGAGCCAGAAGAGCAGTTTTCTTGGGTCTCTGTGGCCCCAAAGGTCACTGGGGGAGCCCCCGTGCCCTGTGAGGTTGTGCATTGGGAACAACCCAGGGGAGCTCGCATACAAAGAGGTATCTTTGAAGAGAAGAAGCTCCAAGCGGGGGTTCCCCGTGAGTTGGGGGTGTGAGGTTAGGGTAGGGATTGGGGGATTCACATGGTCTTTTGTCCACATCACAGAACTGAAGCTGCCCTGTGGCGGGTGGTCTCACCTCGGCCACTCTGGAGGGCAGGCCCCCCGGGGCCCCTCGGGGACCGAGCCTGGCCGACACGTGCCCGGAATCAGCGTCTGTGGGGTTGAGACGCGGAGTCGGGCAGGGCGGCCTGCTGGAGTCACAGACGGTCTCTGTCACCTGCAAACACAGCTGGAGCCACGGCTGCCGCACGACAGAGCGGAGGGTTGTCTCCAAGGTTTGGAGAGCAGCTTCCGCATTTTCTTTTAAAAAGCAGATAGCTCCCTTCACTTAAGGAGCACGGGTTTATGCACACAGCACAGGCTGAGACTGCAGGGAATTACGCTCTAGCTCTGAGAGGAAGGGAATGTCCTGGAGAAGAAGGAGCCCAGGCGGGCGGTGATGCCGCGTGCCCGAGTGGGCCTGGGGTAGTGGGCCGGTGGGCACCACCCGGAAAGTGCTGTGAGCGTCCAGGGGCGCCTGCAAAGGGGGCTGCCGGGACCCCAAGCACTGCTGACTCTGTGTGCGGCGGGATCCCAGCCGAGAGGCCCAGCGCCCACCCAGACCCACCCGCGCGAGACCCGGAGAGCAGGCCCGGCGGGTCTGTCCTCGGTCTCTCTGCACGCTGCTCACAGCCGCTGTGGACTTCAGAGCGAGACCCCGGGGGGCCAGGGCGCTGGACGTGGCAGGGGCCGGGACCCTTGCAGCGACCTGAGACCGGAGTCCACCTTTCTGGCTTCTGAATCTCCTAAGCAGGGTGGAGACACACTGACGCATCTCCGAGCCTCCCCAGCACCTTCCAAGGTGGTGGCTGTGTTCTCAGAGGGTGTGGGGTCAGGGGCCGGCTCAGGGGCTGGCGGAGAAAGGGGCAGAGGTTGGCGGGGAGGCTGGGAGCGCCCCGTGATGAGCGCCGGGACGTGCTGGTGGGGTCGGCCCAAGTCGGGCCTGAGGCTCGCCGCCCACTCCCCGGCAGTCCTCACCCATGGGGGCGTCGGCCTTGGGGCCGTCAGGCCAGGACCCGGGTGGAGCCGCGCCCAGACCCTCTGTCCCGGACCAGTCCTGGGCCACCATGCCGGGCGGGGCTGCATCTCCAGCCTCGGCCCCGGGGATGGGGTGTGCGGTGCCGGCCGACCGAGGCTGCTGCCCCCAGGCTGTCCGGGGACTTGGACACGTGGCCCTGCGGCCCCGGTCGGCACACCCTGCCCTTCTCACGGGCCAGCCTGGTGTCCACGACTGAGGCCGCTGGGCCCCGGGGCAGATGGTTGGAGGCTCGGCCTGGCGCCGGGCGGGGGCCATGTGCAGACACCCTCAGGACGAGATGGCCTTCTGAGGGAGCCTCCTGATGGCTCACCTCTGAAAACAGTGTCTGAACCCAGACTCTCGTAACCTCCGCACAACCTCCTTGGGCGGACCGGGGCTCGTGGGCTTCCCTGGGTAACACCCTGGGGTCTCTTCGCAGCCCGGGTCAGGGTCGGCTCATGCTTGTGCTGGTGAACACGGCACTCTCTCCTCTCTGAATGTGGTCCCTGCAAACTCGGAGCCTCGCTGGGTCAGCAGCCCACAGACACCCTACATCTCGGGTCTGCTGGTGACTCATCGGAGGGGACTCTGTGGAGCTGAAGTTCTAGAGACAGATTCTGGAAGCCAACGTAGACATAGCATTTATATTCAAAGTATACGTACATGCAGTATGTCCAGAAGTGAGCTTAGATACTGTGAGGACTGCTTTGCTCAAGTGTGACTGAGGTCTCCTCTCCTGTTTCATGGTTGGTTCTGGAACAGAGACCACGGCAGTGAAGAGAGACCCAGCATGGAGAAGGGCGAGGAGGGGATGGGGCGCCAGGTGATGGGTGGGCGGCCGAGATGCTTGGGGTGAGAGCCGCAGAGAGAGACGGGGTGTCAGACAGGGTGCTGGTGCCGGCTCCCGTCTGCCCCGGACAGAAAGCCAGCCGCTGTTGCCGGAGGAGCCTCCTCCCCGACTCCATCCTGTGGGTGCCGGGAGGAGGCGCGGACGTGTCCTTGGGTGGACGCTTCTTCCAGAGCTGGGAGGTGGGCTTAGGGGGGCTTTGGCCTTGGCTCTGCTTTTCACCGCTTCTGTGGGGCCGCTTGACCCCTTCTCTGTTGTTGGAACTCGAATCTGGGCTACTTTATTGACATTAGTTACCTGCTGTGCCTCTGAGCACCTGCTCGCTTCCTTGCTGGGCTCAGAAAATGCAGGTTTTGTGCACCTGAATTATAATCTTGCTGTGATAATACGCCTGTATTGATTCAACAAAATGACTTGTCTATTTTTCTTTCACTTCGACATCTATAAGAAGGAAAGGCTGACAATCAGGAACATAAATATTTTGGACTTCACATCTTGAGGCATGAAGATGTTTTAAAAAAACGTGTAATAATTGAAAAACAAAATTTTACCAGGAAATGCAGTCGGTCTGAACCTGGAGGATGAACTTCTCACAAAAAGCACTTATTTCAGAGCAGTGTTAAAATGTTACAATCGCCTAAGCACCTAAAAGGCAGAAAATAGACAGCATTACGTTAAACATGCAACAATCCAAATATAAATATGTAGAAAGTGCTGTCGGAGTCCGGGTCGTCTCTCTGCTTTATTGACAGCACACAGGACACTGGTTTCCACAGCGCCTCATTCTGGAGACCGTCTCTGGCTCCGAGGGGCTTCTCCCCCAGACCTGGTGCTGCTCTGACTGACACCACCTGAGGGATCGTGGGAAATTTCGCCCCCACGTTTTATACCAGTTTGATGTTTTCTTATGTATTCGAGTTCATTTAAAGGGCTTGGTTTTGGTTGGATTTCGGTGCTTAATTGTAATTGTTGTATGTTACTCGATATTTTGATGAAATAACCTCATTGACCACATCTAATGCCATTTCTGAAGAAAGCTACGTGTTTTTGTAATCAAATGGGGAAGCCAGTTTTCTTCAAAAAGAGCATGACCGTTTTCCTGGCCCATCTGCCCTGTTTCTATGATGAGGCCCCATCATGGGTGTGAATAGCAGCTTACATCCAGATCTTTGTCAATCCTGCAACTGTTGGGGCTGGAATTGCAGCTTCATGGTTTTATTTCTGGTGATGGTGGCCCGTCGGCCTTTGCTCAGCAGACCGGAAGCAGTGACAGCTCGCTGGCCGACTGAGGGGAGTTTTGGGGGCGGCAGGACTATGCCCCATTTGACAACAGAACCCCAGCCTCCCTGGGGGAGACGATGCCCCCTCCTCCCACCAGCCAGCGGGTGCTGAGGTTGACCCTTACACCCGCTCTGGGGTGGGGGGTGGTGGACCGCAGAGCCCTGTACAGAGGGGAGGGGAGCGGGGGGCATCAGCTCCTCCCGCCCCCAGGCCTGCCTGACGCTTGGAGACATCAGGGAAGAAGCCGCTTTAGAATCCCGTCTGTCTCTCTTAAGATTCGCAAAGCGGGCGAGGGGTGAGGCCCAAGTAGGCCCGGAAGTGAGTCACCAGGCCGCCTGCTCCCCCGGGGACCGGGCACGCTCCCCGTCCTTCGCCATCTCATGTGTCTGTGCACCATGGGATGCACACACACCCAGCCTCGAGCAGAAAGGGCCTCTCGCAGCTCGTGAGCTGAGATGCTTCCTGACAAACAGTTTCAGCAGCCCC
The DNA here is from genome assembly GCA_020226075.1 of Hydropotes inermis. Classification (NCBI taxonomy): domain Eukaryota; kingdom Metazoa; phylum Chordata; class Mammalia; order Artiodactyla; family Cervidae; genus Hydropotes; species Hydropotes inermis. Next base: position 80,175,943 of record CM035276.1, on the reverse strand, counting down.
TCTGCCAGTCCCAGCACGGAGACCTGTGCAAAGATGTGCTCAAGGGCTCTTCTCTCCCCTAAGACGCTGACCTGGACGGGAATCATATTCCACAGATGGGGTGCTGGCCGGCTCACCCGACAAGTGGTTATGGAGGCCACGCCACAGAGGGTGCCTCGGGCACCTCATCTGGTGGGACTGGTGAAGCCCACTTAACAGACATGCTTGACCTTGCTGCTTGATTTCCAAAGAACTGCTGCCTTACTAAAATTTCCTTGTGTGAGGCAGCACCCCCTCTGGACTGTTTAAGACGGGTAGAAAGGGAGAGAGGCAGGAAATGTCTCCAGCTCCAAAATGGAAAATGCTCTATTTCTCCTTTAAGGGAAGCTGGGCACGGAAGATCTGTCAACTCCGGGCTTTGGTGATGGGAATCAGCCCATTCCTCCAGCATGAGGGCTGGCCTTGTGGCCCACGGCCCGGCTCAGGGTGGACGGACGTCCGCTCACCTGTGCACAGGTGCTGTGGGTGGGATGGAAACGAGGAAGAAGCACCAGAGACCCCCAGAGAAGGGGCTTCCCAGGGCCTGGTCCTCGGAGGGAGGTTGGTTTAGAATCAGCATCTTTCTTCTTTTGTGTTGTTTTTTTCCCTCATGCCTACAAGGTGGCCCAGGCGCAAACCCTGCTGACACTTATCAGAGAGTGTCTTTCTCAGCTGCTGCCCGATCGGCCATGGCGTTTACCTGTTGAGAGCAGCCAAGAGCATGTGGTTCATCATGTTGATCCATCTTCACTTTGGTTATGGTTCCCGCTTCCTTGTGAGAAATGCCCACAATACAGCTAATTCTCCTGCGCAGACAATGTCTAAGTTAATGCCCTCACTGAATGAACAGCTAAGACGTAAGCCAATGGTCTGTGTGTGTGTGTTGTTTTGGTTTTATTTTTTCTGGGGGGGGAAGAAGGGGTTATATATGTGCTATATATGGAACACATTTGATGGTCAGGTCAGCAGACAGAATAAGGAGTGTGAACACTTTGGCTGAACCGCCATCTGTGTGTGTGTGAGAATGTGTGTGAATGTGTGTGTGTGTGAATGTGTGTGTGTGTGAATGTGTGTGTGTGTGAATGTGTGTGTGTGTGAATGTGTGTGTGTGCAGTGTGTGTGTGTGTGTGCAGCCCAGGCCTTCAGTCAGTGACGAAACGTCAGGAGGGGATGGTGGCGGTGAGTTAAGGGTCGGAGGAAGGCAAGGCCTCCACCACTCCCCCACTGCGCCTCTAATGCAACGCGCATCTGTGAAATGAAAGAGACGCTTCCGCGTCCGCAGACGGACACAAGGCCACGACGGACGTGTAGGAGCTTCCTAAAGACCAGCCTGAACTTGCTAAAGGGATAATAAAATTCCTTTAGATATTTTTTGGTTCTCAAATTTTAATGAAAAGATTGATTTCTAGTCATTATTTATCTATTGTCAAATTTTCACAAACAGCTGTCGTGACAATTGCTGACTTTCTACTCTGTGTTTAGAGGAAACTGTCAATGCACAAACATGGAATTGTGCTATTATCTACATCGAAGGCGTTTTTCTGTAAATATACAGATTTAGTGCTGGTTTTCAATAAATATACAAAGATGCTAATTACCACTAGAACTATTTGTTAACACTCAGAAATACATATAAAATAAATAAAGGAAATGCCATTTTTCCATTAGGAATTCAAAAATGTTTGTCTTGAGGCTGCCTCGCACATAATATTTGGAAATTGTGCCATCATTATGCAGTTGACTTTACCTCTTGTTTTCCGGCCCTTCCCAGCGACTCTTCACCGGCCTCTCCCGGAGGCTCCTCTCGCTTTCTCGGGAGAGACTTTGGTCTGCGGCGGGGTTTTCCCGAGCCCGCCCGCGTCGCAGGAGAAAGCCGGGCGCTGTGGGACACGGGCGCTGGGCGGACGCGAGGCTCCGCAGGTGCAGGACTGCGGTGAGCCGTGCGCCGTGCGCCGTGTTGACCGGCACCCTCTGCCCCGTGGGCCTGCCTGCCCGGGGCGCTCTCCCTGGTTTATTCCCACCTGTGTCGAGTGTGAGGGGCATTTTCTTTGTAAAACGTACAGCGTTATGAACAACACTCCTACAATCACGGGGGCACAGGGCTCTCCACTGTCCTCCCTCTGGCCCTGCCGTGGGCAGTATGGGCTGAGCCCCCCAGGCCCGTCGAGGGCACACAGCTGGGCCCCTCCCCAGGAGGTGCCTTTGGCTGAAGGGAGACTTCCCCCACTCCGGGGGGAGTCTGCAGGACACAGGGGGAGGCCGGTTGCTGGGGGAGTCGGAGCAGCCCCTGAAGGAGGGGCTCGGAGGGGACCGAGCATCTCCTCCTCCAGGTCAGCCACCCTGCAGCCACTCCCAACAGCTTTGCAGCAGCTCCTCGAGCCCGTTGGGAGGTCTGGGGTGAGAGGGCTCAGAAGTGGGGCCCTGGGCGACTGAGGCTGCTTTTGTTCAAGCAAACGGCCCTCCATGAGCTCTGGAATCAGCGTTCTCATCGGTAAAGTGAGTCTCAAGGGGCCGTGAGGAGGAGCGGTGATGTACATGTGGCCTCAGCGCAGCGTCCACTCGTGGTGAGATCAGACAGGTTATTGTCGTCACCACCATCCTCATCATCACGCATCAAACTCTCATCCAGAAAGTGCAGAGGGCGCCCTGCGCAGCCCCAGTGCTTCCAGAAGCATTTCTGCAGGCGCGAGGGGGAGCAGGGCCCAGCCGCGCTAGTAACTGAGGAGCCGCAGGGCTCTGTGTGAACCTGGGGTCACTGCAGACGCAGGGGCCAGGGGTCTACGTGATGGGAGCCCGGTCCCCGACTCGGGAAAGCCGGCCCCTCGAACAGACTGGCTTGCGGCAAGGTTAGCCTGCGCCCAGGAGGAACCAGGGGCTCTCTGCCCGGCAGATAAGACAGCTGGACCCGGCCAGAGCAGAGACGCGCCCCCG
>CM035276.1:80145157-80159220 GCA_020226075.1 Hydropotes inermis | reverse complement strand
CCCCCTCTGCTGTCACCCCTCTCCTGTCACCCCGTCTCTTCCCCACGACTTTGTCACCTCACGTGGAGATGTGCTGGGGGCCTCCCGCTTGCAGCCCCTGTTCTCTCAGTGTGTTTTATGGGTTCTCAGAAAATCAGAGTTTGCAGCTGCACGAAATCCACCCTCACCCTGGCCTTTTTCTCGGTGGGGCGATTTGGAGCCAAGTTGCTACGAGACCTGGAACCTGTGACCCCAGGGAGGGAGGCAGGAGCTCTCTGGGGATCCTGCCACTCCTGGGCTGGCCGCAGCCCCGAGGCCGCTCCGCCTGCCGCTGGCGAGGTCGGCTGGCCCTGCCCTTCTGTGTCCGCGCTCTGGCCCTGAATTTCCCTGGAGAGCCCTCTGTCCCCCTTGGTCCAGGAGACTCTCAGGAGACACTCTCTACAGGGAGGATGGAGCTGGGGACCCTGGGCCTCTCTGAGGGCCGGCCTCGGTCCTGAAGGCAGTGCTGGGCGAGGGGGTGGACCTCACGCTTCTCCGCGGTCCTGCCCGGCCTGTGCTGCTGGGTGACCATCCTCCCCCAGGGAAGGGCTGTGCCCCATGCGGCTGCCTCTGCAGGGATGAGGGGCTCGGTCACAGACCGGGGGCCTGGCGTCTGTCCCTCACTGCCCAGACCTGCCTATTCAGAGATGCAGGGAGAAGAAGGCTGGCATTGAGGACGCGCGGTTTGGGGAGGGAGGCAGCAGGCAGTCGTCCTGATGAGCAGGAGGGCGCCCTGCAGTCCCTGGAGAGCTGCCCAGGCCCCCGGCACGGTGGCCCCCTCCTTCCCCGGCTTCGGGAGGTGGGTCACGCTGGCAGCTCCGGCCACCCCGTCTGCTTCAGTCTGGGTGCTGAACTGGGGCATCTGGGGCTTGACTCAGCGGCTGCTCCCACCCCACCCGGCTCTAGTAATTTCTGATGTTGCCTGGATCCTGGCTTGTTTAATGGCATCAACTGAGCCAGCTGCAAAACGTTCCCCGGGGCTGTGCCTGGCGCCCTCTGGGTGCAGGAGTATGTCAGAAAGAGGCACGCGGGTGGCATCCCAAGTTCCCAGTCCTTAAGGGCAGACCCCCAGCCCTGAGCCCGTGAGGTCCCCCTTCACTTGGCTGGGGTGGGTCACATGCTGTCGGGAGGACACCTCTTTCTCATCATCTGGCTGGAACCGCGCTCTGCTTCAGCCCGTGTCCTTCTCCGTGCGCTGGACCAGGCCTCTGAGGTCTGCCCTGATGCGCAGGCCCTGGCGAGCCTGGGCAGAGCCCTGCTGGTGACGGCGTGGGTGGCAGCCCGGCCGGCTGCAGCGTCCAGGAGGTGCCCAGGTACTCCGTCCAACACCTGCACGTCACTGGGAGGTGTTTGCAGACGTGGTGACACCCAGTCAGTCTTCTTCACGTGGCTGGGCTTCCCCTTGTCAGTTTCCTTAGAGGAGGGGAAATTCTGCCTCAATAAATCCTTGTGGCATCAACTCCCGCAAGTTCCTGCCTGTGGTCTGCTCTGTGGGACTCAGGCTTGCCAGCCCCTGACACAATCGCTGAGATAAACCTTTAAATAGAGAAAGAAATGTATATAGATGCACATAGGTACACATGGATGTCTCTGTTCATTTGCTTATTTGCTTAAGCTTGTTTATCAGCAGGATCCTCTGGCGCACCCTGATTGGTGCAGTGTTCGCCTTCTATTTCCCATCTGTGTGATGGTAACAGTGTCCACTAAGAATTAAAGGAAGGATTACATCGCAGGCACTATTTCGGGAACTGTTGCAGAGAGATTCGTCAAAGCCGATGAAGACAGCGTTTCGGTGGGTGTGCCAAGGGACTGTTGCTGGTTGTCGGCTGTGGTTGAGGCCCCGGTGACGCTGGTACTCCGTGGGGCTTGTGGTGAGGGTCCGACCCGGCCCATGTGTCTGCACAGGAAGTGGGCCACAGAACACCGCTGTGACGACTGGCCCTAACAGATTCCCTCTTTTGAATGATCACCTCATTCTGCTTGTTCTTCTTCTCTTAAAATAAGGAAGGACCCTCTCCTCCTCTTCATCTGCTCCGGAGGGATCTGAGGTCAATTTCCAAGGATGCAGTGAACAGTGTTTAAGGCATGGCCCCTGGGAATGCACTTGGGAGTGAGGAGGGAAACGGAGGAGGCCTGGCTCAACAAATTCAGTTTCCCGGCAAAACCAGTGAGGCTGAGGGTGCCGGGGGTCAGCTGCTCCCCCTCACCTGCAGCTGGGGGGTCAGTGCCCAGGCCACAGGACGCCGGGCAGGGGGGCTGTCCCCTTGGAGCCCAGGCCACACTAGGGGGTGGTTCTACTGAACCTTGGTGCTTTTCTACTCTGACTTTAGCCACCAAGTGTCACTTTCGTGGACTCAGTCAACATCACTGAACAGGAAATTGCTTTATTATTATGCTAAATGGGCACTTCGTTTGGATAGAGGAATGGTTAATGAAAATGATTGCCCTGTAACGTGGAAAAGATAAAGTGCTAAAAAATGCTGTGATAGTCAACAGCTGACATAATTTGTGCTGTTATTAGGGACAATTTGTGACTTTTTAAAAGTCAAGTGGGTCCAAATGTCAAATGGGGAAAACATTAGTTAAAACACCCTGGAGTAATGAACAATTTAGAGGAGAAGGAAATCCAGTGAGACTTAAACCTTTCTGTTTTAATTCATTATTTAACATCACGGACAGTTTGCGTCTCACATGCGAAACAGCTCTCCAGGCCCCTCCTGGGCGCTGCCCGCCTCTCACCCTGGACGCTTGTGTCGCCTGGAAGATACAAGACGTTCTCCACAAATAAGGATTTCCAGAAAAGTCGTCACCTTCTGCCCCCAACCACTTCATTCTCACCCATTTTGAGCAGAACAGCACATGAGAGTCCTGGGTGGCGTCACAGGTGAGGAGAAGGTCTCCCGCTGGGCGTGAGAGACTTAAGGTGAGGGGGGTTAGCAGACACCACATACGGCGTCTTCATGGTTGACAGGAACCTCCGCGTGGAATCTGGGAGGTTACTGAAACCATGCATAGTCCTGAGGTGGAGGAGGACTGATGGGCCGCGTCATCCGTTCACTCAGCGCGCAGCACGGAGTGACCCGGTCCTTCCTGGCGGCTGCGGGGCTGCAGTGGCTTTTTCCCTCAGTTCTCGAGGCCAGAACAAACCCTCAGCAGGTCTGTTTATTTGGTAGTTAGGTCCAAACAATGAGAATTTTTGAAACTGAAAAAGAAGCTATTTTTGCTTCATTTTCCAGTCACCAGAACTCCCATCAAGGGGACGTGATGTCCACTGGGTGCTGAATGACACGTGGACACGTGTGGTCAGACCGGGCTCCGCCCCCACCCCCTCTTGCTCAATGCAGATTTCAGAGCATACTTGCTTATTTTGTCAGCGGCTGTTGAACGTCAGGCTTTGCAAGCATGAGGTCGTGGGAAGGTACGGAGTATAGCCTGATATGGAAAACCGTGAACTGATGCAGCCAGGGGCTAGTCTCTGCGGTGCACCAGCTGGACCACTGAAGCTGAGACTCAGGGTCTTCCCTGTGAAAATGCAAACAGTCTCTCCGTGTCCTGTGGGTTTACTGTGGCACCCCTGGGTACCCAGGCACCACTTTGGGAACCACAGTCTAGGCTGCACGATGCAATGCCCCGTCTTAAATGATTTGTGCTCCAAACTGCTTGTTATCCACGGTAACGTGGGAATGGAGAGACAGCCTAGAAAGCATTTCAGTCACTTGACACAGGATGTTTCTTCTGATTAAGGCTGCTATTTTGTGTTTACCTTTTATTTTTCTAGCAATTTATTTTCATTTAACTTTGCAAAGTAGTGTCTTCAATGGGTTGGAATCAAAAAGCAAACAGGGCTTCTCCACAGATGGTTTGAGAAGACCTGTTCCAGGGATTCTATTGGGGGAGGACAGACATAAAGATAGATGCTTCCAAAATCTGAAGCTAAAACCTAGGTAGCATTATTACTAAATTACCACGACTAAACCCAGTCGTTGTAAACCTTTTAAAGGCCCGGATAATGAGAAACTGCTAATTTGTTTTTGCAAGGTCCTGGAATATTTATTTAACCAAAAGACACTTTTGCAAATACAGTAAAAAGTGTTTTGCACCATCAGATGAAGTATCAATGTTATTGTACAATATAGTTGAAATTGGAGCGGACCTGCCTTCTAAGGTTGAATGGGAAGTTCTGGTTGTCCTTCCCCTCCCCCATTCCTCCTCCCCACTTGCTCTCTTGTCCATCACAGGAACGTTCTGGACAAAAATTCAGACTCACCCTGAGAGCACTGAGACCCTGTGTTAGCATGTTTTAGTGGTAAAGTTTTATCTTTTGTTCACTTGTCCTCAAATATCACTTGAGTGAGACATCACTATACTAGTTATTTAATAAATGCTTTTTGTTTGGATTATGGGAGGGTGGATCCTTTGAATGAGCTTCAGGGACTGTGAAAACAGAAAAAGGGAAAACAAAATGCCATCCAGGCTGCTGTAGTACAACGATTTTTTTCTGTATTTGCTAATTGGAACATGATAGCCAGAGAAACTGTTATAAATTAGAAACGCTCACAGAATTTAGAGCCAAAAAGAATTCCATGGACGTGTAATTGATTTATCCTCTGGGTTTCGGTGACTCTCTGCTAATCTCGTTGCGTGTTGACCAGCGGTGTGTGGCGAGGCAGAGAAATGTTTAGTAAGCACAAGTTGCATGTGTTGTCGTGTGCATGCTTGTGAAGTAAACGTGCTTGGGTTGCTCTAAAGCTGTTCTGGAAGCCACGTGTGTGTTGGGAGGGGAGGGGCTTGAGGACAGGAGCTGAGCCTCTTGCTGGGTGAGGGATCCTCAGAGCCTGGTGTCTCTCTCTCGGGAGGGGTGCTGTTGCCCTGTGGCTCCTGCAAGTGAGTCTGTGAAGACTCATCGACGTTTTAAGGGGAAAACGTGTATCCTCCTGTGAGCTCTTTCCTTCCTTGATGATTTTGTCTTTTTGTTGGTTTGTAGCTTTTGATGTTGAACATAGGATGGATAATATTTATAATGCCTAAGAGCGGCTTCTGTCTTCTCTTCAGCAGAGAGGGGGTTTCAACTTCTGAATTTTGAAAGTCTTCTGCTTAGAAAAAGCTTTCTAAGATGCAGGAGAGTACACAGAGCCGCTATCAAGAGCTTGGATGTTGAGAGCTGTTGGGATTCCTCAACGCCTCCACTTCTAAACCTTTCAGCTCTAAGGAGATCCCAGGACGGCCCCAAATGTTTGGCCTTTAAGAAAAAAAGATTCCACGTATATGTCAAATGAATTAAATCTGGCGCTAGACTACATCCACTTAATTTACGTTCTGTGAGCACTATTTGATATTTGGCCTTCTCGATGGTTCGGCTGGTGAAGAGTCTGCCTGGAATGCAGGAGATGTGGGTTTGATCCCTGGGTCGGGAAGATCCCCTGGAAGAGGGTGTGGCAAATCACTCCAGTATTCTTGCTGGGAAATCACATGGACAGAGAAGCCTGGTGGGCTACAGTCCATGGGGTCTCAAAGAGTAGGACACAACTGAAGCAACTGAATGCTTGATATTTAGAAAGTTTTTTTCTTGTTTTGTAAACCTCTAAAAATTAGAGCCTTGAATCTTGCTGTCGATAGAAGGAATTAAGTGTCCAAGATCAAGTTCATTTCAAAACAGATTAAGACAGATTCTGAAGTTGGCACAATGAACTTTTGCACACTGCATGACATGAATTTTTTCCTTTTTATTTTTAGATAGCGATCCTGTTTGTGTATGTTTTTAAAATGAAAAAAAAAGTTTGTACTATGACCCCTTGCTTTTAGAATTCTTCACACAGGGGATTCAGGTTACAATGTTCATGTTTCAGTCCTAAAAGAAATACAGTGTTTAGGTCAGAAGGTGATTGAATGAGGCTGTCATATACAAATACCAAGAGAACACAGTGGTCATAGCAAACACGCTTTCCCAACAACACAAGAGAAGACTTTACACATGGACATCACCAGATGGTCAATACTGAAATCAGACTGATTACATTCTTTGCAGCCAAAGATGGGTAAGCTCTATACAGTCAGCAAAAACAAGACTGGGAGCTCACTGGCTCAGATCGTGAACTCCTTATTGCCAAATTCAGACTTAAATTGAAGAAAGTGGGGAAAACCACTAAACCATTCAAGTATGACCTAAATAAAATCCCTGATGATTATATAGGAAGTGACAAATAGATTCAAGGGGTTATATCTGATGACAGAGTGCCTGAAGAACTATGGACGGAGGTTCATGACTTTGTATAGGAGACAGGGATTAAGACCATTCCCAAGAAAAAGAAATTCAAAAAGGCAAAATGGTTGTCTGATGAGGGCTTACAAATAGCTGTGAAAAGAAGAGAAGTGAAAGGCAAAGGAGAAAAGGAAAGATATACCCATTTGAATGGAGAGTTCCAAAGAATAGCAAGGAGAGATAAAAAAGCCTTCCTCAGTGATCAGTGCAAAGAAATAGAGGAAAAGAATAGAATGGGAAAGACTAGAGATCTCTTCAATAAAATTAGAGATACCAAGGGAACATGTCATTAAAAGATGGGCTCAATAAAGGACAGAAATGGTATGGACCTAACAGAAACAGAAGATATTAAGAAGAGGTGGCAAGAATACACAAAAGAGCTATACAAAAAAGATCTTCATGATCCAGATAATCACAATGGAATGATCACTCACCTAGAGCCAGACATCCTGGAATGCAAAGTCAAGTGGGCCTTAGGAAGCATCACTACGAACAAAGCTAGTGGAGGTGATGGATTTCCAGTTGAGCTATTTCAAATCCTAGAACATGATGCTGTGAAAGTGCTGCATTCAATATGCCAGCAAATTTAGAAAACTCAGCCATGGCCAAGGACTGGAAAAGGTGAGTTTTCATTCCAATCCCAAAGAAAGGCAATGCCAAAAGAATGCTCAAACTACTGCACAATTGCACTCATCTCACAGGCTATCAAAATAATGCTCAAAATTCTCCAAGCCAAGCTTCAACAGTATGTGAACTGTGAACTTCCAGATGTTCAAGCTGGATTTAGAAAAGGCAGAGGAACCAGAGATCAAATTGCCAACATCCACTGGATCATCAAAAAAAACAAGAGAGTCCCAGAAAAATGACTTCTGCTTTACTGAATATGCCAAAACTTTTGACTTTGTGGAAAATTCTGAAAGAGATGGGAATACCAGACCACCTGACCTGCCTCTTGAGAAATCTGTATGCAGGTCAGGAAGCAACAGTTAGTACTGGACATGGAATAACAGACTTGTTCCAAATAGGAGAATGAGTACATCAAGGCTATATATCGTCACCCTGCTTATTTAACTTAAATGCAGAGTACATCACATGAAATGTCAGGCTGGATGAAGCATAAGCTGGAATTAAGATTGCCAGGAGAAATATCAATACACTCAGATATGCAGATGACACCATCCTTATGGCAGAAAGCGAAGAACTAAAGAGCCTCTTGATGAAAGTGAAAGAGGAGAGTGAAAAAGTTGGCTTAAAGCTCAACATTTAGAAAACTAACATCATGGCATCCAGTCCCATCACTTTATGGCAAATAGATGGGGAAACAGTGAAAATGGTGACAGACTTTATTTTGGGGGGCTCCAAAATCACTGCAGATGGTGACTGCAGCCATGAAATTAAAAGACACTTGCTCCTTGGAAGAAAAGTTATGGCCAACCAAGACAGCATATTAAAAAGCAGAGACATTACTTTGTCAACAAAGGTCCATCTAGTCAAAGCTATGGTTTTTCCAGTGGCCATGTATGGATGTGAGAGTTGGACTGGAAGAAAGCTGAGTGCCGAAGAATTGATGCTTTTGAACTGTGGTGTTGGAGAAGACCCTTCAGAGTCCCTTGGACTGCAAGGAGATCCAAGCATCCAGTTCTAAAGGAAATCAGTCCTGAATATTCATTGGAAGGATTGATGCTGAAGCCGAAACTCCAATACTTTGGCCACCTGATGCAAAGAGCTGACTCATTTGAAAAGACCGTGATGCTGGGAAAGATTGGAGTTGGGAGGAGAAGGGGATGACAGAGGATGAGCTGGTTGGATGGCATCACTGATTCGATGGACATGAGTTTGAGTAAACTCTGAGAGTTGGTGATGGACAGGGAGGCCTGGCGTGCTGCAGTCCATGGGGTCGAAAAGAGTAGGACACGACTGAGGGACTGAACTGAACTGATACAAATACCAGGAGAACATTAATTCTCTAATCCAAAATGGAATGACTGCCAGTAAAAGACATTGTTAGTTCTTTACACATCAAGAATAACTTTGACCATTTAAAAAAGAGAAGCACAAATCTGTAAATCAGAAAAGAGAATAGCAGAAAAAGTACATACCTTACCGGCCTTCTGGTCTTCATGTGGTCCAAAGCTGTGGTGTCCTTGCCTTAGAGGGTCCTCACTGAGCGCCAGCCACGTGCCAATGCTCCAGACAGTCTCCGTCTGACCTCTGCCCACATCGGGGGCTGAGTGTTTAGGCGCGACAGGACATGCTTCTGTTTGCACAGAGGGCTTAGAACCCAGTCCCCGTGGTTCCTGAAGAACGTCTCTGTTGACTTTGTTAGGAGAACTTCGCTGTGGCTTAAATTGGACAGTTTGTGTCCAAGAGGGTGTGGGGCTGCTTTTCTTGTAGGAAGATCCTTGGGGAGGAGCTACCACAGAGTTAGCATTTCAATCGGAGGTTGTCCCACCTCTCAGTTTACAGATGGGGAAACTGGGGAAGTGACCTCAGTGACCAGGTCTTTTAATCTGGACTGTATTTTCCTCAGTGATGAAGACATTTGTACTTGGCGGAGGTGGTTTAGTTGCTAAGTTGTGTCTCACTATTTGCAACCTCATGGACTGTAGCCCACTCGGCTCCTCTATCCACGGGATGCTCCAGGCAGGAATGCTGGAGTGGGCTGCCATTTCCTTCTCCAGGGGATCTTTCTGACCCGGGGATTGAACCTGTGTCTCCAGCATTGGCAGGTGGCTTCTTTACCGTCTGAGCCACCAGGGAAGCCTGGAGTGTATTCTCCTTGGTGGTGAAGATACGTGCGCTTAGACTACATCTTACTAACGTGCAGAAATCTCTGTACCTTCCACTCAATTTTGCAGTGAATCTTAAAAAAGAAACAAGCCTATTTTAAAAACCCTGCCGTGTGTGGCTCTGTCATTGTAGTGAGGGGTCGAGAAGAAAGGAAGTGTAGTGAAGGCTGGAAAGGCGGTGACCGTGTGAGGATGGACAGGGCCTCGGGGGGAAGAGGCACCTCCGGTTCCCAGGGCCCTTGGCTCACCCACACCAGCTGTGCGGCTCCAGAGGAGGCTGTCAGACCGGAGGCTGGGTCCCGGTGCTGGCTGGCATGAGGCAGTAACCAAACGCCATGATGCCTGAAACAACCGGGATGCGGAGGCCAGAAGTCAGACGGTGAGGTGTGGGCATGGCCGGGCCCCTGCTGACGGGCCTGGGGGTCCTTCCTTGCCTCGCCCAGCTCCTGGCGGCTCCCGGGAACCCTGGTGCTCCTTGCCTGCCAGCAGTATCAGTCAGTCTCTGTCTCGGGTCACATGGCCCTCTCCCTGGGTGACATGGTGGCATCCTCACGGGGTGTTCTCCCTGCCCTTGAATGGGGCATCGCATTCAAGGGCTCCAGGGATTAGATTTAGCCTCTGTTTAATCCACTGTGACCTCACCTGAACTTGACCTATTTCCAAATAAGGTCACGTCCATGGGTGGCCCCGAGGAGAGGGACCTCAGCATCTCTTCTTTGCAGGGAGACACCACCGAACCCACAAGAGCTGATGCTGTCTGCATTTGGCAAAGCATTACAACATGGGGTCTCGCTCAGAGATCTGGCTACTTTACAAGCAGAATTAACGGGAGAGTCCACAAATTCATGGGCTTATAAGATGAGAGAGGGTCGCTGCTTCTCCACTCCTCACAGTGAAAAGTGAACTCGGAAGGGCTGTCACGTCAGGCTGAGCTCACGCCTGGGTCCCCGCTCAGAAGATGAGGCTGTGAGGGGACCGCTCCGTCCGCGGCCCCTTCAGTACACGAAGAACGGCTTGGGAAAGAGGCCCCGGCTGGGGCTCCCCCCGCAGGCAGGCCAACAGAGAAAAAACGAGGGTGAAAAAACAGAAAAATACAGGAAATCTGAGGACGTTCTGGATAAGGACCAAGGGTGCCGCTCTTGGCACCTGGAGCACAGAGAAATCAAGTGGACAAAAGTGAACTAAACTTCGGTGCATTTTACAGTCCAAGGAGCCACCAGCCAGGGCTAAGAGAGGCAGAGATTTTAGGGACGAGATGACCTCTGCCCCCGCCCCCCACCTGTGAACTAGGAGCCTGGGGAGGAGTTTGTCTCTGATGTCTGAACTGAAAATGGCCAGTGGGGCTGAAGGAAAGGGAGGAAGCTTTCAGAAGGAAGGAGAGGAGCCAGAGCCACTTTCCGGAGCAGAATCAGAGAGACATCACCCACCCCAGAGCAGGGGACCGCCACCCTGGGACCAGGGTCCACACATACGCTCAGCGGCGTCTTGGAAATATCTCCATTCAACTCAAGAAGTTCTTTTTAACATCACCATGCATTAAAAAAAAACAAAAAGTTGGGCTTCCCTTGTGGCTCAGCTGTAAAGAATCTGCCTGCAAATGCTGGAGACCTAGGTTTGATCCCTGGGTTGGGAAGATCCCCTGGAGAAGGAAAAGGCTACCCACTCCAGTATTCTGGCCTGGAGAATTCCATGTTTATATAGTCCATGGGGTCACAAAGAGTCAGACACGACTGGGTGACTCACTTTTTCACTTTTCATGCGTAAAATAGATGGGTGGTAAGAAGTTGTTGTATAACACAGGGAGGCCAGGCTGGTGCTCGGTGATGTTCTAGAAGGTGGGATGGGGAGAGGGGAGGGAGGCAATGTATGTGTAATTATGCTGATTTGCGTTGTTGAATGGTAGAAACCAACACAACATTGTAAAGCAATCCTCCCAATTAAAAATAAGTTTAAAACATTTATACAGAAAAAAAGTTATTTTTAGTCAAAAGTTGAGGACAAAACCACAGGCCAGAAACTAGGAAAAGATATTTGCAACACTAGCAGAACGACAGAAAGTGAATTATCTAAAATAAGTGAAGAAGCCTTGGTTTAGTCGCTAAATTGTGTCTGACTCTTGTGACCCATGGACTGTAGCCTGCCAGGACCCTCCATCCATGGGAATCTCCAGCAAGAACACCAGAGTGGGTTGCCATTTCCTTCTCCAAAGAAAAAGTCTTACATGTCGGTAAGAAAGAGGTCAAAAGATAATAAAATGAGCAAAAAGTAGAGATGTCACAAGCAAGCAAATCTGAATGGCATAAAATAGGGAAGCGACAGCACACTAAGGTTAGTGAGATGAATTTGAGGCAGAGCTGGGAGGATATGGGGCCACGGAACTTCCCATCACTGGTGGACTATCGGCTGTCTTAATCCACCCTTTCTCTTCTAAAATTAGGATGGAAATACTATCTCCTGTCCTCATCCACTATAAGTAAGTATTCTCTGGCGTGGGGAATGGTTTGTCTCGAGGCCACATGTCCAGGAATGCCTCTGAAGAGCAGAAGAGCCGTGAGATGCTCTCCAGCAAGATTTCGTGGTCAACAGTGACCACTGGGGATCATTCTTTCCACGTCTTCCGCTCACCTACATATGAATAGGGAAACGCGTCCGTGCTCTGTCTCGGGTCTCTAAGACTCTGTCGTTCGTCAGGACACTCTCCCAAGCCCCAGAGTGTCAGGGGCCACGTGGTAACCAGGGTCAGAAGTGCGTGAGCCCCGTGTGTGTGAGGAAGACGACACCGCACATGCGGACACGCACTCAGGAGTGGGCCCGGGGTGCTGGTGTGAGCCTTTGAATTGTGGAGGTGATTCGGTGTGCAGGACGGAGAGGCAGGAAGCTGAGAGCTCTTTACGTCGGCGACAGCTGGCCCCTCGTGTCCACCAGGCACCAGAGCTGTGGCTGAGCCTCTGGCTGCTGACCCCTCAAGACACGACCCCACGTTCATGCAGAGAAGAACCTCGTCTCTGTTACAGCAGGTCGGGTGGAGGGGAGCTGAGGGTCGAGTTTAGAGCACTGTCTTCTGGTGAAAACTTGATGCATGTCAGTGGGGTCATCAGGAGCGAAGAGCTGGCTTTCTCAGGTGTTTGTAGGGAAGAAAATGCAACGTCAAAAACACAAATGCAGGGACCAACGTGAGCATTTGTTTCAGATGAGAAATTGCAGCAAAGCACAAATGTTAACGCTCTGATCAGCCCGTCAGACATCATCAAATTCAGGGAGAGCTGTGTTACCCACCTGGCCCTGCGTTTGGGAACCTTCCCTCCACGGTTCGCCTGCCTGCTCCGGCGGGTCCCACACACAGGAGAGGAGTGCAGTCGAGCCTTTATTCTCTCAGCTCAGTGCAAGTTTGCTTTCAGTTACTGATCATGTGAAAAATGTTCTTTCTCGACGAGCTTTTTTTTTTTTAGGCTATGCAGTGTGGCTTGTGGGGCTTTAGACCTCGCCCAGGGACGGAACCTGGGCCCCGGAGGCCAGAGACAGCCTGCAGGGGGCCAGGCCCAGGCGCCGGGGGCTCACCAAGGGATGGGAGCAGCTCTGGGAGGCGGGCTCAGCGCAGGCTGACCCCCCAGCGGCATCCCTCTTTGTCCCCGATGCTCCACCTGGGCCTCCATGGTCCCCAGGGGAGCCTCTCAGGGCTTTTTCTGTCCCTGGGAAGCTCCCTGCAGGCCTTGGCAGAACCCAGATGTCAAAATCTACCAGTCATTTCAGTGGAATGGAAATGGTCAGGATGGTCGGTGAGTCCACACTGTAGAAAGGGGCCTCTCAGGCCAGAGAGGGAGTGACAGGCTGGCCGGCCCGGATGACCGGCCAGGCCCTTTGCTGGTGGGCAGGCCTGGGGCCAGGGAGGCACGAGACCGGGAGGCTCCACAGCTCCGGCTGCTTTCCGGCAGCGCCAGCGTGTGGCCCTCGCCGCCGCGTAACCAGGCCGGACCTTGGGCCAGCGATGGATCTCACCTGACGTTGATGGAATATGAAGCAACCACAGAATCAGGAATAGGGGGGTAAAAAAGCAGAAGGAAAAGAAGCAGATGCTAATACGTAGCGGTCATTTATATTAATTTCTCCGCAGCCGCCGAGGCTTGAGATAAGAAAAAGTGCATCGGAAAAAAAAAATTCCAAGCATGAAACAGTGATTAATATTGCAGTCACTGGAGCAGAAGGCATGCAAAAAAATATCATGAACATTTCAGGGGACTATTTTCCTCATAGAAAGCTTATTCTTATAATATTACTGCATTTCAAAAAATACAATTTTAGAGGGAAAAAAATGAACTCTAGCTCTTTGCTATGATAGGCGACAGGTCAGAAAAGCATTTCAGAATAATTTTACACCTTTTAACCTTAAAAAATACTTTGCTGACAATTGAGAAAGGGCCTTAAAAGAAGCTCTGATAGGCATTCTCACAGCAGGGTTGCCATGCCCCATCACCGCACCGGCGCGTCTGGCATAATGCATCCTGTAATAAGGAAGGCGCTGCACATCACGGAGGCTGGAGAGGGTTTTAAGAGCGTGAGCCTCGGCAAGAGCCGCTATTAGTCATGACACTGAAAGTTTGGTACGTGAAACTCTTGAGAAGACATGAAGGAAGTAAACTGTTTAAAATTTTGATTTGAGCCAGGAAATAACGACCGTGTCATAGGATTTTGCTTGCATCTGAATATATATCAGCCTTCTCCGTTTTTCCTCTCTGCTCATGGTTGGACATCTTGTTCAATAAGAACCCTACATGGTGTAGTTCCAGGAATGGCCCTCTCCCTGAGTCCGTGGCTGGAAGTGGTAATCATTAGAACACCATCATGACAATTATGCGAATTCAGATATGATTGAGGATGGCCACGTTTCCCAGATGCAAATCCTGTTCAGAGTTAGGGAAAACCTGACAGTATTTCACTGTCACAAAATGGAAACCAGGCATCAGGGAAAGGTGCCCGAGACGGACATTAACGCGTGTTGT
>CM035276.1:80115815-80140157 GCA_020226075.1 Hydropotes inermis | reverse complement strand
TGTGTTCACAGAAGCACTGACAGCTGAGTGGACTTGCTTGTCTCTAGTTTCATTTTCCTGCTGGCACGAGCTTCCTCCCTGGGGTCTGGGGTCCATGGCCATCACCGGGCACCTGTCTCCTCCTCTTGCCACTCTGAGCACCTTCTGGGGAACTGGGTGGGTGAGTAAAGCTGGAGATAGTTCCAGCTTGAAAGAAGTCCTTCAAACGACTAGTTCAGGTCATTTGAATGTGAAATATAGACCAAGATGTCAGCAGCTCCTAAGCTGTGTTATCTTCCTTGATGTGATGTCTGGGAGGGAGGGTTGACATCTATGTGAGGTGATGCTGTGGTCCCATGCTGCTGATGGAAAGTCGGCACAAAACTAGGTTAGCTAGCAGGCGATGGAGGGGCTAGGTTAGCTAGCAGGCGACGGAGAGGCTAGCAGGCAACGGAGGGGCTAGGTTAGCTAGCAGGCGATGGAGGGGTGCAGGGCACTTCTTGGTGTGATCTCCGGCACACTTAGTTACTCTTTAAGTTCAACCATGGCCTAGAAATGGAATCCAAGTGCTCATTTATGTAGATCCCCGTGCCTTCTAGGAGGCAGCCTCGAGTCCATCCTGGAAGACTCGCCTGTGTCCGCTGGGCAGCCTGAGCCCCCGCTGAAGAGCCCAGAGCATGCATTTCCTGAGGAGGGGGTGGGGGTGTGTGGCCTGAGGGACAGCCCGCCCTTCCCTCTGCACCTTGCTCCATCTGGCACTAAAGCTGAAAGGAAGGAGAACATGCATAATCAACAACAAAGATACACCTGGCTTTTCTAACTGTATTGCTTACCTGCATTTTCCTTTTTTTTTTCCTGCATTTTAAAACATTCTCCTGCATGCAGATCATGGTTATGGAGGCTAAATTCTAATGGACTCTGTTTAGAAAGATGGGCAGGAAATAAAATTAGCAAGCACCATTGTCAGGAGGGCTGAGAAGAGTGGGCCTTGCAGGCCTCGGTCAGCTTGTCGTCTTTCTGACAGTCAATCAAAGAATTTACCTCCTGCATTGGCAATAGCATTGATAAAATCATTGCATTTGCGACTTCTCCTGTGTTTGACGAAGTACAAAAAATTCAATGTGGAAAAAAATTCCTGAATTTATTTTTTAAAAAGGAAAAATGTTAATGAGAAAATATTTGCAAAACCTTACAAAACTGAGTTTCATTAGAGAATAATATACTCCTGTAGTTTATATTTTAAATCTCATAAAACAATGCGTAAACTTTTAAAGATTATTTTAAAGGTTTCCTGGAAAACGTGTAAGATAACTTTCTCCTGTCTAAGAACTCTCTGCTTTTTCTTTTTGTAACATATTGTAAGTAACAGAATAAAACCCGATACAGTGTCAGTGTCCAAGAGGTCTGTGGGGAAAAGAACATAGGCTACATACCGGAATTGTGTTTTTGGTTTTAAGACTATTCACACAGAGACACTGTATTAAGGCCTTCCTTTTTTTCATGTACAAAATATAACTGGGAAGCTGGGAAAGCTGAGATGGATGTGCTCCATGGCAGACATGGGGAGACATCGTGTTGTCTTTGTAACTCAGTTCAGTTCAGTCACTCAGTTCTGTCTCTTTGCCACTCCATTGATGGCAGCACACCAGGCTTCCCTGTCCGTCAAAATCCCAGGGCTTGCTCAAACTCACGTCCATCAGGTCGCTGATGCCATCCAACCATCTCATCCTCTGTTGTCCCCTTCTCCTCCTGCCTTCAATCTCTACCAGCATCAGGGTCTTTTCTGATGAGTCAGTTCTTGGGCTCCAAAATCACTGCAGATGTTGACTGCAGCTATGAAATTAAAAGCCACTTGCTCCTTGGAAGAAGAGCTATGACCAATCTAGACAGCGTATTAAAAAGCAGACACATTACTTTGCCGACAAAGGCCCATTTAGTCAAAGTGATGGTTTTTCCAGTAGTCATGTATGGATGTGAAAATTGGACCATAAAGAAAGCTGAGCGCCGAAGAATTGATGCTTTTGTAACTCATTTCCTCTGTAAATCATACCTGAAAGCAGACTGGCTTGATGCGGCTTGCCAGCAGCACAGAGGGTGCTCTGCAGAAATAGAGCTTGCCAGCCCTGGAGGGCAGGGGGCTTTCCTGAGAGGAGACTGTGGACCCTTGGCCATCGGTAGTGAGGAGTGTGGGTTAGTCACTCAGTGACCATCACACGTGCCTGGAACCCTGGGCCAGGACGCACTTCTTATTTTTAAATTGAAGAGGCTTCTGAGTTAGTTTTTAAAAATACCTGTTTTCAGGAGGAGAAAAGGATACTTTGGTGTCAGGACACAGTGCAGCCTTTGCTGTCACAAAGATCCATGCTAAACTACCCGAAGTCCCTCTCGATTTATGAATGTCAGGGTTTTCATCTGTTTTCAAAATTAATATTCCAAGTAAAGGAACACAGTCCCACAAGTTAGTAATTAAGTGGAGTCATGACCTGTGTTCTTAGAAAAAGAAAGCAAAAAATAAATGGGCACTGAGAGCCCACCTCTCTTTTCTGAAAATCAGTGAGTGTTATGATATTTCCAGAAATGCTTTTCCCTTTTCTAAGAACTAGATGAGCCCCCACGGGGCGGGGAACGGGGCCTCTGGCTTGGGCTCTCGGGTCTGGAGGGGAACCACCTCGTGGACAGCATCCTGAGGTTGAAGAGCTCTTTCACCTGTGGCGTTTAAGATTTTCCTCAAAACCCTGTATTCTTCACCAAAGGAAGGTGAGGAAGACAGGGAGTCTTGGGCCGGAAGACACACAGGCCCCTTCCAGACGGCACTCAGCCTTCCCCCCAGAGGATCCTTGGGTGTTTATGCAGACTTGCTTCCAGAATGCTGTTTCCGGCCCGAGTTTCAGCCCCAGCTTCCCACCCCTAAGCAGGGCCTGCCTCCTCCACTCCTGGGAAGGCCAGGCCTCGGGTGCCCTGGGGGACGCACCGCCCTGGCCCCCAGAGGCTGCCGATTCCCAGGGGAATCCGGGGCTCACCCGCAGAGCATGAACGAGGCTGGGACGCGGCGGCCAGCACCCGGGGAGGCGTCAGCACCTCTGCAGTCCCCGGAGAGTGTCAGCCAGGAGCTGGCTGCCGCCCCTGACTCTGCACCGCATTCTTCTGTGCGGTTCCCACAGACCAGGGGCGGGAGGTCAGACACAAAGGGGGCCCGCTGCGCCCGGGCCTTGGCGGGCGGTCAGCACCCCTTCCACGACCTCGCCTCTCACCCGCAGACACCTCGCAGCCAACAGGACGGACGTGTGCCGAGCCCGGGGGCGGGGGGCGCTGGGGCACCCGAAGATCTCCGGGCCTCCAACCACATGCGGAAAGCAGGCTGAGCAGCGTGCCCTTCCGAGCCGGCCTAGTCCGCCCCCGGAGGGCACCCGGCTCAGACCTGGCCTCACCAACGGGCATCTCGGCGGGTGGCCGGCTGGCTGGGGGCAGAGGTCGCAGGACAGCGCCCCGCCCCCACACCCCGCACGGCTCTCAAGCGGCCGCCTGCCACCCGGGCCTGGTTCCTGTGTCTGCAGGGCAGTAACCATAACGGGGTGAAAGTGCTGGTACGGAAGCCAAGCGCGCGCCTGTGGCATCAGACAGTCGGCGCGCGTGCCTCCGGCTTGACGGCAGGACGAGCAGAGAGGAGGGCCCGAGGCGCGCGTGTCGAGAGGCTCCCTGCTCCGCGTCGCGCGTGTCCCGGGCGCCACGTCTGTCTGCTCTGAAACCAGCAGACGCGTTAACTCAACACGCGCTTTTACCGGCGATGGACACAGTGTCTCCCAAGAGAAGTCAGTCTCATTTCCTTTTAATCAACAGGGCCTTCGCCTTCTGTCAGACGGTTTCCTGAGTGTTTTAGGTGGTGCTTTGAGGATGCTGGGGGGGTGGCCTTCCAGGCAGTGACGTTTGTGAAGGGAAGAGCCTGACATGTGTGCGTGCGTGCGTGTGTGCACACATCTGCGAGTGAGTGAGGGCCTTCCCTGGAAGGTCCGCCCGGGCAGCCCGAGGCCCTGGGCCCTGGGCGGAGCTGGCTCCGTGCCCCGCGGTGTTTGCCCTCCTGAGCCAGTGCCCTGTGCCCTCAGCAGCCCCCTCCCCACGCCGCCTCCAGTTGTGGCTGCTGGACCAGAGCCTCTCGGAACCTGGTATCTCTGTCAGCGGAGGTCTTATCGGCCGTCGCCTCGGAAACGGGTTTCTCTCTTTAAACGAAGACTTTTCAACGAGCAAGTTGCCAGGTGGGCAGCTGGATGGTCAGGGCCCCACCCGAGCCGACTGTGTGACGTCGCTGTCAGTCCCACAAAGGTCAGCGACTGGGCTTTTGCTCTCTGGCAGAAAAGGGGGGACAAGGAGGCCCGGGAAGGCCACCCAGCTTGATTTTCTGTTGGGCACAACTTTCTCACGGTTGTGAGCCTTCCGCCTCCTCCCGCCTCCTCCCCGGGCGCCTCCGTCACAAGCTCCTGCTCCCATGACTGACCCTGTGAGACGAGTGTCTTGCGGGGCCGCAGCCTGGGGAGGCTGGGCGGGCAGGGCTGGGCAGTGGGTGTCCCTGGGGGCGCGCCCGGCGCATGTATGCGCGTCTGGAGACCTGCCTGCGGCCGGCAGGTCGGTGAGGGGAAGGGAGGTGCCCGGGCGGCAGCAGGACCCACCCCGCCCTGCGTCTGGAGCCCCCACCGCCCTCCCTGCCGGCTGCCCCATGCTTGGCCGGCAGCACAGTCCTCAAGGGCTGCTTAGAGAAGCAGGCGCTGAGGGGTGAGCGGCGGGGCTCAGATTTGAGGTCTGGGGGAGGAAGATCAAAGGACCCCCATCGGGCCCTTCCCACGGGGTCAGCCCGGGAAAGCCCCTCCGTCCTCACCTGGCGCCCTTCCAAGCTCTCAGGACCACAGAGGCCGGACTTGGGGCAGAGGACAGAGGTGAGGACGTCCTCGCCCCCCGGGGCTGAGGAAGAGGGGTCCCAGGCTGGGACTGGAAGGAGGACGGGTGGCGGAGCGGCCCGCGTCCTTGGTCACAGGGTCCCCGTCCCTGCGTGTCCCGCGTCTGGGACCTGCAGCTCAGCGTGGGGACGGTCCTTCACTCTGCATGGCCATGCTCCTGAGAGATGACCTAGGAACGACTGTGCACAAAATGACAGGCACTTGGGAGTTGAAGAGTGAGGACTCCAGCAGTGCGTCTTCTCTGCCAGGTGCTCGTCACCGGTGACGCTGGGGACCGTCCCCGCGAGCATCGGTGTAGCCTGCCCGCCGGGGTCCCCGGGGGCCTGTCCTCACCTGCCCCTGCCCTGTTCCCCGACGCCTGCCCCACAGCAGCTGTGACACGTGTGGGTGGACTGTTCGCAGAAGCACAGTCCTGGGGGTCACCAAGCGAGGGGCACGTTGGCCGTCGGGGGCCCAGGAGGTGTGCCCGGTGCCCGGGGGAGGAGCCGTGCGGCGTGGCCCCAGGTGGGCCCATGTGAGCTGGAGTCTTTCCGGGGGGAGCCCTGCTGCCCTGCGTCCCCCCGCGTCCCTGCGCTCACACGGCTTGTGGGTGGCCATGCTGCGCCCCTTCCCCTGTGATGCTGGAAATGGAAGAGGGGCCTTTCTGACATGGTCAGAACACGGCCTCGGTGTCCAGGGGACGGGACCCAGGGCCACCGGGCCTGTCCCGCTGTGTCCCCGGGAGAGGTCATGGAGATGGGGGAGTTCTGGCTTCTTCATTTGCTCAGGGGTGGGGGTCCTCCTGCCTTCACGGAAAGGGAGCACACCAGTTTACTGAGTTAATGGGTGGGAAACAGTGCTGGTCCATGGTGTGACCCCTCGGGTAACGACCAGTCTGTTCCCCTGCAACCTCTGGGCACGGGCCCGGGACCACGTGGCCTGAGGAGACAGGGCAGGGGTCAGGCAGATTCCAGGGGAGGATGGGAGGACACGGCAGGAAGGCATCCACCTCGGGTAGAGGCTGCAGGCCACTGTGACCCTGAATCTCTGTCTGGGGAGGCGGGGGCGCCCACCACAAGCAGGTGGCCCATTTGTCTCTGGCACACTCGCGGGCCGTGTCGGGGTGGGCCTTGCTTGTCTCGCTTTGGGAACCCAGCACCGTCCTGAGACACTGGTGCGGTCAGTAAGGCTGTTCCCACTTTGCAGAAGGACAGACTGCGGCCACAGGATGGGTGACCCCCTCCGAACTGACGGCAGGACATGGCGAAGACCTCACAAGACGCTGTCTGCCATCAGCGCCCTGTCAGCTCAATGCCTGTGCGTCCAGCTCTAGGGAAACCCGAGATTCCCCAGAAGGAAAATGGGAGCGATGACTTTCATCACGTTACCCCTTAGGTGAAACAAAGTTGAAAGAAAGGTGAGTGTGATTCAATTCTTCTAACTGAAAGGCATTTAAAACACACTAGATTTGTATAGAACTTAAAAAAAACACTGCAATGAATCTTCCATAAAGCAGTGCATTTTTTTTTTGACATGTGAATAGTCATCCTTAATGTTTCTGTGCTGTAGGGTTTTTCCCCCTCAAATTTTACCTTCTCCTAAAACAGGTCACACCTTTGGAAATGGTCTGGAAGACAAAGGATTTAACAGATGGGTCTCCTGAGTGTGTGTGGCAGGGGGCGGCTTTCAAAATAAATGCAAATAAAATAAATGTTACAAAAAATGAGGATTCTGGTGGCAGTTTCTCCAAGCGTTCTTCTCCGCATTTCTGTGTGTGTGGCTGGGCTCCCACACTCACCGAGTGGGGCCTAGGCCAGGGGCCGAGGGGGGCCGGGCCCCGAGGTGGGGAGTAGGCAAGACCTTGGGAAACCCCAGATTCAGGCCACTGCTGACCCTGAACGCCAGGGCCCCAAGCAAGCTGTTGGCACTTACTGAATACCTTCTACAAAGAGATTTGAGAAAACAGCCGATTTAGTTTGAGAACGGCGTTTTTTTTAACCAACTTGGAAATTCATTTTGTTGGTTTGATGCTTTTAGAGACCTCAGTGTTTGATGTTAGACAAACTCTATGTGAAAACCTTATTCCACGGTAAAAGCAGTGTTGGCAGACTGCGGAGCAGAGGGTGCGGGACGCAGTCAGCTTCCTCTTGAAGTCGGTCAGTGATGCTGCACCCTGGAGCCCTTCTTGACTCTTTCTAATGTGACTGCTTTCTTTTAAACATGGTCCACACCGTGTGCTTTGCTTTCTGTGCCGCCGCTGCTGACTTGCTTACTTGCTTAGCTTGAGGGTGAGATTGTCGGGTCCTGGCAGCTTAGGGGGAACGGGAGCTTGGTTCCGGAACCTTGTTTTATAGGTGGAGAGACTGATCCATCATCAGCTACTTGATGGTGGACTCAGACCTCAGACCCACAACTGTGCTCCTGCCTTTTGGAGCTTGTTCTTGTGACCTCTGGGCCAGAGGCTTCCAGAGCAGACAGGGGTAACCCAACCACAGCAGTGACCCCAAAGGGGTGTGACCCCAAACCTGGGGGGCACTCGGAACTTGAGCCAGCTCAAAGAGTGGACAGGTGTGCCTTGACCTACAGCACTCACAGTGTCAGTTACCAGGGAGGTTTCTCAGGGGTGTTGATTGATAGGTAGATACATAAATAAACAGATGATAGATAGGTCGCTAGCTAGCTAGCTAGCTAAATGATAAATAGATAAATATGTAGCTAGCTAGATAGGTAGACAGATATATGACAGATAGATATAGATAGATAGGTGACTAGATAGATAAATAGCTAGAACATAGATAATAAGTAGGCGGTAGGATAGATAGGTAGTTAGATGGAGAGGTAGACACAGGTGATGCAGACGCAGATGGTGGAGACAGAGCACAGAGGGACAGTCTGGTTTGGGATCTCCTCTATTGCTTCCTGCCAGCTTGTCCAGGCCCTCACCCCCAGTGACTCCAGGAAGAGCCCCAGCACGAGGGAGTCCTAGAAGCAGCCTGAGTAGGGAGGGCACCCATCTGGGTCGGGCCCTGTGGGGGGGTCGGGCCCCCTGTCTGCATCGGGTCCTGGGGGGAGCCAGGCCCCATCTGGGTTGGGCCCTGCGGGGAGTCGGGCCCCCTGTCTGCATCGGGTCCTGGGGGGAGCCAGGCCCCGTCTGGGTTGGGCCCTGCGGGGAGTCGGGCCCCCTGTCTGCATCGGGTCCTGGGGGGAGCCAGGCCCTGTCTGGGTCGGGCGTTTGGGGCCCGTCTGGGTCAGGCATGCTGGGCCTTAGGGGGAGTCGGGCTCCCTCTTCAACCTTGATGCTGCTTTCCCAGGCGGCCCGGATTCTGAGACACGATCTTTCCTGTCCTGACCGGCCTCTGCCTGAGGACCCTTGAGATCACCACCAGGGCCTTCATGGAGGGAGGAGCAGAGCTTCTTACATCCCACGGGTGGATTTCTGCTGGAACAAGCCTCTCAGCCTCTCTCTCTGTCTGTTGGTCCATCTCCTTCTGTCTCCCTTCCCACAGGTGTGTACAAGCCACTCAGGGCACACGGCATCTGTATGCCTAGAGATCCTTGGGGTAAAGCAGGTGGCCCCTTGAAGGGACCTGCGAGAGGAGGGCAGGGCTGGGTGACGTCAGGGAGGCAGGGGCAGGCAGGGGAGCGGGGTGAGGAGGAGCCCAGGGCATCATGCGGCCAGGAGCTGGGCTCCAGGTGGACCTTGAGCAAGTTAGGAGCAGTCTCCATTCAGCTAAAGGTTAACAGACAAAAAGCAGTCATGGTGGGGCCGTGCAACCCAGAGCTCGGCGTGAACACATTGCGTCTGTCTCTGGGTCAGGATCCGCTTTATTCTACTTCCTGCACGGGATTGCGAGCCAGCAGCTCAGGAGACTGTTCTGTTTATTGACGCTTCTCTTCATCAGCACCCTGACAGGAAGTAGACTCCTTGATTCCCATTTGTTTTCCTTGCCAAAATAATAAAGAATGTTTGTATTAATACCCACCCACCCCCCTTTTGGGGAAGAGAGCAAAGAAAAAGCAGGGAGGAGGGAGTAATAATCACCTTAATGTAAGTGGAAAAAGTACAGTGTGTGAATAATGGATCTGACAGTGATAGGAGCTTGGGGCCCTGGGGAGAGGGAGAGGAGGCGGGAGGGGGGGGGAGGGGGGGGGGGGGGGGCGGGGGGGGAGGGGAGGGGGGGGGGGGGGAGGAGGGAGGAAGGAGGGAGGAGGCGGAGGAAGGAAGGGTGCAGTGAGGATGGGGGCAATGAAGGATGCAGGGAAGGTGGAGGGAGACGGGTGTGTGTTACACTCTCATGTGCACAGTGATCTCTGTCCAGCAAGGGGACAGCAGTCTGGAGAACAGAGGTTGGGAAGGCGCAAACAGAAAAGGCCCTGGCCGCTGTGTTCCTGGGGAAGGAAGGAACAGGTCACAGAGGAGAGCGGAGATCTAGAGGAGACGAAGCGTATCAGAGCGCCAGGTGAACGCGCCTGTCGGGGTGCCCTCCTAACACTGCTCCTCACGTTGAACTCAGCCGTGTCCGACCCTGTGCGACCCTCGGGGCTATAACCCACCAGGCTCTTCTGTCCACGGGACTCTCTAGGCAATAATGCTGGAGGGGGTTGCCATGCCTTCCTCCAGGGGCTCTTCCTGACCCAGGGATCAAACCCGAGTCTCTGCATGTCTTGCATGGGCAGGGGGGTTCTTTACTGCCGAGCCATTGCAGGACACCTTTAGTGACTGAGGAGGAACCCTTTCAGAAATGTAGGAAGTGCGTCAGTAAGTGTTCAACTGAAAATACCAGAAATTACAACCATGTTGGAAGTAGGATGGATATTTAGCTAGCTCATGAAGAAACACCTGTTACCAGGTTCTGTGGAGCCAAAGACTCAACAATGTTGGGAAAACAGGGCTTTTCTCTCCTTCCATTTAGAAAAAAATTACCCATAATTCCCCCATTGGAAGGTTTCCAATGTTGCCATGTTAGTCTGTAACCTCCCACTTTCTTTCTTTTTTATACAAACCCACACATATTCACAAAAAATGGTTCCTACAAACTATCTGTGGCTTCCCAGGTGGCATAGTGGTAAAGAATTAGCCTCCAATGCAGGAGACACAGGAGACTCAGGTTCAATCCCTGAATCAGGAAGATACCCTAGAGAAGGAAATGGCAACCCACTCTAGTAGTCTTGCCTGGAGAATCCCATGGACAGAGGAGCCTGGTGGGCTACAGACCCAGCTGAAGTGACTGAGCATGCATGCATGCACAAAGTATTTGTAACCTGATTTTGTCCCCTAACAAATGATCATAACCATGTTTTCTTGCCAATAAATATGTCTATGGTTGTATAATATCATCATATAGATATATATCTATATTTAATCCCTTTTAAACATTTAATTTCCTTCCTTATTTTTGCTCTTATCAATGACTGTGATGAATATTCACAGAAATATATTCTTGAGCTTGTCTTTTCTCTCCCTAATTTTGTTGACTTATGGTCAAAAGACTGCTGTATCTCAAGCAGAAAAGTAGGAGGCAATGGAAAGGGGGAATTTTTCCTTGTGAAGAGATAGCTTTACATCTGGAAGGGAGATATTTCCCAGAACACTTGTCTATCAACTCTCTCTCACAGCTGCTGGTCAGAACTAGGCCACGGATGGACCTCAGGCCGAGCCCCGGCAGAGGGGAGCCCACGACTGCTCACTCCAGCCGTAGTTTACCTCCTGCACCTGAGGTGAGAGAGCGTGCCTCCTAGGAGAGCAAGGGGTTTCACTGACTCTGAGTAAAATCAGGGCTACGACAGGAGGAAAGACAGGAAGGGTGGCTTCTGGGCAGCGAGGCCCCGGAGGGCTGCAGCAAGGGCTGAAAGCCGCTCCCCCTCACTGTGGTTTCACGCCTCACTCCCCTTGTGGTTTCAGGCCTCGCTTCCGGTGTTTTCAGGCCTTGCTTCCGGTGTTTTCACGCCTCGCTTCCTGGTTCACTCAGCGAGTTTGAGCTGCATTCGAGGTCTCTGTCTTCTCTTCTAGTCTGAACAGCAATGCTCAGAACCCAGACTGGGGAGGGCACTCAGAGATGGGCCCGCTGGAGCACTCCTCCTGGGGGAGAGCCGCCAGCCAGCCGGCCGCAGGCTGGTGACGCTGGACCATTTCCATCACGGAAGGAGCATTGCTCTGGTCTCGCTGGGACGGATGCTCACTTTGGCTATGGATTTCCTCCCTTCGTGCAGTCCTTCTGCCCAGACTGCCAACCATGGACGAGCAGGACGCCCCACCATTGCCAGGTACCCCACGCAGCCCCTTCCCATCAGGACGCTAGTTCACAGGAAGGTGAGGTGCGGGCCCACGAGCCCCGCGTCTCCGCCCTCGGGGAGCCGCTGGCTAGTTGGAGCCGTGGCGTGGCCTTCTGAAGGATCAGGTACAATGCCAGCTGGGTGGAGCCCGGCAGGGCTCCCCAGAGCCACCCAGGCTCCAAGTCAGTGTCCACGGAGGTGCTGCCGCCAACTTCTCTGGTGGCCGAGCCAGGCAGCGGGGGTGCAGTTACCACCCTCCCTGTTAGCACAGGTGACCTGTTAACATCAGCGCTTACGGGAGGGAGGCAGGCTTCCGTCAGAAGACGGGACAACGCTCCTTTGACCTGAGGTTGAGATGGGCGCCTCGGCCACTTTGAGCCCCTCATACCTCCAAGCCCACAGGCAAGAAGGGAGGGCCTGTCCTGCTGGGATGAGTGATCGCGACGGCCAAGGGGAGGTCTGGCCGCTGCTGTCGGTGGAGGTGAGGAAGGGCGTATCTGGAGCCCAGGTGATGGCTTGGGTGTCTCTCAGTATCTCTGTGTCCTGGGAGTGAGGCCACCTGAGAACTGTGGCGACCCAGTCCAGGCAGGCCTGCTGATGGCTCAGACCGTCTGGGCTGAAGCTTGGGGTCACCCTGCCTGGTAAAGAGTGAGGCCAGCTGGGAGGTCAGCTGGGAGGCTCACTGAGAGCGAGGGGAATCCAGAGAAAAATAGCGGCAAATACCAGCCATGACAATGTGGTCAGCTGCAGAAACCAGGATGACTGCTTTTGTGTTTCTCCCTGACGTAAGTCCTGCGATGTCAAGGAGAGAAATGGATATCGTTCCGAGATTCTTCCGCCCTCCTCAGTGGAGAGAGCAGGCTTTTGGTTGCATCGTGTTGGACAGACGTGTGGCTGTGCTGCTATCTTTTTCTGGAGATGAAGCAGGGCTGCAGGAGGTGCCTGCCTGCCCTCTGGCCGGGGGTGGACCGTGGTGTCAGTTTAGACTGCTGATCTCACTGTTGCTGTGAAGGTGTTTCGTGGATATAATTAATATCTGCAATCAGTTGCACAAAGGAGATTATCCTTGATAATTCTGATGGGGAGTGGGGGGTGGTCCAATTAGTTGAAAGGTCTTAAGAGCAGAACTGAGGTCTCCCTAAGGATGGAGCAGAAAATCCCAGGCAGGGAGTTCCCGCCTGAGGTCCCAGGCTGACGGCCAGCCTACAGACCGGACCCACCTGGCCAGACCGAGGGTGTGTGAGCCAAACCCCGTGACACACCTCTCTCTCTAGGTGGCCCTGGTGGCTCAGACAGTAAAGAATCCACATGTTAAGGCAGGAGACCTGGGTTCGATCCCTGGGTTGGGAAGATCCCCTGGAGAAGAAAATGGCAAACCACTCCAGTATTCTTGCCTGGAGAATCCCCATGGACAGAGGAGCCTGGCAGGCTACAGTCCATCGAGTCAAAAAGAGTCAATATGACTGAGTAACTAACACAC
Organism: Hydropotes inermis; assembly: GCA_020226075.1. NCBI lineage: Eukaryota > Metazoa > Chordata > Mammalia > Artiodactyla > Cervidae > Hydropotes > Hydropotes inermis. The sequence goes on along the minus strand of CM035276.1, from coordinate 80,127,500 downwards.
ACACACACAGTCTGGAAGATTTGGGGCTTCCCAGGTGGCACTAGTGGTCAGTAACCCACCTGCCAGTGCAGGAGGTGTAAGAGACTTGAGTTCAATCCCTGGGTTGGGAAGGTCCCCTGGAGGAGGAGATGGCATTGCTTTCTAGTACTATTGCCTGGAGAATGCCATGGACAGAGGGGTCTGGAGAGCTGCAGTCCACAGGGTCGCACAGATTCAGACACAACTGACACAGCTTAGCACACACACACACACACACACACACACACACACATATTTAATGTGAATGTATAGATTTCTTTTTCAAAATGGGAAAGAGTGTGTGCTGTGACTACCAGCCAGAAGGCCTGAGGGGTGCAGGCAGACCGCAGCATTGAGCGGGGCCCTGGGAAGCCCTGAGGGTGGGGGTGCACCCTCTGCCCCCGACTCCGGGAGGTGGCGCTGGTCCTGTGGGAGAGCTCGTGAGTCAGGGTAAGCACCCCACACAGCCGGGGCTGGAAACCTTCCCGCAGAGAAGGTCACTGGAGGCTCACTCATGTTGGCCAAGCATCACCATGAGGGCAGGACAGGAGGCCCTCCCGGAGGCTCTTTCCGGGCTGCTGGGCTGTCAGCCCTGGGCCAGGGGGGCAGGCTTCTCACTTGCTGGAAAAAGCCCTAACAGTCAGAGGAGCCCCGTGTGAACCACGCCCTGCATTTGCTCCCACAACTGTGTCACTGGCTTAGTCACATCTGCAAACCCCACATACTGAAGCTCCAACCCCAAGACCTCAGGGAGGCACTGCATTCGGGGTTGGGCCTTGAAAGAGGCAACTAAGCTAAGAGTGAGACCCGGGGGTGGGCCCCGATCCAGTCTGACTTAAGAGAAGAAGAGGTCGGGCACAGACACACACAGGGGACGACCCCAGAGGCCAGGGCGGGGAGACCGTGAAGGGGAGAGACTTCGGGGGCTGGCAGCCTGCACCTGGATGCCGGCCTCGGAGCGTCCAGGACCGAGAGCAGAGAACTTCCCTGGGCGAGGCCACCCCGTCCGCTTTGCTGTGGCAGCCCGAGCAAAGTCACACAGGTTGTAAGGAAGCTTTTTTTAAGGTTAGAGCATTTCCAGCAGGGGCTTTTTCGCACATCATGTCAGCTGCTCAGGCAGCAGTCTGCTTTCCACGGTTGCATCTAGACGTGCTTGCGTCAAGTAGGCTTTCTGACTGGGCACCCTGGGTCCACACCCTGGGCGCGAGTGCCCGCCCGCTCCTCAGGAGTCACACCTGTTCTGTGGGTCTCCCAGGGCAGCACCTTAGACCCTGGGGTCCACGGGCATCACTGAGGACGAGCCTGTCCACCGATGCTCCTGTGTCCCTGGTTCAGGGTGCCTGCAACTCCAAGTCACCAAGTTGAGACCATGGACTCTAATGCCATACTCCTCCCATCTGCATCTCTGGGTGGGGGGCCACATCCCATCGTGAGATTGGGAGCCCCAGTCAAAGGCAGGGAGGTGGGAGGAAGAAGCTGAAGGCTGGGCCCCGGGTACCACAGCCTCAGAGTCAGGCTGGGCTGGGGGGAAACTCGACAAGGGACCCAGTAGGCCCCCCAGCGAGGGGCAGGTGCAGCCCTGGGGCCGCGTGGACCTGGCATCTCCAGAGGAGGAGGGGTCTCTGGCAAAGGCGTCGCTGAGTCCCTAAATGGCTTTAGTTTATTTGTTTGGTTTTAAGTTCTTACTAATTGTTAAATTATTTATGTCATTACACGGAAAAGCCACTTGTGGATTTTATGATCGTTGAAAGTCAAAGCTGTCAAAACTGTCCCCCTGGGAATGTGTGTGCGTGTGTGCCTGCAGGCACCTCCTTGAGCCGCTCTCGCCCACAGTGTGAATGGCTCCCGGGTGGGGAGACGGGACGAGGGTGTCCGAATGCCCCTGACGCTGACCACGGACACCCCTCTGTGGTCCCCACTCCCTTCCCTCCTGACCACCCCCTGCAGACTCAAGGGAGGTGACTCGGGTTTTAAACCTCTGAGCAGAAGTGACAAGTGTGGGTAGGAGGGAGGCCGAGGCACAGAAGCAGAAGCTGTGTCGTTCAGTCGCTCAGTCGTTTGCGACCCCACAGGCCGCAGCACGCCAGGCCTCCCTGTCCATCACCAACTCCCGGAGTCCACTCAAACTCATGTCCATCGAGTTAGTGATGCCATCCAACCATCTCATCCTCTGTCATCCCCTTCTCCTCCTGCCCGCAATCTTCCCCAGCATCAGGGTCTTTTCTAATGAGTAGGCTCATCACATCTGGTGGCTAAAGGATTGGAGCTTCAGCAGAGGCTGCAGCAGAGGCAGGCTCCCCCACGTCTTCCTCCAAACAGCTTTCCTTTGGCTGTTGGCCCAGGAAGTTATTTCTAATCCAATAAAAATTAAAAGGACTTACAAGGAGGATTTACTTACAGGGCGGACTGGCTCTGGCATGCAGTTCATTGCTAATGTTAACACTTCTTTATACTAAAAGTTCTGAATATAGAGCCTTTCTCTCTACAGACAACTTAGCAGGTAAACGACTGAGACCCTATTTTTCATTCACCACTGGATTCTCCAGGCCCAGACAGTGCCTTGGGCTCAGTAGATGTGAGCAAACATTTATTTAGTGATGATGACATAAAAAATAAGAAGAAAGCTAGACAGGTGTGATTGTCACGGTCCCAGATAAGGCAGGATCATACTTCAGTATAATCAGAACACGCTGAACTCATAGGCTTCCAACAGAAGAGAAATTCACGAGGGTTATCAGACTTCCATGAAAGGCCCAATCATCCTGGATGTTGAGCACAGTCCTTATGCAGATGTTTTAACCTCAGCTTCTACTTCACTTCCATTCATTCACTCAGTCATTCATCCATTCTACAGCCTACGCCCTAAAGGAACATGAATGCCTTGCAAAGCACACATAAAGCAAGACCCGGAAGGTGTAAACCTCTCTCCCCGTGAGTCAGAGGTTGTTGCTGAAACAAGTTTCTGAAGGTCAGCATAGGGACTGCTCGTGAGGTGGAACGGAGCAGTGGTCTGGGCGGTGTTTGTGCCTTTTCCAAACCACGACGCATAGAAGGTGAGCCTCTGTGTCCCACCCCTGAGCTCTGCAGACGAGGGGGCCCCGGGCCCTCAGGGGGGCCGCCGAGGGCGGGCCCCTGGTCCCAGAGGTGAGGAGAAGCCACCTGTAAGCATTAAGAGACATCCAGAGTAGAAAATAGTCTTCTCAGACATAAGGAAACATCCTTCCTTTACGAGGTGAGAGATACTACGTGCATTCACAGAACTCCTTATCTACTCAGAAGTATCTTTTATCATGCACACATTTTAAACTTGCACAGAATCTTAAACTGGGGCTATTAGAAGTGTTTCCTGCATGCGTGTTTGAATCAGGCTGTAATCTGTCTACATAAATATTGTTTGAATCAAGGTAAATTGATGACATCAAACATTTTTTGACCTAGGCAATATGGCAATTTTAGGCTTAACCAAATAAGCTTAACATATGAGGCTAATTTAATTCATTACTCTTAAATGGAGATTACAGATAATTAGGTCTTTTGGGGGACATGGCTTAATGTCTAAACAAAATTTGATCAAAAGAAAATTTTACATTTCGGAAACTTATGTATGAAATAATATATTATTCAGATACTAAATTCACTTACCATTCAAACATTTTATTAGTTCACAACTTCTCTAGATGTTAAACTTAGCTATATATATATATGTATATATAGAGAGAGAGCTATAAATATATATATATATTTTTCACTAAAAACCTTGGAACAGAACAGTGATTTTTTATGAATGTGTGTTTGATATGTTATTTCCAAGAGTGTTAAAAATAATATGTGGAAAACATGCAAATAAAATAATACAGACATTTGTTTCCCCATTAGGAAAAAGGAAGTTGAGAGCCCGCCCCGGGGGGACTCAGGTGGGCAAAATCAGCGCAGGTGAACCTTAAGGTCTCACTTCATTTTCTACAGGGTGTGCTATCAGGGGAGTTTAGAGCGGTTCACTCTAAGGTAAAATAAGGACTGAATGCAAGTGTGAAGCTTGTTTCTGTTGACTTGTTTATGACTGTGCTGGGTCCTGGTTGCTGCGTGGGCCTTTCTCTGGCTGCGCTGCGCGGCGGCCCCTCTCTGGGTTCAGGCTCCTCACCGCGGGGGCTCCTCTGCTGGGGGCGCGGGCTCTGGGGCCTGTGGGCTCCTCACCGCAGGGGCTCCTCTGCTGGGGGCGCGGGCTCTGGGGCCTGTGGGCTCCTCACCGCAGGGGCTCCTCTGCTGGGGGCGCGGGCTCTGGGGCCCGTGGACTTCAGCAGTTGTGGCTCCTGGGCTCTAGAGCGCAGGCTCAGTGGTTGTGGTTCACGGGCTTCACTGCTTCGTGGCCTGGGGGACCTTCCTGGCCCAGGGATCAAACCCACAGCTCTGCATTGGCAGGTGGGCTCTTTACCACCGAGTCACCTGGGAAACCCAGGATGAACTACAAATTCAGACTGAGAAAAAAGAGTTCTTTGCTTCCTGGTCCCATTATTGCCCACCCAGCATCAGTTTGCTCCTGCCTTGAGCCTGTGCTGGGTTTATTTGGGCTCCTGTTCACCGCTCGTTCTGGTCTGAAGACTGCTTGAGGGGTGGGGAGTTGCATATTGTGAGTCCAGGGAGCAGCAGCGCTTTGCTCAAGACTTGGGCTGTGGAGTTGCTGGGGGGTGGGAACGACCCCAAACCAAACCAGATGGGAGGTGTTCTCCAGCCCGCCCATTGCCCGCCTTTGGCCGCCACCCGTGTGAGAGCACCCGGCCTCCCACCCTCAGAAACCACACGGATGGCCGTGACTGAAACCTTCCTCCCGTCCCGACTCTGCCGCCAAGGCTCAGGGCTCTGTCTTCAGTGAGGAAGCTTTCCCTGCCCCTGTAAGACCCCTGTCACACGCACCTCCCGGAAGACCAAAATACACTTCCCTCTTACAGAAAATGTATTCCTCGAGACATCCGATTGCCGTGATCAGAGGGTGCGATCCAGCTGCTACCAGCCATTCCGAGCCCCGCGCTTCCTCTGAGTTGGTGGAGGCTTTTTGTGTAATTATCCTGCTTGTTTTTCCGCTCTAACGATCTCCCCGGGAGCTCCCCGGGCAGTTTTTCTTGGTGAATTGCTCACGTTGCATCTTGCCCCACCATGATTTTGGGGTGCTCTGCTCTGAGAGGGTGCGCTGCGTCACCCTGGACTGAAGTCTCATCCGAACATGATGGTCACGCGCTCGGGGAGATGACGGGGCTGACCCGGCAGTCAGCTAATCACCAGCTTCGCCCCCTGCAAGTGTGGACAGCGGAACCCTTGGCTGCCGCGTTCCCCGCGTGCACCCCCGTGGCCAGCCTTGCACACGGACACAAGGACATGCTGTTCCCCTCCTTCACCCCGGCCTGAGGACCACAGCGACCTCTGACCTTGAACAAACTCAGTGGAGAGGCAACAAAAGTAGAGAGAGGCAGGAGGGCAGGGGCGCCGTGTCCCCGCACGTCCTGATGGAGCAGCCAGCCTGGGGCGCCCGTTCGTCCAGGGCGAGGTCTGTGGTGCTCTCTTTAGGCCTGGCCAGCCTCTGCCCCTTCCCCACACCCTTTGCTGGGGCTGCTGGCTGAGGAGCCTCCCTGGCAGTCCATCCCGGGTGAGGAGGCCAGGCGGTCTGTCTGGGTGGTCCCACATTGTCCATCCATCCGGGAAGCCATCCAACCCACAGCTTGAACCCCAGACATCCAGCAATGCCTAAGGCATTTGCTGATCCAGGCTGGCGGAGGAGATAAGCATCTTTTCATGACTTGGTGGCTTCCTCTGGTTGATATTTGGAGCAGGATTTGCAAAATATATCCCCTCTGAGCTCACGATTGTAGGGGAACTAGAAACTTTTAAGTAATAAAAACTGGCTTTTAAGTAATGAAAACGTTTAGCCCCTAAAAGCACAATGATAGCGGGTTGAATTATGTGCTCCTCAAAAGACACGCTAACATCCTCGGTTCCTGAGATGAGACCTTATCCAGGGATGAGGTTGTTGCAGAGGGGGCTGCCCAGGTGGCTCAGAGGTAAAGAGTCTGCCTGCAGTGCAGGAGAGGGGGGTTCTGTCCCTGGGTGGGGAAGGTCCCTGGAGGAGGGCATGGCAACCACTCCAGTATTCTTGCCTGGAGAATCCCGTGGACAGAGGAGCCTGGCGGGCTACATACAGCCCATGGGGTTGCACAGAGTCGGGCATGACTGAACGATTGAACACACATTGCAGATGGAGCTTGTTAAGAGGGCGTCACTCGGGCAGGTGGCCGTGACCCCGTGAGGCAGGTAGCCCTCCCAGAAAGAGGGGTTTGGACGCAGATGCACACACGGTGGGCAGCATGTGAAGACACAGGCGGAGCTGGGGGTGGAGTGTTCAGGAGCCAGGGACCCGGGAGGCGGGGAGGTGCAGGATGGGTCAGTCTGCGGGCCTTGCTCTCAGCCCCAGACCTCCAGGCAGGGAGATGGGGTTTCCATTGCTTTAGTGCCTGGTCTGTGGAGCTTCCATCGAGGCAGCTGCAGGGATCGAATTCTAACAGCATCTGACTAAGTGAGTAGAACAAGACAGGAGATGTTCGCCTTGTCCTGCGGCTGAAAATAGAGCTATCAGTCACTCAGTTTTTCTGGAAAGACACACTCCTTCCGTTGACCCTGAGCGCGTTCATGAGTTCTCTCCCCAGGAATGCAGGGGAAGCCCTGACTCCTTCCTCTCTCCTCTCCAATCCCAGCTGATTTTGCTGCTTTCCCAGATTCTTCAGGGCCTCCCTGCCTCTCCATTATTGCCCAGCTGCCAGCCTACTCATCACCCGCCTCACCCAGAACAAAGCCCAAGCGGCTTCGTCCTCACCCATCGCCAGCGCCCCACACAGCCCACTGGTGAGCCCCTCCTGGCACCTCCATCCCACCCACCAGGGCCCCTCAGCTCCGTCCCCCTGGCCGGGAGGTCCTCGCACCTCCTCACAGCCCAGCATCCTTCCAGCTTAGCCAGGGGCCCCTCCTCCAGGCAGGCTTCCTGGCTGCTCCCTGCCAGGGTCATGGGTGACAGGTCAGGGACACCTCGCTCCAGGCCTAGAGGCTCTATGTGTGTTCCTGGACTGGACTCTCCTGATGGCACCCGAGAGTGGGCATCACCACAGGGTGGGGCCTGGTGGCTCCGGGGAGCAAGGGCTGCACTGCAGCCCCGAGCCCCTAACACGGCCTCTGTCTCCTGCCGGGCTGCAGTCCCCTTCCAGGACACACACGGCCCGAAGGACCCTAAGCCACCGCAGAAAGGAGCTGGGCTCCTCCCGGTGTCTTCACCCCTGAGGCAGCCGGGTGGCTGGAATCCTTTTATTCTTGAAGGTCCTCCCTATAGCTGGGCCTGCATTCGGGCCTTGTCCTCCACTCTGGTCCACCTGCCGTGGGGAGGAGAGAGGCGTGTGGTCAGAGCTGCACCTCCCCGCGCCCCCAGGCCCCACCTGGAGCTCAGGCCCCTCTGGTTCAGGGCCTGGTGTGTTACGATACAGACACAGCAGCGGAGCGCCAGCACAAGCGTCTGTAAACAGCCCCTCCCCTGGTTCCCAGCTGTGCCCCCATGCCCAGCCCAGCACAGACCTCTTCACAGCAGGCGGAGGTCATGGTGAAGACAGACCACAGAAAATGGGAAAAAGAAGAGAGAAACGGAGACCTCCCTACTCCCCAAAGCCTGCGGTGGAGGATCTCATGGGCACCTCCCCAGGAGCTCACGTCCGGCAGGTGGTTCGGGGGTGCGTGGGGGCCTGCCGTGAGGCCCGGGCACCCCCAGTGCCCACCCTGCCAGGGTGGGCGGGGGCCTGCACGCTGGGGGCACTCAGCACGGACCTGTCGGCTCGGCCGGGGGTGGGGGGCCTCCCCGCAGCTGCTGTTCCCACTCCTTCTCAGCACTGGCCTGCTCCCCCTGCCCTTCACGCTGACGCAGGACCCCAGGGCCCCTTCCCCCTGTCCCATCACCGGGAACCTCACAGGGACTGTCCCGAGAGGACAGATTTGATGACCATTTCCAAAGTGAGCCTCTGGCGGGAGGCGGTCCATCCCTAGGGCTGATTCTCTGGGTATCTGTTAATAGAACAAGACTGGAGGGTGGGGCACAACGGGGTGGGCTTTCTGAATCTGGATCTGGTGAACCTGTGACTTTCGGGAGCCAAACACTACTTCGCTTTTAAATTAACACCTTGTGCTTCTGGGGTAATAGAGTTAAGCTATTTTAATAAAGTTTTCCGTGGACTGGAGAGGAAGGCATAAACCGAAAGGAAGAGAGACAAGAATGAATTTCTTATCGGACCATCAGAGCTCACAGAAAAATATATAAACAGGCCAGAAAGATGAACCAGATAGGAGTTCTGTGTTATGGGCTGCTGTGCCCCGAGGACCCAGCAAAACTGCTAATATCTTCTGTCGAACACTCCAGAAATGTTTGCTGAATTCATTAACTGATTATTAACATGAGTAAATCCACAAGGCTAGAATAAGGGTTCCACGAATGAACAGATGGACCCCTGACCTTTAGCTGTTTACTGATGGTCAGACACTGTTACATGTAAAAACAGAGCCATTTTCAAATGCTTCTGGTGTGGGCTTGTTAACATTCTTATTTGCCTGAGAGATGACATACAGCAACAACAGAGAAAACCCCAAGATTTAGATCCTCAGTAAATGCTCTTCCTTAGAAGACTAATTTCAAATAATTCTACAAACAGTTCCCGCTTCACCTGGCAGCTCAGAGAGGCTTCTCTCCTCCCGGATGATCTTGGCGGACCTCTCAGGCATTAGTTACGCCTGTGAGGTTTTGGATCCGTGGGGTTTCACAGTGGACACTCGGACACTTGTCCTAAGGTGGATTTTTAAAATATCTTAACTTTGTGTGTGGTTCTAGTGGCCGTGTTGCAGACCCGGTGAGTGAAGGCAGGGGCATGCTGGCCCCACCCTCAAGGCTGGAGAGATCACAGGTGCCGGGGCTCAAGTTCTCCCCGAGTCTCTGTTCAGGAGACAGGCTTGTTCCCCAAGCTTCCCCGGTGGCTCAGTGGTAAAGACCCTGCCTGTAGTGCAGGAGATGATGGACATGCTGGTTTGATCCCTGGGTTGGGAAGATCCCCTGGAGGAGGATGTGGCAACCCACTCCAGTATTCCTGCCTGGAGAATCTCAGGGACAGAGGAGCCTGGTGGGCTACCGTCCAGGTGGTCGCTCACCAACAGTCAGATGACTGAGTGGCGGAGCGGAGCACAGCCCGTTCCCCGAGGGCTTTGCAGGTGGCCCTGGTGGTAAAGAACCTGCCTGCCAATGCAGGGGACGTGAGAGATGCTGGTTCAGTCCCTGGGTCAGGAGAGTCCCCTGGAGGAGAAAATAGCCACCCACTCCAATATTCCTGCCTCGAGAATCCCACGGATAGAAGAGCCCGGCGGGCCACAGTCTACGGGGTGGCAAAGAGCCGGACACGACTGGAGCGACTTAGCACGCGTGTGCATGCTTGCTCTCTAAGCCTCGGGCTCCCTGTTCATAAAGCGGGGATGGGGCACCAACAGTCGAGCAGCACAGCATTTGTGGGGAGAGGGGTCCACATCCGGGGGCCTCGATGGCGTTGGCAACCAGTTGTCATTGTCCCCGAGGGAGGATGTACCACCCCTGGGGGAGAAGCTTTAGAGAACGGGAACCCACCTGGAGGAAGAAAAGCCGATGTCGGCTCAGCAGAGCCCAGCATTGGGAAAGACCAAGTGAGAGACACACATGCGCGCGCGCACAAAAACACACACACACACAGCCTGGGAGGCCCGTCTGGGAGGCCTGCCTGGGGGAGACATCAAACCCGCAAGGCTGCTGCACTGTCAGTGGGCGGCGTCAGAGCCCACGTTCATGTCTGAGCTCTACTCCTCAGACCTCTCTCTACCGTCTGAGCTAGGGACTCATGAAGTCTGATTAGAGCGCATCTTACAAGTTTGCAGCGTTTAACCCTGTGCTTGGATAACCATCAGCCCACCGGCCAGATCCTTGACTCCAGTTGACATTTTGTCCAGTGGACATTTTGCATAATAAAAATTATACTATGCTTTGTGTTATACAGGCATTATTCGAGACCAGCCCTACCTGGGATGAAAATACTATTATTATGGCTGTGAGGCTGCCAGGGTTAATACCATGACAGGCGGCCTGGACCTAAGTTTTGGCTTCCCCCGAAATGGTAAGATTCCCTACCCCCATCAGGTAACCTGGAGCCAGCCAATCAATATGCGCCCAGTAAGAAACAAAGGGAGAGCTGAAAAGCCCACAACCGCCCAGGTTTGAAAAAAGCCCGCGAAAGTTTGTACCAATAAAATTGCTTTGCAAACATGTAACCAATCCGCTTAAGCCAGCTACTAACTGCTTATGCATACCTTATAAATTTGCATAACAGCCTCTGCTTAAGGCTTTTTCTGACCCTGCACCACTGCGTTGGTTGCAGCAGAAAGCCCTGACTCGAGTCAGTAATAAACTTCCCTTTTTGTGAATTGCATTGTCTTGGAAGCCTTCTCTCTTCCTGCTCAGGGATTCGGACATCCGGCAGAACAATGGCCATTTTACAGTTGATGAAACTGAGGCTTAGTTAAAAAGAACAGAGAAAAGAAAAATTGGGATTTTAATGTAGCCTACATATCTAGTCAATGCTATTTCTTCACTTTTCTCCCTTATAATTCTTTCTAAAATCTGGAGGCAGTTTTTTCCAGGATATGAATAGAAAAGGGCCCAGTCTGGGTTTAACTTGCTTGTGCTTTGATGTTGACATGATGGGCTTGTGTTCAGAGATCCAAATGTTGCGGGAGGCAGACACCACCTGTCAGGACCAGAAACACCCCCGAGGCCACTTTTGGTGAGTCGGTGTGAGGGGCCTGGGTGGGGGCTTTGGTCCCTGTGTCTCCCACCTGCTTCCTAAGGATGCCTGTCCAGAAACCCGAAGACAAGGGCTCGCATTTCACTTTGGGTCGGGTCTGGCCTTCCCGCGCTGCATGACCAACATTTCTCTGAGAAGGCAGCCGGGAACAAATTTGGAAAACCAGGAGTTTAATGATGACCCTTGCTTTAAAAGATAAAGGCGTGATCCCAAGGCAGAGCTCATCTTTCCTAGTGTGCGTGCCTGGGACTTACAACCATTCACAAGTCAGATAGGGTTTTTGAAATAATTCCTTAAGAAAATACTGACCATCTGTTTTCCTTCTTGAGGACAACTCGAATCCTTTGTCTTTTCCTAAATCTCCTTCCAGAGAAAAGAGTTTTGTTGTGCCTGCACCTCCCTGGGGGTATAAAGGCTGCCCCCACCCGTGAGAAGCCCCATAGAGGCGGCCGAGGACCCCCTAGAATCGTCAGCCTGGGGAACCCGTTAACCCCTGCTGGTGCCCAGAGCATCCCAACTCTGAAGGGTTGCCTCCTGGTCAGGTCTGAAACGTCCTTGTGGGTGTTGTGCATATTTCCATCTGCTTGGCTCCTTTCTTCCCTTCTAGACCGGCCAGAACTCGGGGCTGCCCACCCACCGCCTGCCCGCCTGCCGGAGCCCCTCACCCATCCCATGGCCTCTGCTGGGCAGGGAGGGTCAGGCCTCGCAGCCCAAAGCCCCATCCTCAGGTGACCCTGGTCACCGCATCAGGGCAGCCAGGAGTCGCCTTGTGGCCTCG
>CM035276.1:80049824-80115415 GCA_020226075.1 Hydropotes inermis | reverse complement strand
TCCCAGTGGGCTGGGGAAGGAGGTGGGCTGCCGGTTTTACCCCTGCTCAGTCTCAGTGGCTTTGGGTGAGTCACTGAAGCTCTCTGAGCCTTGGTTTCTATATCTGAAAGACAGAGGATTTGGACTAGAGGAATTTAGCATTTCTAGCCCTACGATCCCATGTTCTGAACTTCTAAACAGTACCAGTAGGTTAAGAACACATCAGCATAGCTCTAACATGCTTCATACCTTAAGAAGCGTTCTCTCAGGCATCAGGTACCATTTTTATAAACTCCTTGGCCCCCGCTTGACTGTTCTTTTTTAATCAGGTGAGTTTGAGTTAAATGCTTTCAGTGCCATAGAGATGATTTGAAGTTTTAAAATTAAAGCACACTCATTATCTGCAGGATTTTGACCACTTGGTGAGTTAAAGAAAATGCTCCCACCTCAAAGTACATCGTGGAAATTAAATTAGCAGTTCCTAGCCAGGGACCAGCTGTGTGATGTGATTGTTGTTGGCTCCATGTTTGAGGAGGAGAGACTGAAAAGTTAAGAGATCAGCCCCGAGCAGGAAACAGAGGGAGAAACTAGACTGAAACTCAGTCCCGGCTTTCCGAAGCCTCGTGGAGAAGTTAGAAGGTGGCCCCTCCTGGGAGCGGCCAGTCGCGTTCAGCTTGTCGGCTTCCAGCAGCCAGGGAGGGGGCAGCACGTGCTTTTCCAAACTCCCACTTACCCGAAAACCTTCCAGCCTTGAGAATAAAGCTACAGTGAGTCAGAGGACAAATTAGGGCCCAAGCAGCTTGGCACAGCCCTCTCCGATGGGTCTTCACCTGGCCACCGGGGGTCTGGTCCGGACGGAAAGCCACGTAATCCTTTCACTGGAGAGTCCATCCCCACTCACCCATCTTTTGTTGCAAGTAAATCAACATCTCATTTGCCCTCATTTTCTTTCTTTATATTTTTGCATTTGAGCTTTTTGTCTCCCCCATTCATGTCCCTTGCTAATTGGAAGGTCTTTTGAAGAAAGTTCTCCCCGGCATTTGGTCCTTTATTAATGGAGAAGTTTTAGATTCAAGTAAGAGTTAAACTTTTCTCCCCTCAATCCTAAATATACTGATGTACAAAACTAAATTTTTTAAATAATACTTTTGTTATGGAAAAAATAGTTTTTTTATGAACAAATAACATGAATATTAGTATTAAGTGGAAACACCCTATGGGATAAATGCAAAACTCTTCCAAGTCCTTGTTAGGGGGAAAAAAAAAATCTCAAAAGTCTCAAATTAGCAAATGAAAACACCGTGTCCAGGGATATTGTTTCCTAAATATGTCTGAAATCTGTCATAATCTGTTTTCCTGGAACAATAAAGAAGTGGTTCCAAGACCCACATCACTATCATTCTCCAGACAAAGGTTATCTGTGCATTATGTTCAATATAGAATTTTCAAATTTTGAAACATTTTATTATTACTGTAATGGCTATTGCCGTTTCTAACAGACACCCTGTCAGAAGGTTTAAAAAATGTATGCCTCGGTTCACGCAAGAGAAACACAAAGGTCAAAACTTTTAAAATGTCACTTCTTCTGCAGTTTTGCATAGAAAATACATTGGATCAGTGGGAGGGCTCCTTGCCCATAGAAACAGGCTGCAGGGAAAGAATGTTACCCCGCTGCTGAGTTTCCACTTTCTCTGCAGCTGCGGGCTGAGCAGAAAGGCACTGTGGGAGACTATTGTCACCCCAGCTGGGTAATAGTTTTCTTATTTTACAGTCAGCAGCCAAGGGGGGCTGGGGTGTCTCCGTAAAGTGCCTGAAAAAAAAAATATAACTCCTGCAAATAGATCCCTTTTCCCCTCCTCGGTGAGAAAGGGGAGTCTGTGAAACGTGTGTTTCATTTGGCCCTAGCAGCGTAATTAAACAGCACAAACAAAAGCAACTCAAGACAGGAGCCTTGTATGCAACATCCTTCCCTAACAGACCTGGGCTTGAGGGGCGGCGGGTGTCTTCAGGGTCTGCAGGCTGGGCCCCACAATCATTTCCTTCATGTCCCATCAGCCAACGACTCCTTCCTTGCTCGTTATTGGAAAGTCACCTGCCATGGAGTGGAAAGCTCGGCACTGAAATGTTAATGTCCAGTGTTTCAGCAAAGCCAAGCTGCAGGTACTGCTGAGCTCCTGTAAACAGTGGTTGGGTTGTGGGGTGCACCTTTCTGGCAAAGTTTGAGCAGTGCCTGCCCTTCAGGCTGGTTTTGCTTGGGTTTTGTTTTGAACTGCGAACTGTCTGGGCCATCGTGGCGTTTGTTACCATGGAAACTCAGTTTTTTTTTAAGGTGAAAAGTCAGTGACCTCTTAGCATTCCCACCACAGGAATAAATACTCTTGCGGCTTGGCAGGAAGGAGCCAGGCTGGCAGGAGAGGCAGTGACGACCCGCCATGAACACGTGCGTTCACAGCCACGAAGCCACGAGGTGACTGTGCTCAGATGTCTCATGAAGCCAGGCTGCCTGGACTGCATGTTTCGAACTGATGAGACTGTTCCGTGCAGGGCCTGAAAACCGAAGTGGACACAACCTCCTTGGCTTTCCCGAGCAGCAAGGACGGAGCCAAGGCCGAGTCTGGGAATGTTCCGTGTTTACCTGGTCTCTGGAGATCCAAGAAAGGAACACTTTTAAAATAGAAATTAATAGTGAGCAGTCTAGAGGGCGGTAGTGCAGTGACCAGGCTTGGGACTTTCTGGAGACTCAGAAAGGTGAGGAGAAACCTGGCGGGTTTTTCTTTTAAAAGTGCTGAATCAATGAGATTGGTGTTTCTTCTGACTGGTCTGAGGAAGCCATGGGCTCAGCATGGTTTTTGGAGGAAGAGCAAGCACCCTCCTCCGTCCCTGGGTGTGGACAGACTCCGAGAGCAGGCAAGAGAACGCAGGGCATGCTCAGTCAGTCCTTGGAACGGTGCCCCAGTGCTGCTCCGGAAAGTTCCAGAACGAGGCGCGTTTGGCAAGACTGACAAAGGATCAAGAGGCGTGTGTTGCTGAGGGTGAGACGCCCTTCTCTCTGGGGGCTGCTCCCCGATCGCGTGAGGGCACTGACCTAAGCAGAGGTTCTCAGGGTGTGACTCCTCCAATGTAAAGGCGAGGAAACAGCAGCAGCAAGAGGCAAAGTCGAGGACAAGCGAGAACCTGGCGTTCAGACTCTGCTGTGTGTGTGAGGGGACGACACCCCGGACGCCACAGGGCCAGGGCCGGCTGGTTCCAGCAAAGGAAGGGAGTCAGAGGCCGATGGGACTTGTCAGAAGCACCTCCCGGGATGCACGGCTCTCCCTTGAGACCCCAGAGGTAGAGACGACGGTGGGCGCGCTGGGTTCGGGGTGCTGAGCACCGGGCAGGGCCGCTCCCGTGCCCCCGGGAAGGCGGTGTGGACCGGGCCTGACGCGTCTCCTGCTTGATGTCCCCACCCAGATTTGCACACACGTTTCAGAACCATTCTTTAAGGGCAAATGTGCAAAACCAGCCTGGACAAAGGCCGCCGGTGACCCGCCCCAGCTGGCACGGCTTCCAGGGGCGGGGTTCGGGCCGGCTGCTGTCGGGGGTTTGGCGAGGGGCGGACTGAGGCGGGGGAGACTGTGTTCCGCCACCTCAGAGCAGGTGTAGCCCGACGGGTCCTGGACTTCCGGGTCGCGGGTTCTGGACTTCCGGGTCACGGGTCCTAGATTTCCGGGTCCTGTCCCTTACTGCCGGGCTGAGAGGTTCTCCTTGGCGAGGATGTCCCTGAAGTCCGGCTCCCCAGCCCAGGTCCGAGACTCTACTGAGAGGGTGGGTGAGTGAAGGGTGAAGTAAGACCACGGGACGTCACTGCCTGTTGGGCAGAGCAGAGACTGGGGGGGGGGGGGGGGCAGAGACCTCTTCACCCCACCCCCTACTCACCTCACCCTACCCACCTGTTGCTCGCTCACCTCGTCTACTCCCTGGCCTCTACTAGTGTGAAGAAATACCGTCCCGACAAAGCAATTCTTTCTTCTGAAGAAACAATAAAAACTTCGATGCAAGGAAGTAAGTGATTTTGAAGAAAATTAATGTCCTATTTTGTCTCTCTTACACGAGCTTTGCTAAACGCAATTACTCATCTCAGGTTTCCTAGCTATTCCTTTTGGGGACAGCAGCCTCTTTTAATTTAAAACTTATTTGTTGAGATCCTGGCATTTATCCTTAATATACAGATGCCGTCAGAGACTCCTTTTGGCAAACTGAGAAACTCCTTTTTAGCAAAGTGTTCGGAGGGTGGGGTGAGGGCTCGTGGCATCAAGGGGTGACTGTGCTTCGGGTTTTTCAGCGTAAAACGGGGGTGCTGACAATGTTTGCTGTCCCAGATACATGGGGTCATGAGGATGACAGGGGGACAGTGGCAGTGAGCGCTTTGGGATTCAAAATGAAATTCAAGTGAAAAGCAGAGTGAAATTTCAAGATAAACAAATGAGTTCAATCTTGAACTCATTGCAACTTCAAGAAAAGAGAAGGTAAATAAGAGAAGGAACATTGGACAGCGATGAACTTTGCTTCCGGTAGAGCTGATCCCAAAGTAATATTAATAAAGGTTGAACATTTGTAGTAGAGAGTGAAAAGTATTGTTTTAAGAGAGAAAAAGTTGGTGTCCAAGGAAAATCTAATATTTTTGCTGTGAAAATGCTAAACTGTCTCAGCAAAAACTAGTAGTAAAAGGAGAGAACAGAGTAGAGGATTCCAGCTCTTTTCAATCTTATTTGTTTTGTGTGAAGGGAGAAATAGAGCATTTTGCTTTCTGGTTTTCTTCCAACAGTTGAAAAATGTGTGTGAATTCTGAGTGTGAGGAATTGATGAATAGTTACCAGCTCAACAGAGAAGCTCAGAAACACATAATTAACAAAAGAAAAAAGGGGAATGAACATTAATGAAATCAAACCATCCAAAATGAGGAAAAGGAAAAAGAAGACAAATTATAACAAACAAGGATCATAAAGTAAGATAGAGGAATAAGATAAGCACATTCATTATTATACTAAAGGTGAATGAGATAAATCTCTATTAAAATCAGAGGTTGTCAGACTGTGTCTTAAAAAACAGGTATATGCTATTTCAAAAAACCCTTCCAACAGAATGGTAAAGTTGAAAACAGAGGGGCAAATAAACAGATGTTAGCAGATGCAAACAGAAAGATGTGGTGACGATAGTATCAGACAATGAAGAATTTAGGACTAATGGCTTAAAATCAGATGAAAATATGTAATAATAAAAGTCACAATTTTTAAGATGAGCTGGATATGTCAAACAATGGTGACTAATTATAAACAATGACAAAAATAAATGACCGTAAAGAAGGCTGAGCACTGAAGAACTGATGCATTTGAACTGTGGTGTTGGAGAAGACTCTTGAGAGCCCCTTGGACTGCAAGGAGATCAAACCAGTCCATCCTAAAGGAGATCAGTCCTGACTATTCGTTGGAAGGACTGAAGCTGAAGCTGAAACTCCAATACTTTGGCCACCTTGATGCAAAGAGTTGACTCACTAGAGAAGAAAGATTGAAGGCAGGAGGAGAAGGAGGTGACAGAGGATGAGATGGTTGGATGGCATCACCGACTCAATGGACATGAGTCTGAGCAAACAGCAGGAGATAGTGGGGGACAGAGAAGCCTGGTGTGCTGCAGTCCGTGGGGTCGAGGAGCCCAACACGAGTGAGCAGCTGAGCAACAACAAAGCAACACGATAGTTTCCATTTTAATGAGACTAAAACATCCGCAAACAAACAAGCATCAACCTGGATAACCTGTAAGTGCTAACGGGAGTCTTTACGGCAGTCAGCGGCCAGTCAGTAATTAGAACGTTCTGAACTGCAAATCCGGCCCATGTTCCTGGTGTGGATCATAATGGCCAACACAAGAAGCAATCCCCAGAACTGTCTCAGAGTTGTCAGGCACCCCAGGAAGTCCCTAGTGAACAGGTGTCTTAAGCAGGTAGGTAGCTGTCATCTAGGTGGTTGGCTGGCTGGCTGAAGGTCAAAGACCGAGTGGTGCCGGGAGAGAAAGCCTCTCCCCTCCTGCCTTCAGGGTGCCTGAAACTTGCATGGTTGTTCTGCTCCCTCGGGGGAACCAGGACAGTCATGAACCATATTCCTCTCCAAGTGAAGCTTTCCTCAGCAGCGAGTGCCTTCTTCCCGCACAGGCATGTCTGTGAGAAGTTTTATGTAAATCAGATCCCATTTTCCAGCTCACTAACCTACCTCTTCAAGTTTGTTTTCTTTCTTTCTTGATTGATTCCCAATTGACAGCGGCTCTTACATTCAGCTCTAAGTGTTCCTTTCCTCAGCCTTTCTGCTGAAGCATCACTGATCACTGAACAAGTGATGAGCTGCATTTGGAGACAACCGCCTGAAGGAAGGCTTCCGTGAAGCCTGCTGTAAAGTCTCCTTTTGTCTGGCACGGCCTCCTCTGCGGCAGTAACAGTAACCCCAGAATTTATCTGTTTGGGAAGTGCGGTGGATACATCTCTGTTCTGCAGCATCCATGGGCCTCCTCTGGTAACTGTACCTTTGGTAGTGAGAGCTCAGGGAAATGACCCTTTCTCAGTCCATGTGGTCCTGGCCCAGGATCCCTTCCCAGCTCCAGTACTGGAGGATACAGCCCAGGATCCACCAGGAAGGGCAGAGCATCCTCACGCTCTCACGGAGGGCACCTTGCCTGACCACAGCTGAGGAGATGCCGTGGGACTGTGGCTGCTGGAGGAGAGAAGCCTGATGCCACTGGAGCTGAGCCCCACGAGGATGCTGGAGATGGAACCGCTGACTCCATCTTGTTAATGCATGAAGACCTCTACTGACTTGTCGAGGTCAGAGCAAATACCCTTCAGCTCCTGACGCTGCTGGCTGTGGAAGTACTTGGGCCTGAAGCCTAGCTTAGGGGAGCCAGTGAATTTGGCTTTTTATTTAGTCCAGTTTAGGATGGGTTTTCCCTCTGTCTTGCATGCCTTCAGACACTGAAAGTCTGAATTTCTGTGCACTGAATTTTCTCGTAAAGAAGCCTCTGCTTATCCACCCACAGTAACAGCTGATGTGTCTTTGGTCAACATAGTTCTAGTATTTGCACCCAGAGCAGCAACTCCTAGAAGCCAGGCTTTAGAATCACTTTCACTGTCTGTCCCAGAGCTCTGTGACCCCCCAGAGGTTGAAAGATGGAGTCTGGGGGTTCCCTCTGCCAAAGGAGAAGAGTCTTCTGATGACACAGTTGATATTTCCCAAACTTCATCTCCTGAACTTGCCTAAGTATGAAACTGTGTATCCAGTGGGTTGAAAGCACTGGAAGGAGCCCACATCTGCACGAGAATTTGGAAGCCAGGGGTTCTGTGAATGTCTGGACTTGGAGAGCCCTCGTTCAGAGCAGAGGAACCTCAGACAGTGACGTTATTTTATTTTCTAAGATGGTAGACACCCTGGGCTCTAGCCGCGAGACTTGGAGCCAGTTTGTGGCCATAACCCAGATCAGGGAAATGGACTGACAGCATCTCTCAGGCATCCAGACTCTTCTCCAGGTTTCTGACTTGCAGACAGGCAGTGCTTTTGCATTCTGTTGGTTAAAACATGAACAGGATAAAACCGGGGATGAAAATGTATAAGGTATTGAATTCTGTGGGCTGTCAAGCTACTGAAAGTGCATTTACCATCAGCTCGCTCTCCCTCACCCCTTTCTCAATCAGAAATCAAGCTCTAGGCTCTGCAGGAGGGCTGAGACCCCTCTCGTGACAATGACCCTTAGTGAGTGTGTGTGGTTGGAGAGGAGCCCAGACCAGTACCTCACCCCGCGAAATGGCACATCCGGTTCTCAGCGACCCCTCTCCTCAGGGCAGACACGCCCTCTCGCCGGGTTCTCATGGCCTTTCCTGGTGCAGGAGCCTGCGGCTGCAGGCAGAGCACTCGTCTCTTACTCGCGTTATAAAGGCTCTAATACCATCACTCCAATACTGTGGCCACCTGATGCGAAGAACTGACTCACTGGAAAAGACCCTGATTCTGGGAGAGAGTGAAGGCAGGAGGAGAAGGGGGTGACAGAGGCTGAGATGGTTGGATGGCATCACTGACTCCATGGACATGAGTTTGATCAAGCTCCAGGAGATGGTGAAGGACAGGGAGGCCTGGCGTGCTGCCGTCCACGGGGTCTCAGAGTCGGACACGACTGAGCGACTGAGCTGCACTGAATCCCATCCCGGGGCCATCCACTCAAGTCTCGTGCTGGAATTTCTCTCACTTGTTTTAATGACTTTTGTTTTCTAGTCCCCCTGGCTGAGCAGACCCTCCTGAGTGTGGAATCCTGGGGAGATCATTCCCTCTGCTTGGCACCTGGCCCTTTCTGGAAATGGGGTCCCCACACACCCGCACGGGGGGTGCTGTTGCGGTGAACTGAGGCTGTGGCGCTTGGCACACGCATCCCCTCCAGTCCTGCCCCTGCCGTCCCCCCGTGGGGGGACACGAAGGTGACCGTTGCCCAGAAGGAAAACATTCTGGAATCTGGAAGCACTCTGAGGAACTGTAGGAGCAGGGTGCTCAGGGCTGCCCCGGAGGCCTCAACTCCTGACGGCTAAGCGCGCTTGAGTGTCTCGCCTGGGCAGCATGGCGGGCCGCGCAGCGGGCCCTCCACACCGTCCCTGGCTCTCCCGTGACCTTGACGCGCGACCTTGACGAGCTGCTGCTGCTCTCTTCCTGTCTCAGGAGCTGAGTTCGTCCTCCCTTCAGCGTGCAGGTGGGAGTCGTGAATATTTGTTTCCTGCGGGCTTGGTTTTGTAAACCTCTTTTCGGATAAAAGCGCCAGGCAGCTGTGGAGCATTGTTCTTATTAATAACCTCATCCTGGCATAAGCTCACCCACTTCCATACTTCATATTAATATTCCACTGCCGAAAATACGCTGCAACAACAGCTCAGGCTGATACCCTCTGTCTCCTCACGTTGAAGCTGATCCATACACAAGACAGTTAAATTGTCTGAAAGCATACATGCTTTCTTCTCTTTCCATGTCCATGTGTAAAGTGCCGTGTCTTCTAGAGAGGAACATCAGGGTGGCTCCCATGTCCAGCTGCGTGTCGCCAGGGGTGTCAGCGGTCCTGGGCTGACCTGAAAGGTCCCGTAGCCTAGGGGCTTAAACAGCAGGGCTTCGCGTTCTGGAGGCTGGCAAGTCCAAGCTTTGGGTCCCTGTGAGGGCCCGCTTCCTTGTTCACAGATGAATCTGTCCTTACGTGGGAGAGAGAGGGAGACAGATCCTGGGTCCCTTCTTGATCCCATCATGAAGGCCTCATCCTCATCCAAACCTGATTACCGCCTGGAGGCCCATCTCCAAACCCCATCCTGCTGGGAGTTAGGGCTTCAGTTCAACATGTGAGTCTGGGGTGCGGGGGCAGCTCAGTCCCTGGCTCCAGAGTCAGACTGCTCACAAACAGGTTTGCTTTTTTTGTCTGCTCAAGGCGACTCACAGCTGGCAGAGGTGGCTTGCTGTGGTTTCCTGGGGCAGTTGCAGAGACGATAAAGGTACATGGTTCACATGCAGAAGCACCACTGCCCCCGGGTGGCCGCAGTCCGAGCTCCTTGCAGGCACCCCTGGGCCCTGGAGAGCGCCAGCCCTCGGGAGCAGGGGCGGGAAGCAGGGACATGGCCCCTTGGGAGGCGATGGTCTGAAGGCTCATACTTGGCAAGATCCCCTGAAGAGCAGGTTCTGAGTGCCTGGGCAGACAGTCCAGGGCACCCGGCCAGGGTAAGGAAAGCTATGAGCCTGCTGTTCTGGGCTCCCCAGAGTTAGAGGACATCTCCTCCCCTCTTGACTGCTGAGACCCCCAAATGTGGTGCAAACGTCTGGAAGATACGGGGCAACACAGAACTGCATCTGGCAGCCAGCCTCTTCCACCAGCTTTGGAGAGAAGCGGAAGGCGACCTTGAGTCAAGTGCAGGGTCACCCACCCAGCCCCGAGCCTGGGCGGAGCCCTCTGTGCTCTGTGGGAGCAGGTGCCGACCTGGGCTCCCGCTGGGGGCCTCCTGGGGCTCTGGTGGACGCCGGCCTGGCTTCAGCGGCAGCCACAAAGTGAAGTCGCTGATACTCGGTGCCACTGGTGCGGAGCCCCCACTCTCCCAGAAGGCTGACAGTACGAGGGCGAGCAGACGCGGCCACACCGAACTCCTGCACGAGATACGGAGGCAAAAACCCTGGATGCTGAGTGTTTGTGGGTGGGTGTCGAGTTGTACCGCGCCCACTCACAGGTGTGCTTCCAGGAGGCTGTGCACCCTAGACTGTGAAGGACATTGTGGTCCATCTCCCCAAGCCCTTGTCAGTCGATTTAGTTTTCAGGTCAGACCCTTTTTTTTTTTAAAGAAACTTTTTATTTTGTATTGGGGCATAGCCGATTAACAAGCAAGGTGGTGGTGGCTTCCGGTGGACAGTGAAGGGACTCAGCCCCACATACACGTGTATCTGCCCCCCAAACCCCCAGCCAGGCTGCCACGTGACTCCAGCAGAGCTCCCTGTGTGCTTCGGGCGGTCCTTGTTACATACACACAGCGGTGTGTATGAAGCTCAGATCGAGTGTGGCAAGGCAGCTAAACCCACAAACACAACAACACCACAACACCACAAAACCACGAACACACACACACAAAACCACAAACACCACAAAACTACACACACACACAAAACCACAGATGCCACAAACACCACAAAACCACAAACACCACAAACACACAAACACCACAAACATACAAACACCACAAAACCACGAATCTCAGGAAATCTTCTTGCCTGCTGAGTCGTTTTCCAGTAGAAGTGTTTTTCCATAAAGTGCAATTAATAGCCCACCCAGCCTTTGTCAGGCTTCACTGTGTTTGAACAGAGTGTAAAATACCCAGAAGCGTTTGGCGCCGTTCTCCTCCAGACGGTGAGCACGACCAGGCCAGAGTGGCTCTGCGGAGACGCCGGCTCGGGCGCTCCTCTGTGTTGTTGGGAAGAACACGGACGCGCCTAACCAGGGCTGCCCACGGAGCGGGAGAGCTGGCGGCTGGCGCACAGGCCCGTCGCCCCTCTGACAGCGGTTGAAAAGTAAATTGCTTTTTAATAAGGGTGGTATTTTCGTGGGGGGATCAGAGCTAAAGGGTTAATTCGATGCTTGACCCATCAGAACTGCTGATGGCAGGCAGGGAGAGGCGCAGGCGGGCAATGGGATGATTGCTTCTGTGGGGGAAGAGGTTGAAAACTGAGCCTCGCTGGGCCAGGTAATCAAGGGAAGTCGGGCAGAGCCTGCGTGCCACCTGAGATGCCGTTACTAGTCCCCTTTCAAGCATAATAATGAGATTACCGTAACCCAAACCTGGCTGAAAACAGAAATCTGGCTGCCTGTCAAGTTCATTGTGTTGAGTTTTACAACAATCCAGGTCTGGTTCCCCGGAACCTGTGTTGGTTACACTGGCGGGGGGAGCTCAGAGAATCCTGGCCAGTCCACAGGCTGGTGTGGGTTCTGGCTTCCGACCTGTACGCAGCCGTGGAGTGCACGGAAGGCCTTGCCAGTGTCTGTCTTCTCACTGTGTGACGTAAAGATAGTAAGAAGCTGTTTCGGTAACGCTTCTGCTGCCCACGTCAGGGCCGGGCTTGCTGGGAGTCCTGCGAAGGCGTGTTGGTGCTGAGTGCCTGCATGCAGCCGCCCCGGCACGCTCGGGGTTCACAGCCATCCCCACCACGCCCGTCACGCTCCCTGGGGGCGCCCTGGGCCTACGTTAACCCCACCTGCACAGACGGGAAGTAGGCGAAGAAAGCGGCAGGAAACGGCCTCGCCCTGGAGGGAGAAGCCTGGTCTTCCTGGACCTGGCCCTGCTCAGTGGGTGCCCTGATGAGGGGCTGAGCTGCTCCCGCCACAGGGGTGGCATTTCTCAGCACTCACGACAATTGTGGGCCGACGTGCTCTCTGCCCAAGCCGCCGCCCTCCCCTCCGCAGCTGGCCTGCGGTCCTGGCGTGTGGGCCTGCGGGGCGTGATCGCCTGAGAGCCTCTGCGTCTGCGGGACCCGAGGGGCTGGCCCAGCTCCTGCCCCGCACAGGGCGAGGGCATGAGGCGCAGTCTCACCGCCGGCCCCGGAGCCAGCAGACCGGCCTCCCCCTCAAACCGCCTGGCCCTGCCTGCACAGCGGGCGGTGGGAGCCTCCTGCCGGCCTTCCTCGCCAGACTCGGAACTGAGTGGTTCCTCGCTGTGCCTCCCAGAAGGAGCACAGAACAAGCCTTAAGTAACGCTGTGGTCCTCGCAGCCTCCCTCGGTCAGTGGGGACATCTCCGTGACGGGCTGGGGCCCAGGGCGTGTCAGAGGCCAGCAGGCCGGGTTCTCAGTGCTGTCCTGCGGGGCTGTACCTGCCCGGGGTCCTACGAGTGACGGCGCTGAGCTAGAATGCGTCCTGTGCTGTGGGCTGTGCCCGGCCGGGGCCCTGTGGGTGTCGGGGCTGAGCTAAAGTGCAGGCCCCTCAGTCACCCCTTCCCGTGTGTCCTCCGCTGGCCGGTCCCAACTCTTAGGCACCGACCGGGCATCCAGGCCTCCAGCCTGGGAGCTTTGCTGACCTGCTCAGGGCTGCCCCCTGCGGTGGGTAAAATGCTAACTCTGAGCTTGGGAGCACCTACGAGCCAGCAGCGGGCTTCGGTGCTCACAAGTGTCCATTACAACAACACTGTAAATCAACTGTATTTCAATAAATGATTTTTAAAAAGCAACAAATGACAGATGACCTTTATAAAAGCAGAACGTGGGAGGAGAAGGGGGGACTTCAGGGGGAGAGGTCATGTTGGTTCCTGCGGGCATTGCTTGGGAGAAGACAGTGGGAGACTGTGGGGCAGGTGTAGACGTGGCACGCGTGCTGGGCCGGGGGCGTGTGGACGGAGCCCCGAGGCGGCAGGTGACTGCTGTGGAGGGCAGAGCAGAGCATGCCCCTGGGAGCAGGTGAGGGGGAGCGGGGCGTTGCTGGGGACGCAGCTGCGGGCTGCAGGTGGCGTGCAGGGGCGGGGGGTGCCACCCACCATGGTCACGAGACCGGCAGGCTCAGAGGGAGAGGCGGGCGCCCACCCCGGCGCCTCAGTCTCCCCTGGTCTGACTCACATTTGCCTCCGTCCACTGGGGGGCTGCAGCTGCCCGGACTCCCGGTCAGAGGGCTGCCCTTCCCCTGGGCCCTTGCTCCCCGCTGTGTGGACCTCACCTGAGAGGACATGTCCGCTGCTGACCAAACGGGCTGGCATGGGACAGAGTCTCAGCACAGAAGGGAGAGCAGGTCCCGGAAGACCGTGAACTGACGTTGACAAGGCTCTGCCAGGCCTGAACCTGCCACCGCTCAGCTCTTGTCCTGGCGCTTCGATTGCGGTGACCCTGTGACCACACCTTGATGACTGACAGGCCTGGGAGAGCGCAGACTTGAACATTTCCATGACTTAATAACTCCAGGAGGTGGCGAAGGACAGGGAAGCCTGCGTGCTGCAGGCTGGGGGGCTGCAAAGAGCTGGACACGACTAAGCGGCTGAACAACTACCCAGCGACACTGGTCGTAGTGTCTGTTTCATGTCTGTGAAGAAATTAGCTACTCAAGGCTGAAATGAACCTGAGCGTGATGGAGTTAGCAACAGCTTTTGGGTACTGTTTCGTGACTGTTTTTCATTGAAGACTGACATGATACATACTGGGGGAGCCCAGACATAGCATGTCACATATACTTATGGATGTATCCAAGGGCCAACGCTGTGGTCTTGAAATACAGTGTCTCACTGGAGCTTCATAGAGAAACAGCCACCCTGGTCTGGATGTTTACCAGATGACCCCGTGACATTTTGTCACTCATTAATGAAGGAGCCAAATTAAGAAGGTTTCTGTTGATCAAAAAAGAGACAATTTGATTCTCAGAATATCATAATCGCAGGGGATCAAAACACTGCATGTGTTTAATCCACAAGCCCTTCATAAAACTAAACAAAATCAACTGGTACCCCTGGAAGATGCTATTGGAAAATTCATTATTTTGAAAACTAGTAAGTGAAGGGAGGGTATCAAATACTTACCCCAAGTTTCCAATAAAAACTGCACCCTGGGCAGCCTGCTACAGTATGAGGGATTTCTCTTCTTACAGAGGTGCTCCAGCTTACGGACCAGCGGTGAAGAGTCAGAATGAGAACGCGACCGCACACCAACCCGTAATGTATGCTTGTGTCCTGACACGGAGCAGCGGCCGCCGCCGCACTGCAAGGATGGAGGTGGTCAGACCTTCCCGGTCTCCTGACCTCACAGTAGAAGAGGAGCCTGGGGAGCCCCTGGGCCTCCCCCAGGGGGACCGGGATCCGCTTGCGCCCCGGGTCTAGGCACACGTCACGGGAAGCACATAGGGCTGTGCTGGACTAAAGCTCTGGAGCGCGCCTGGGGGAAATCCTCAAACTGGGAAACTGTAGATCAATGACTGTTTCCTCAATGAATGAATACTAAGGAAAAAGAAATGCCACGAGACCTACTGACTGAGACTGAAGGCGCATTTCAACCAGTCCCAACATGGGGAGCCTTATCTGATCCTGGTTTGAGCAAACTTTATATTCTAAACTGAAAAACACATTTATTTATGATCTCTGTAAGTCAGATAAGTGCGTGCTAAGCCACTCAGTTGTGTCCGACTCTTTGTGACCCCATGGACTGTAGCCCGCCAGGCTCCTCTGTCCATGGGATTCTCCAGGCAAGAACACTGGAGTGGGTTGCCATGCCCTCCTCCAGGGGATCTTCCTGACCCAGGGATTGAACCCACATTTCTTACATCTTCTGCATTGGCAGGCGGGCTCTTTACCACTAGCGCAATGTTGGAAGCCCCATAACTCAGATATATGACATTAAATGAGACAAGTAGAAAATTTCAACAATGGCTAGGTATTTCATGATACTAAGGAATTATTGTTACATTTGAGGTGTGACTATGTAGTCGTGATTTTTAGAAAATGATTCCTTTAATTTTAAAGATCCATAGCAGGAATATTACACACAAAAACATGACTTTGGGGATTTGCTGGGAACACGAAGAGGGAGGGTGGGATGGGTAGACAAAATCCTTACGAATTATCGAGTTATTGAAGTTGGGTGGTGGGTACATGAAGGCTTATTACATTATTCTGTCCCCATTTACATGTTTGACATAATTTTTAAAATAAAACATACACACATATAGTCTCAGATTCTTAGAAAATAAAATCACTACTATTGCCGAAAAACGAAAGACCTCCCACTTCTACCTGCAGCATTTCCATGTGTACACACACATGCACACGCACACAGACGCACGTACGCATGTCAGTGTACGTCCCTGCTAATGTCCGTAAGCATCTGTCTTCAAGGCGAGCTATTCTAGTCTGTTGAACGAGGTAATGCATTCTGGAGCCACTGATTAAAAACATGAAGTGAACTGAAAATTATGCTGTAAAGTTTAGAAAACTTTCGGAGGTTACATTTGACAAACTGATATCTTGCCTTTAACAATGACAGGAAGCCCCACGGAAATACCGCGTTTCATCCGGTGTGGGTCTTTATCTTATCTTGACAGATTATTGCTGGTTAAATTGTAGTGCTGACTTAAAGGCAGGACTCTTCAAGGAGTCAGAAATTAAGGCTTCACCAAATGGTAATAAAGCTATTAAAAATGCAAACAGCAAACAGCGGCACTGTACAGGTTAGACAGCTAATCCAAACTAGCAGTTTAAAAAGCAGAGCAATTACACTTTTATTTAAATGCAAGGAATATGAGCAAGAATAGAATGAGCAGCCTTGTTTAAATGCATTCTTTTGAATATTTATTAGAAATAATACATGTAGTTAAGCCACTTATCTGATTTCAGTGAATAAGTAAAATGCAAAAGATCAATTTTCATAATTATACCAAAGAAGTCTGTCTTTCATAAAAATCTCATTAATAACACCATTATTACTGAAAAAATATCTCGGTATTATTATTGTTATTCTAATTATCAGCAAAATGCTACTGATAATGTTGTCATAAAATTCCCTTTTAGTATCCTATTAAGAGAGATAGTCTAAGTAGTGGTTTAAGTTAAATCTAGACCCTAAGTGGCATTACAAAAATCTCCTTTGTGTATTTGGTTAAGATACATAATGTGTATAATTACAGAAATTACCACGAGTTTGGCAAACAGGACTGTCTGTGCGCCTGTGTCTACGTGTGGTGCGTGGGCCCCGAGCCCATGGGTCCCGGACAGTGGCCCCAGAAGCCTCGGACTTGGGGGCACACTGGGGCCACCCTCAGACGTCACGACTTTAAGCATCTTTTTTGGAGAACGCAGAGATTTACTGATTTATACTTTCACTTCCTGGTGGAGGTCCACTTCTGCTTGCTGAACACCCACTTTCCGAAGCAGCTCTTGCTTTTCTTTCTGAGAATCTGTCCTGACATCCGCCTGCACATTGGGGAAGGGACCCGGCTCCTCTGGGCCTCGGTTTCCATCTCAGGGTGACAGTCCCCGAGAAGCAAGACCTCCACGACCCCTGGATTCCTGACTGTTTAGCTCAGCTCAGACAATGGCTGCCTGAACCTTTGGCAAATATTGCTGCAACAAAAAAGACAAAACAAAACAACCAGGGCTCTCAAGACTTCTCTTGTGTAATGAGCTCTACTGAGAAAAAGGGATTTGAAGCAAAATTAACTCTGCAGTTATTGTTGGGACTTCGCTCCCAATAAAGGATAGGATTCGGCAAACTCGAGTGTCTTTGTTTAAGCAGTGTGTTTCCCTCCTAACCTGCTCAACCGAACTGTCTCATACCCAGGCGATAAGCAGCCCTGAAAATTCTCGGGACTGTGTGTGTTGTAGAAGTGAAGTTCCTCTTCTCACCAGACTTACAAAGATGTGAGCAAGGCCTTTTAAAAATGATACAGATGACTGAATAAACAACCCAGATAAACGCTCTTTTTACACTAAAAAATAATTAATTCACAGTGTTGTGTTAGTTTCAGGGGTATAGCAAAGTAATTCAGTTATATGTGCATATAAATCTATTTATTCAGATTCTTTTCCCCTGTAGATTATATCAAAATACTGAGTAGGGTCTCTGTGCTTTGCGGTAGGTCCTTACTGTTTACTTTGTATAAAGTCGTGTGTGTCCACTAATCCCAAATTCCTAACTTACTCCTCCTCCCCTCTCCCCTTTGGGAATCGTTAGTTTTCTGTGTCTGGGGTAAACCCTCTTACTTTAATACCTGTTTGTGAGCATATCTGAATATCTCTCTGTATCTTCATAAAGGTCCTGAACATGTAGAGCATCTACATGGTCAGCCTTTCTTAGTGAATTAATGGTAACGTGGCTCTTTGAGCTGGAGGAAGCAGTGCTTTTTGAAGATGGGAATCCACAGTCAAGTGAAAATCCTGTGTTCACTCACTTTGGAAGGCAGCTCGGCTAACCACTCTACCAGTCAAAGCCGAAAACGTAAAGAACTTCTGGAGCACGAAGCAGAAGGCCCGGCAGGCCCACCGCCGCCTCCGGGGACTGTCCCCACTCGTCCCCAGCGGACGAGCCCCTGGAGGGCTGCAGGCTGCCCGTGCCTGGCTCTGCCCCCTCTGGGGAAGAAGCTCCAGCATGGCTGCCGGACGCATCCCAGAGTCGGCCTTGGTCACGAGGTGGGCCAGGAGGTGGGCCAGGGCTCCCCTCATCTCAGTGGGATGGGAGGCTTCAGGTGCAGTTCCAGACCTCAGAGGGCAACCTCACACCCAGGCACCCCCCCCCTCCTCCGGCACCCCCGAAGGACGCCTCTGGCCACTGCCTGTGCACCTCTGAAAGTAGCCTGGCGGACCGCTGGGGTAGAGCCTTTACCCCAAACCAGCTGAACCTGCAGCTTAACTCCTACCTGAGCATCCTGCTCCTTCTAACGAGGGGCTCAAAGCCCTGAGGAGGGTTGTGATGATGCCCAAAGTTACCTGTTTCTTGTGCTGAAGCCCCAGCTGCACCTCCCGCCTTTGCTGGGACCTGATCTGATGCCCTGACCATCTTCACTGCTCTGCTCTGCAAAGATTCAGCTTGTTCCAGTACCTCTCAGTGTGACCCCATCTCCTGAGTCTCTGAGATGGAGGGGAGGGAGAAGGGGTGGAAGGAAGGGATGAGGGAGGGTGGAGGATGGGGCAGAGAGGACAGAAAAGAGAAAAGCAGGTGTCCGTTGGCAGGATGGACCCACGGCAAGGCAAGTCTAGGGCAGAGAAGGCTCTTACCTTGAGGAGGGCCTGGGGTCAAGAACATCTATTAGAGAAAAATTCCCTTAAGCCAAGACCTGGTGGCTGGACAGAGGGAAGAGGAGTCTGACAGTCCAGCGAGGGCACAGAGGGTGAGGGCCACCCTCCGGGAAGCTCCCTCCCGTTCCCGGGGCCAGGGGCAGCTGGGCGGACGTTTGGCCAGAAGAACCCAGGAAGGCTGGGCACAGTTAGCTCAGAAACATCAGATTTAAAACAAATCTAGAGCAGAGTCTAAATGCAGGAAGAAAATCCACACAGTCCCAGCTGCCTTGGTCCACATAATTTCTACAGCCTTCTCTTTTTTAATTTTTACTTTTTATTTTAGGGGAAATACATGCTCAGCGTCAGGCTTCCCTGGGGGCTCAGTGATAAAGAATCTGCCCGCAGTACAGGAGATGAGGGTTTAATCCTGGGGTCAGGAAGATCCCCTGGAGGAGGGCATGGCAGTCCACTCCAGTATTCAGGCCTGGAGAATCCCCTGGACAGAGGAGCCTGGTGGGCTAAGTCAGACACAACTGAGTGACCAGCACTTTCACACATAAGCTCAGCATGAAAGTAAAAATTACAGTTTCCAACCCTGAAGAAAGAGGCAGCAGCATCTCTGGCTGCAGCTCGAGGGATGATCTGGGTGAGCGGGTGTGGAAGCAGAGAGCAGACCGTGGTAAAGCAGGATGGGGAGACAGCGGCAGGCTTCGGAGACGTCTGAGATGCTTTCCTGAAACATCGCTTTAACACTTTATGTTATAGGGTAAATCAGCTTTGATAGGCTTGCCTGTGACCCTAGTTTCACTGTTTCGCATTATTTCCATGAAAATGTATTCCAAGGGGCTGACAACTAATGCGGACTCGAACTTGAGGAGGAACCTGTTTAGAAGCAGAGAGCTACTTCAACCCTGACTGCAGCAGGGCTGTGGGGGAAGGGCCCGTCTCCTGACAGCTCCTAGCACAAGCCGCGTCTCTCCCAGGCTGGATCAGTGGCAGGTCATTTCCTCCGCTGACTGGAAGTCTCCAGGACGGTTTCCCAGCTGGGAGCATCAGACGGAGTTCGTGCAGGCTGCACAGGGGCCACTCATGAAAAGACCTGAGCTGGTTCCCATGACTCTCAAAGTTCACCAACAAAGGACAGAAAAGCTAACGCCTAGAGATGGTTCAAAAAACTTTTTAAAGAAAGTCCTGAAGTTAATCCACCTCATAAGGTAGGTCTTGGCTTGGCATGGGTGTTGTCCAAGTTTAGGAAGAACTCAAGTGCCCAGCCTGTGTGGCCGAGATGACCTATCCTGCAGTGAGGGGCCAGTATTCTATTTCCCACCTGTCATGGAGTGACACTTCTTTTGTTGTTCAGTCACTCAGTCTTGTCCAACTCTTTGTGACCCCATGGACTGCAGCATGCCAGGCTTCCCAGTTCTTCGCCATCTCCCAGAGCTTGCTCAGACTCATGTCAATTGAGTTAGTGATGCCATCCATCCATCTCATTCTCTGTTGTCCCCTTCTCCTCCAGCCTTCAATCTTTCCCAGCATCAGGGTCTTTTCAAAGAGTCAGTTCTTTGCATCAGGTGGCCAAAGTATTGGAGTTTCAGCTTCAGTATCAGTCCTTCCAATGACTATTCGGGACTGATTTCCTTTAGGAATGACTAGTTTGATCTCCTTGCCATCCAAGGGACTCTCAAGAGTCTTCTCCAACACCACAGTTCAAAAGCATCAATTCATTGGCTCTTAGGCTTCTTTATGGTCCAGCTCTCACATCCATACATAACCACTGGAAGTACATGATGTTTCTACAAAACATAATGAAAACAAATTACTGTAACCGGCTCAGTGGGGTTTTCCCGGGACAGACCCCGCTCCACCACCCCCAGCTTCTTGTTTGTAGAAAAGCTTCAATCTCCTATGCCTTGTCCAGGCTCCAAAGAGCAAATTTAATCAGAGAAGAGAGAAAATGCAGGACTGGAGGAAACCAGCCAAGCAGAACAAAAATAATAAAAAATTGGTAATAAAACAAAATCGAAGACCTCTAGTTCCTCCTCAAGCGCTGTAGATAACATCCTAAGCCATGTCCTTGAGCTGTTGTGCAGACACTAAGACACCCCCCCACACACACACACCAAGAGGAAGAAGTTGACTTCGTGCTGACCACCAGCGCTAGACCCCATGACCAAGAACCCCAGGTGGCTCCTTGGTGAAGAATCAGCCCGCCAATGCCAGAGATTCAGGAGTTACATCCCTGGGTTGGGAAGATTCCCTGGAAGAGGAAAAGGCAACCCCAGTATTCCTGCCTAGAGAATTCCAAGGACAGAGGAACCTGTCGGGCTACAGTCCATGGGGTCACAAAGAGTCAGATACGACTGAGCGACTAAGCAAGGATGCAAGCGCTTGACCCCAGACCAGTTAGAACCAGAGGCTGATGATCGGGATTCCTGAGCCATCACCCGGTTACCTCACCATCAATCAGAGAGCTGTGGCCCTGCTGGCCAGGCACCCTGAGTCCCTCTCGCTGGCTCTGCCTCTAAAACCCCTGCTCTGAAAGCCACCGGGCACTCGGGTCTCCTAGGCCTGAGCTGCCCGTGCTCCTTGCTTGGCCCTCTGCTGGGCGCCTGCAGTGAACGCTGCCCTTTCCTTAAGCACAACCCGTGTGGGTGGATTGGCTTTGCTGCGGACCCAAGTTTGATCCCATAACATCACTATAAAGGCGAAATAAAAGTAATCCTTGAGATTCAAGCTGACTTTTTAATTATGAGACTCTACAGACATAGCATTACTTGTGAAAATGCTACAGAAGTTTCTAAATTTTCACTCGGCAAGCAGCCCTCTCCTCCTAGACATGGTCACCAGTGTGGGTCAGATGCTCACAGTGTTGGAGGCGGTGTGGATTCCAACCCACCTGTAAAATTGATCCAACACCTGATGTGCGTGGAACGTGTTGTGAAACAGGAGTAACTGGCTTCTTTCCCTTTTGCTGTGGTTCCCAGAGATGGACGTGAGGTTGTGGGCACTTTAGATCTGAAACCCAAGCCTCCAGAGTCCTTTTTCTTTGAGGGGCATTATTGTTATTCTGGTAAAAAAAGAAAAAGTTCCTGGGACGTCCAGGGAAAGGGAGAAAATGGTTGCTACTTAAGTCACAGAGCGGGCTTCTGGGGGATGAATCGGGGATGTCCCCTTAGTACAGGCGACGGTGACACCTGTCCTGCACCCACAGTCAGTGGCCGTGAGCCCCTGGGGATGGGGTCACGGTTTCAGCAGCCTCGGGGACATCACGGCTGTCCTCATGTCTCGCCAGTGCAGTTTGATGGTGCTTGTTGAGCTTTTGCTAGAACAGGGGGAGGGAGGCTCTTCTCTCTCCAGTTGGGCTCTGCTGGTCTGCCGTTTGCCCAGAGCCCACCACATGCTCCTCCATCTCAACAGAATCTCCTGGGCAGCCTCCCTGGTAGATCGTGAACAGTGATGCAGTTTCCAGAACCAGGTGGAGATGCGGAGTTCTTGCAGCCTGTGGTGGGCAGCGGGCAGAGCCCACGTCCCGGGTGACTCCGGCTCTGGCCCGGCAGCCTCACCTGCTCCTTCCTGCACTGCTGTTCATGAAGGCTTGTGCAGAAGCAATTGGGTTTGCTTTCCAAAGAAAGGACCTACTGACAGAAGTGACCCTAATGAATGTCATTAAGGCGGAAGTGCTGCGCTCTCCATGGCCACCGAGCCGGCCCAGGCTGTAAACAGTCCAGGGTCTCCATGGCAACAAGCGGCCAGCCTTTAACTTTCCAGAGTAGAAAGGAGGTAATTACCTTCTTCTTTACATTTGTATAGTTTATAATAGCAATAATGCTGCCCCACCCCAGGTTGGACAACTCCGGTGATTAATGACCAACTGGCCATTTGCATTCACTTTTTTCCCTCAAAGGCCTTTGATTTCGCTCCAGGTTTTGAACTCCTCTGCTCACTTGCTAACGGCCAGAAAATGTCCGCCTCCTGGGTCACGACGGCCACCCCAGGCTTGGTTTTAAAACAAAGGCAAAGGGACCGGCCTCGCTTGCTGTGGGGCCCCAGGCCGGCCCCTTAGAGGCGCTGTTTCACTCCCGCCCGTGTGTGTGTGCACATGGATGTGGGCAGGGGAGCTGGGTGGGAGGATGCTTTCCCTGCAGCAAGCAGGCACTTGTAAGGACCGGGTCTGCTCAATGCCTCAGCTCTCGGGCTCCATCCCAGGGTCTGGTTCTCTGTGCTTCACAAACGGAACCGCTTCATCCATTCACCCCTTGTCCATGCAGGGGTTCGTTCGAGCTTTGTTTACAACACAAGAAACGTTGGTCCATCACCAGCGGGGGAATGCGCACTAGGCGATGTAGGCATATGGAGATGCATTTGGTCCTTAATCAGAAACATGTGGAGCCTCGGCCGTGTGCCAGCCCTTGGGCAGCACTGCACTCACCAACAGAAGAGCATGGAGTGTGGTGTCATTCTGATTTAAAAGACCCCGTGAGGTTGCTGTCAGCTCTTACAGGTGACGGAGGTGGCAGTTAAATCCGGCTTGTTAGAGCAAACTCAGGCACTAGTTCTGACCCTCTTATTCACCCAACTGCCGTGACAGGCTCTGGAGATGCGTGTGTAGGAAGTCAAGGTCCGGTCATTTGACGCCCCCTTGTTTCTGCCCCAGGGGGTCCTCTGCAGTGACAGCCCCACTGGCATGGACCACCCCCCATCACAGGGGTCCTGGTAAGCTCCTCCGGGGTGAGGTTCCAGGAACTCAGTTACCTTCATCCCCTCTGATGAAGAACAGAACCAGTGACGGGGCAGCGGCTGAGGGAGCTTTTTTCTCAGCCTTAACTGTAGGCGAGCTTGGTAATTCTTCATAATTGAACGATTTAACTGAAACAGATGATTTCCGTTCACACCAGGCAGGGATTTATGGTGAGTTTCCTGTGTTGTTCGTGTGTCATTGGGATCATGTGGGTTGTCCTCGTTTGGTTCTGAGTGTTACTCACTTTTCTCAGGTCTCTTATCTGCAGGTTGCTCCTGCAGGGGAGGGAGGAGCAGGTGGGGGGAGGGAGGAGGGAGGGAGGGAGGAGGGGAGGGGAGGGGTAAGGGAGGAATGGAGGGAAGGCAGAGCAGGCAGTGGGGTGTGCAGCGCCCTCCAGGACCAGGGAAGCCCAGGGTGCTAAGCGCCGGAGCGAAGAGCTTCTCCACCGAGCTTCGTGGAGAGCCTGAGTCCGGGCTCAGGGAAACACAGCCCCAACTCAGTCAGGACCTTGACTGGTTGGCAATTGGAAGGCAGGCAGAGCGATACGGGTGGGTAGCCCCAACCAACGCCTTGGAGAGCCCAGAGCTCCATTCTGTCACCTAGGCCGACCCTGAGGAACGCTCCATGGACGTCAAGGTCAAGCTGGTCCAAGATTTTGGTCACGTCCCTCTCTCCAAGAGGGGCACGGAGACCGATGGAGGCCCTGCTCAGGAGGGCCTCTGACCCTTAGATGACCCGTTGGGCGTCCATTAGCAGTTGATGCACCCAGGAAATTACCAAGGGGAGAGGGACCCGCCCTGTGACCATCGCGCGCTCTTGGCAGATCTCTATTAGCCTTTGCCCTGCTTCATTCTGAGCTCCAGGGCCAGATTTACCTGTTACTCCAGGTGCTTCTTAACTTCCGACTTTTGCATTCCTGTCCCCTATAATGAAAAGGACATTGTTTTATAAAAGGCAGAGGAACCAGAGATCAAATTGCCAACATCCACTAGATCATCAAAAAAGCAAGAGAGTTCCAGAAAAACATCTATTTCTGCTTTATTGACTACGCCAAAGCCTTTGACTGTGTGGATCACAACAAACTGTGGAAAATTCTGAATGAGATGGGAATACCAGACCACCTGACCTCCCTCCTGAGAAACCTGTATGCAGGTCAGGAAGCAACAGTTAGAACCGGACATGGGACAACAGAGTGGTTCCAAATAGGAAAAGGAGTATGTCAAGGCTGTATATTGTCACCCTGCTTATTTAACTTAGATTCAGAGTATATCATGAGAAATGCTGGGCTGGAGGAAGCACAAATTGGAATCAAGATTGCCGGGAGAAATATCAATAACCTCAGATATGCAGATGACACCACCCTTATGGCAGAAAGTGAAGAAGAACCAAAGAGCCTCTTGATGACAGTGAAAGAGGATAGCGAAAAGGTTGGCTTAAAGCTCAACATTCAGAAAACTAAGATCATGGCATCTGGTCCCATCACTGCATGACAAATAGATGGGGAAACAGTGGAAACAGTGGCTGACTTTATTTTGGGGGGCTCCAAAATCACTGCAGATGGTGACTGCAGCCATGAAATTAAAAGATGCTTACTCCTTGGAAGGAGAGTTATGACCAACCTAGACAGCATATTAAAAAGCAGAGACATTACTTTGCCAACAAAGGTCCATCTAGTCAAGGCTATGGCTTTTCCAGACACGTGAGAGTTGGACTATAAAGAAAGCTGAGTGCCAAAGAATTGATGCTTTTGAACTGTGGTGTTGGAGAAGACTCTTGAGAGTCCCTTGGACTGCAAGGAGATCCAACCAGTCCATCCTAAAGGAGATCAGTGCTGGGTGTTCATTGGAAGGACTGATGTTAAAGCTGAAACTCCAATACTTTGGCCACCTGATGCGAAGAGCTGACTCATTGGAAAAGACCCTGATGCTGGGAAAGATTGAGGGCAGGAGGAGAAGGGGATGACAGAGGATGAGATGGTTGGATGGCATCACCGACTCAATGGACATGGGTTTGGGTGGACTCTGGGAGTTGGTGATGGACAGGGAGGCCTGGTGTGCTGTGGTTCATGGGGTTGCAGAGAGTCAGACATGACTGAGCAACTGAACTGAACTGAACTGAAACATTGATTCATTCTACTAAAAAATTAAAT
Organism: Hydropotes inermis; assembly: GCA_020226075.1. Lineage (NCBI taxonomy): Eukaryota > Metazoa > Chordata > Mammalia > Artiodactyla > Cervidae > Hydropotes > Hydropotes inermis. The sequence goes on along the minus strand of CM035276.1, from coordinate 80,090,297 downwards.
CTGATTTTTAAAAAATAAAAGTTCAAAGAAGGGAAAATGACCTACACCCTTATCCAGAGATAACCATTGATGGATTTCTTCATATTCTTCTTTGCCTGCGTATTCTTAGTTTTTGATCTTTTGCACTTAGGGCTTCCCAGGTGGTGCTAGTGATGAAGAACCTGCCTGCCAATGCAGGAGGCATAAGAGATGCTGGTTTGATCCCTGGAACTGGAAGATCCCCTGGAGAAGGAAACGATACCCACTCCAGTAATCTTGTCTGGAGAACCCCGAGGGCAGAGGAGCCTGGCCACAGTCCGTGGGGCCGCAGAGAGTCGGATGCGACTGCGCGCCTTGAGCGGGTTGCCGGGGGTGTCGCCCGTGCCCAGCCTCCTGGGTCCCTGCCCTCCGTCTCCTCTCAGGGTGAGCGCGAGGCGCCTGGCCTGCGTCCCCAGCCCACCCGGGCCCACCGCGCCCTTCCTCTACTCTCCCAGGTCTTTGCACAGTGGGGGCTTCTCCCTGTCCCGTGTGCCCCCCTGGAGGACCACTCTTCATCCTCTCTCAGCAGCTTGGGCTCCAGGCCAGCCTTGGCTTGAGCTGCTTCTCCCGCGGTGACGTCCCCTCGATCCCCGTTCCCCACCGAGGCCAGCCACACGGGTAGGTGGGCATCAGACCTTCTGAAGGCTTGGAGTCCCAGAGCTGCTTTCTGGGGGTATTGCCAAGGTGTTCTGGCTCCTGTTAATGTGTCTGTAGAAACCTGTGGCTCTGAATCTGTGTCTAAAGTCTCCCTTTGGGGTAGACTGGGCACAAGTTGTTGAGGACTGAACATCACCTCCTCCAGGGTCTCTGCCATTTTCCCAAGAAGAACCTCCCAGCCAAGCCTTCCCCACTGTTGTTGTGACGATTCGGGAGAGACCCCGAGCTGAGCACCGCGTGGGGCCTCCCGAGTGGCGGAGCCGCAGGACCTGAGATGACTCGTGTTCGCTGCTCGGCGTCGGTGGTTTCTTACACAGCCTCCGGTAACCAGCGCAGAGGTCAGCAAGGACAGCACTGTGAGCCGTCGGCTTGTTACCTGCAAGTGAGACATGCTGACTCTTACGGATATTCGGTATGAAACACGTGCTTGGAGAAAAAGACTTACGCTGCATCCAGCAGTGAAGTACATGGGAAGCTAAGACAATTAAGAAAATTTGATCTGTGAAAGAAGGTCAAAGAAACGAGGGTTTCCTTATCCTCAGAAACAGGAGATGCAGCAACTGAAGTAGTCAGGGGACCCTTGTCCTCCCCAGGAGTACAGAATGACTAAGGATTATTGTTAGAACTCCATTTTGGTTCTCAAAGTCAGGTTCATTGACACCTAATTTGAAGCTGTATAAATGGTGAATGGGCTGCCCTCGTGGCTCAGATGGTAAAGCGTCTGCCTGTGATGCAAGAGACATGGGTTCGATCACTGGGTCGCGAAGATCCCCTGGAGAAGAGAATGGCTACCCACTCCAGTGTTCTTGCCTGGAGGATTCATGGGACAGAGGAGCCTGGCGGGCCACAGTCCATAGGGTCACAGAGAGTCAGACGCCACTGAGGAAGTAACACACACACACCAGTTCAGTCAGTTCAGTTCAGTTCAGTCGCTCAGGCGTGTCCGCTCTTTGCGACCCCGTGGATTGCAGCACACCAGGCCTCCCTGTCCATCACCAACTCCCGGAGTTTACTCAAACTCATGCATACACACACACAAATAGTGAATACTAACATAAGCCTTGAAAAAGATGATTTTTTGGAAGCCGCTCACTGGATTGAAAGAAGTGAAGTATTCTTTACACTCCGAGCCTTGTATCGGGTGCTGCAGATGAACGCGGGACACTGAGTGGGCAGCCGTCTGTGGGCCACACAGCCCCATGTAGCGGGCAGAGGGATGCCCGTGGCTGGGATGAGTGGAGACGCGATTCCGGAAGGAAAGGACTCTGTCCTCTGCAGGGTCTTAAAATCCCATCTGTGCCCTCAGTCTCAGCGTGCTGCACATTCTGTTCTTCCCGGAGGGCCTGGTGCATCAGGGTGGGGTCTCTCTGGGCTCCCTGGGGCCTCCAGTGGCCCACGTCCCACCCCTATTCCCAAAAAGGACAGGAGTTTGAAGACCTGAGTCCTGGAAGTGTTGCTCGTGGGACCCACAGTCTCCAAACAGGTTTCTCTCTATCTCTCCCTCCTCCCAGGCGATGTTCCCTTCTGTGATCAAACATATTTAAGGAGAAAAAGTCTCCTGATTTCGCCACACGCACACTCACGCCCCTAGAACAGGGCTTGTGTCTTGAAATCTGCACTGAAAAAGCAGTTGTTTGTTAGTTTATTTCTTCCAGCTGCTTCCCAAAATAGCTGCAGAGTGAGTTTGGAGCTTCTTAATTCAAATAACTGAAGCCAACAGTAATTATGCTGTATATCCATGCACCTTGATAAACTGAGCACAATCACGAAGCAGTTTTATGGCCGTTTTCTCTTAAACAACTGTTTTCATGGCATCTAAAAATGACTATAATTAATCTCTGTATTTGGGAATTTCTGGAACCTCCCTAAGTAATTGTCTTTAACACCACTTCTCCAAGAACAGAACGATGGCCCAGTTTGCAAATAAACAGAGAAGGAGGAGCTACAAACGCCACTCTCCCCCCAGGAATGCAACAGGTCAGCACGGTCTCCTCCCCACCTGCGGCCCTGTGGACATCACACACGCACGTTCTGTGGACACCCTGCCCGCCCACCCACCTCCCGAAGACGGTGAGGCTGCAACTGTCCAGAGCTGCATCTGTGAGCTCCCATCGAATAAAAATAGCACATCTCCACAGCCAGGAAAGCTCTTTGCATCCACACTCAGGGGTTTGGGCTCCAGACTTTGTTTTTTTTTTTTTTAAATAAATCTCCTTTGAAATTTATTTATTGGCCATGCTGGGTCTTCGTTGCTGGGCCCCGGCTTTCTCCAGCTGCGGTGAGCAGGGCTTCTGCACCATGGTGTTCCGGCTTCTCACCGTGGCGGCCTGCCCCGCTGCACCGCATGGCCTTTAGGAGCTGCGGCTCGGGGGCCCCAGGTGGGCAGGCTCAGGCGTGGTGGCACACGGGTCTGGTTGCCCCACAGCACGTGAGATCTTCCCGAGCTGGAGGTTGCACCGGCGTCCCCTGCATTGCAAGACAGCTTTGAAACCACTGGACCACGGGGGAAGCCCCAGCTCAGGACTTTGAGATGGGGTGACAGCTCTCAGCCTCGTCTCTCACCTACGGACGGGGTGCTGACGAGTCCACGTGAACCACGAGGCCGGAGCCTTGGGCTTCTCGTGACGGTCACAGGAGTGCCTCCCCCTCTGGAAGCTTGCACCGGCCGCCCATCTTCAGCGCAGAGCCCTCCTCTGCCGCCCGGTCCGCCGGATGGCCCCTCACGCTGCCCATGTTTGTCCGTGTCTGGAGCATCCGTGCTCACACACCGTCTGCGCTTCTCCAGGGATCCAGCCATCGAGGCAGGGATGGGGGGAGCCTTAGACTGTTCACAGAAGTGTGTTCGTTACTCTCTTCAACCAACCCTGAAACAACACCTTTTTTCTAAAGAATATATTTCAGGGATGGTAAAAATAACACAGCTTTCACAAGCCACACCAGCCAGTCCCAGAACGGCGTCTGCCCTTAAAGAGGGAAGCTGGTCTTCGCTGAGTCCGGTGGAAGCAGGGACTTTGGGACAGTGGGGAGGCAGAGCCTGTGAGGGCCCCCACCCGGGGCCCAGTGCCCCTGCTCTGTCCCAGGAACGGCCGACCCTCACCCGCCTCCTTGCCCGTCTGCTTCTCCATCCCTCAGCCATATCCACTCTGGCTGCCCTGTCCCAGTGCTGGGGACACAAGGCCCAAAGGGGTGCGGGGACAGAGCAGTGACCCACGACTGCAGCGTCTTGCTAGAAGTTCTAGCTGAGACCCCCACGCCCCTCTGGGGGGCTAGGAGGAGCCTCTGGGCCCAGGGCTGGAAAGGAGTGACTGCCCTGCAGAGGGTCCCAGGCTCTGGGCTCTGGGCACCCAGCGCCCTAGCAGGAGGATGGGGCAAGGGCAAGAAGCCACTTCCCAGTGGCTGAGAGGCTAACCCCGCCGCCCAAGACCCCCGACAGCCCTGAGTGTCCAGGCCCAAACGGCCCATTCTGAAGTGTGTCTCCGAGCATCTACTCAGCCCCCTGCCTCCCAGCGTGGCCGTGCTCACTGCAGGAGGCCATGCGGCTTCATTGATCATCTGTTACTCTTCACATGCAGACTCAGGCTTGGGACTTCATCCCGAGACAGCGGCAGGCAGGGGTGAAGGGGGCCAGTCTGTCCTCGGGCCGGAGCAGGGCCCCCTCCCCAGCCTCTCTGGTCTTGCAGCTGAGGGCCCTGAGCTTGTGGGGTCTAGGGGGGAGCTCCCCCGGCTCCCAAGCCTATTAAGGACCCTGAGGTTGTCCGGCCTCAAGAGCCACCGGGGGGGCCACAGGGCAGCCCCGGATGGCCCGGCAGTGCTGATTGGGGCTCGCCAGCCCAGCGGGGCTCCCGGGGCCGAGTGTGGAGCACTCTGAGCCCCGTGCTGACCCAGGGGCAGTGCGGGCCTGGGACCTGAGTGGCACCCGCACTCTGCCGCAGGTCAGGATGATTGCAAGGTGGGGCCCAGCCATGCAGGCCGGCTCTGAATCGCATCTCCTCTGGGCTGATTGGCAATCAGGCCGCGGACCCCGTCAGCGCAATCAGATCTGAAATCGTCTCCGCCCCGGCCCTCTCCTGCGGCCGGAGGAGCAGCCGAGTAGGCAGGCCCTGGGCCAGAGGAAGACGACCGAGGGGAGGTGGGGCCGGCTGGGGCCGGCTGGCTTGGTGGGAACATGGAGAAAGGTAACCGAGAGGGGGACTTGACAGGTCACACCAAGGGTGAGCTGGGCTCTTGGCCGCGGCGACCTTGTGAACAGAGCCCCTTTGTCGTCCCCCCCACGCGGATCAGAGGTGGCTGGGGTGTGTCCTCGCCCACCCCCCACGCAGCCGTGACTCGGCCTGGTTCTGCCTGTCCCCCCGGGAACCTTGGCCCTAGGACATGTGGACAGAAGTGGCCATGTGGCTGAAGCTCTGCGGAGGCTCCAGGGAGGCCCTGGGGGCCCCAGCTCTGCTCTGCCCGCCCCGGCTCTGGGGCTCCACTCCGCAGGCTGCTTTGCACCAGGTTCAGGCCCCTCTGCAGCACCTCCTTCCCCAGGCTGGCTTGGGGACGTGGTCTCCTTTGTCCCCTTGGGCCTGACCCGAGGGTGGGAACAGCCCCTGGGTCACAAGCCCAGGTTCTGCACCTATCGGCCCCCAGCACCCGCCACCCCGGGCTCTTCTCTGGCTGAGGAGCGGCCGGCAGCCTGGATGGCTCCCTGGAGGGGCCTGCCTGCTGGGCTCACACGAGTGAGGGACCAGGGAACGGTGCCCCAGCAGGACTTGTTCACATGGGGGATGGCTGTTCCCAAGGTGCACCCCCATCGGGGGCTGTTCCCCGAGGGGCACCCACACACCCACAGGGGGGCTGTTCCCCAAGGCGCCCCCACAGGTGGGCTGTCCCCCAAGGGGCACCCACATACCCACAGAGGGGGCTGTTCCCCCGAGGGGCACCCACATACACACAGGTGGCTGTCCTCTGAGGGGCACCCACATACCCATGGGGGGCTGTCCCTTGAAGGGCACCCACATACCCACAGGGGGCTGTCCCTCGAGGGGCACCCACGGGCCCACAGGGGGCTGTCCCTCGAGGGGCACCCACGGGCCCACGGCAGGCAGTCCCCTAAGCTCTGAGTGACTCAGAAGCCAGAGTCACAGTGGGCGGCCGGCCCCCTGAAGCCCCAGGCATGCCCTCTGCCCCTCCCAGGACTCTGGCTCCCTTTGCCGGCTCTGCCCGCCTCAGCTCACGGGGCACCCTTCCAGCCCTGTCCCGGTTGCCCGGCCTCACCCCTCTGGGTCCGTCTTGTGAGGACACGAGCCAGAGCAGGTTTGGCTGCTGCACCCTGGTCTGAGTGCGTCTCAGGCGGCCGCCTCTGCTGCAACCCATTACAGGTCCCGGGGTCGGGATGCACTTCACCCCCCAACCAGGTTGTTGAGCCCTTCCCAGAGCCTGGCTCCCAAGGCTGTGGGGCCAGGACCAGGGCCCCCCTGTTTCAGGGGTGCCTTGACCCCCATTGGAGAAGGAAATGGCAACCCACTCCAGTTCTCTTGCCTGCAGAGTCCCAGGCTCCTCTGAGCCTGGTGGGCTGCCGCCTGTGGGGCTGCACAGAGTCGGACATGCCTGAAGCGACGCAGCAGCAGCAGCAGGCTGACCCCCTGCCATCTCCCTTTCTGTCCCTTCCCTCCTACGAGGCTCCCGGTGTCACTGACCTCTCGGTCCCGGGAGCAGGGCTAACCGGTGACCAGCCTGCACACGGCCCGTTCCTCTCAAGGGCCCGTCTTACCAGGACCATAGAATTTGCTGCTGTTCAGTTGCTCAGTCATGTCCGACTCCGCAACCCCACGGGCTGCCGCACACCAGGCTTCCCTGCCTTTCACTCTCTCCCAGAGTTTGCTCAAACTCATGTCCATTGAGTTGGTGATGCCAGAGAACCCGCTGGTTTTAAATTCATAAGCGTGGCTGACTGGCCGCATAATACTTTTCAGATCATCTCTACTAACTTGGGGGATGTTCTCATCCCCCCAAAATGTGTAGTTCATCTCTGCTCTGTTTGGTTCTCTCACTAATCGGAATCCGTGGATGATAGGCATCTCTTTCTCCTTGCCGAGTTTTCCCCCAAAGGGCCACGGGGCAGGCCGGGTGGGAATGGTGGGCCCAGGGCCCGCCTGCCTCCACCGCTACCACCCCACTCCGCTCACACACTGGGCTCATCAGGAAAGTGGCATAACCAGGACCCACACAGCCCCGTGTGGGTGCTTTGGAGGGAGTGGGAAGTGATCCTGGCTAAGCTGGGGTGCCAGCCCGGGGGGTGGGGTTCAGCTGCCCGTCCTGCCTGCATGCCTGGCCGAGCATGTGCCTGGGGGTGTGTGTGCGTGTGACCAACCAGCCCATTGTGCATTCTGTCCTCCCACCAGTTAGATCTGAAGGGAAGGAAATATCACCCTGTATGAACACACGATCTCTGCACAAACTAAGAGAAGTGAAACTCGCTCAGTCGGGTCCCACTCTTTGCGACCCCATGGACTACAGAGTCCATGGAATTTTCCAGGCCAAAACACTGCAGTGGGTAACAGTTCCCTTCTCCAGGGGGTCTTCCCAACCTGGGAATTGAACCCAGGTCTCCCGCATTGCAGACGGATTCTTTACCAGCCGAACCATATGGGAAGCCAGAGAACACCGGAGTGGGGAGCCTATCCCTTCTCCAGGGGATCTTCCTGACCCAGGAATCGAACCACGGTCTGCTGCATTGCGGCGGATTCTTTACCAATTGAGTCACCCGGGGAGCTTGTACAAACTAAGGATGTGACATAATTTCCTCAAAGTACATGCTAACCTTTAAGTCCTAGATATCTCAAGGGCCGCTTAAACACTGTTTAAAGTGGAAATAATTTTCCAGACCAGAGTAAGGCAGGTACTGAGATTCCTTTAGAAGCTCTGCAGTTTCATTTTTCTTTCTTTAATTCCTTGAAAAATTGACAAGAAACGACATCTATAAATATTTAAGCATCAAGAATGTGTTTGCATCTTTATTTTAAACTTGTAATTAAAAGCTCATCATAATGGGAGGGACATTTCATATTTTATCAGGTTTTTTACTCCAGAAGCCCCAGGAAAGCCACCTTCACCCAGGAAAACTCGCGCCCTTGCAGACTGCTTGCCTTTGGCGCTCAGGCTCTGACGTGCCTGTTCAGCCACCCCTTTGCTGCCCCGTCCTCCCGGGCATCCTCTGTGGGCCGCTGTCCTCAGGCTGATGCCCTGGCGCCCTGAGAGCCTGGTTGTGAGTCTCACATGGGACCTTGCCTCCTGTGTCCCCTCTAAATCCTGACTGCCATCCACTTCCAGCACTGCCCCCAGACATGTGATGGCCTGGTCCTTTCACTCCCCACCCCTAATAGCTGTCTTCATCTCAGATTCTTGTCAAGGACAATTTGATTCTCATGGACCCAGGAGCAAGCAAAGCTGTCTGCAACCCTAACCACCCACAGCCACACACACAGACGTACACACTCCTCACGTCTCCTCCTGCTCAGAACCATCCACTGGGTCCTCCTTGTGCAGAGAATCAGACTCAGGTCTCTGTCTCTTCCCTGCCTCCAAGGCCACTGGGCTTGGCGGGACTGGCATCATCACCTGTCTTCACCTGCCGGTCTTCTCTCCAACCGAGGTCAGGGGAGCTCCACCCACGGCCACTTGCACACCCCCTTCCTCCCGCTCCTGCCCCGGACAGCACCTCGCGCTCAGCTCCCCACAGGTGTGCTCCTGTTCCAGGGTCCTGAGCGAGGGTCCGTCCTCTGGGGGCTCTCCACCGCCTCCCCACGGCTTCTCCCCAAGGCAGTGCCCCGGGAGCCTCCCGACACCTCTGGACGGAGCACGCTTTTGGGGTGGGGGTGCTAACAGCCACCTCAGACCCAAGAGAGGACCTGGGTGGTCTTCAGTCCCTGTTTTCCTGTGACAGTCACTATCTTAAATTTTGAAAATTTCTGTTTCCCAGACCTCAGACTCTGATTAACTTTGCTTTTCTATTTCCATTTTGGCAGCTGTTTTTCTAGATTTGACAGACCTCTGTGGTCTTGGGCAAGGCCCTCAGTTTCCTATTATGATGCAATTGGGAATTTTGGGGTTTAGGCTGCTGGATTTTCTCCTTGGTTTTATCTCATTACAGTTTATTGTATGTCTGAGTCAGCATGTTTGCATTACAAATGCAATTTAAACCTGAAAATAAAGACTATCTTAGTTATGGACACTCAGAATTGTGTTCTAAATATAGTCAATTTAAATGGGATAGCATCATCTAGTTTATAGACTAGTCTGTGTCTATTTTTGAAACTTTTTTAATAACAGCCATTCTGTTAATTATGTCAAATTTTATCATATTGAATATCTTTTGTGTTCATAGGTTATTAAATATATTTTGTGTTAATGGATTATAATGGTAATGAAAGGATAAGTCAGTGACCTTTGTTAAAAGAATGAGGATCAGATAAATGCAACTGCCACTTCCCAAAAAGTGGCTCAAAGGCTACTGGGGCACACAGCAGATTAAAAATCAGAGACATCACCTTGCCAACAAAGGTCTGTATAGTCAAAGGCATGGTTTTTCCAGTAGCTATGTACAGATGTGAGAGTTAGGCCATAAAGAAGGCTGAGTGCCAAAGAATTGATACTTTTGAATTGTGGTGCTGGAGAAGACCCTTGAGAGTCCCTTAGACAGCAAGAAGGTCAAAGCAGTCCATCCTAAAGGAAATCAACCCTAAATATTCATTGGAAGGACTGGTGCTGAAGCTGAAGCTCCAAAATTTGGCGACCTGATGCAAAGAACTGACTCACTGGAAAAGACCCTGTTGCTGGGAAAGACGGAGGGCAGAAGTGGGCGGCAGAGGATGAGATGGTTAGATAGCGTCCCCGACTCAATGGACATGAATTTGAGCAAACTCTGGAAGGCAATGGAGGACGGGGAGCCTGGCTGCTACAGTCCATGGGGTCACCCACAGTTGGACACGAGTTAGTGACCGAACAGCAGACAACACGTACTGATGTCGGCAAAAGTGGTTTATGTATGAAGGCACCAAGAAAGTCCTTCCGGTCCTGGCCTCAGGGATCTCATCAGTATCGACAGCAGGTATCAGGAAGAAAGAAAGAATGTGGGCGGCTACGCAGTGAAGAGCCAGAAGGGGGTCCCACGAGGGTCTCGGGGCTGCAGCCTCCAGAACCCTCTCCACCCTGGAGAGAGGTAAACCGTCCAGACGGACAGTGTGCCCTGAATCGGTGGACTGCACTTTGAGGAGAAGAACAAAGACCCTACCATCAACAGACAGGTGTGAAAACCATCATGCCTGGCTTAGAAGTCTAGAAACTTTCGAAATGCCTGCTTTCCCCTAGAAGCTGCCTAACTTGCAAAAACCTTCACAATTTGCTTATGGCCATATTAAAATCTAGATAAGGGCCCTCATTTACGAGCAGGCGCCATGGCTTGCTTATCTGCTTTTGAGACATGTTGTAATAAATAGTTTTTTTTTTTTTGGTCTGTAGTGCTTTTTCAATCACTAGCTGACACCAGATCATTTCAACACAAGGGACATATCGCACTAGCCCAGTATGAACATTGACCTAATTTTGTTAATCTTAGATCATTTATCCAGAATATCTTGTCTGTGAATATTTGAAAATGTGTAACCATTATAGTCTTCAGGGAAGAAAAAAGAAAAACGGGAGTGTGGGTGAAGAGTGTTGTCTCTAGTTTTTAACACGATGAAGAAAACGAAGCCACGCGACATGCAGATTAAACAAACTGAGGAACGGGCTCCCGGGACCTTTGCTCACACAGATTCCGTCTGCCGTCAGCCCGGGTGCCGTGGCCGGAGTGCCTCTGCTTATTTATCACTTTCTGTTCTCTTACTCCGAGATGATTCCAAAAAAGTACCAAAAGAGAGAAGTACATGGCTAAGTTCTGAGATCTGGTGGTTTGTTCCTTACAGTTATCTTGGTAAATTTAACGAGAGCAAACGTGAGTCATCTCAGAAATAAGATAAGCAACCTCTCCTATTTATAAATACAGCATCCTACACACCCCAAGTGAGATTACTTAAGTTTGTAAATGGGATGTTGATGGCTCTTCAGCAACATATATGCTAAATTTTCAGTTATTTCCCTAGAAACTTTTTTTAAAAAACCAGGCAGTCCAATGAAATAGTTTAAATTTCTATCATTTTCTTATTAATGATGCACAAGCCTTCAATAACAAGAATGGCATTTTCCAAGGAATTAATACAGATAATAAACCATTTTAATGAGCTTACCCACAAAGCCTCGATCATTTTGGGTATTACTCACTATTTTCTTTGCCCATTAATTAAATTTAATTTAGCTGAAAATGACCTGTAAATAAATGTACAAATAATGAGTAACAGAAGGGTTCCTTTTATGATAGAAACATATTTTTAATTTTGTCCAAAATTATCTATGAGATACATTCAATTATTGGCAATATAAAGCCATCTTACATTTTTGCTGAATTGTTTTTTTCATTACTTATATAGCCCTCAAGATAAATATGTAAAAAATATAATATGTGTCTAGCAAATATATAGGCATGCAGACTTTTCATGATGCAGTTATACTGAATTTACTATCTACAATATTCTTGGAGGGTTCTCTTGTCTCTTGCTATCATCAAAAGACCAAATATAATTTTTAAGTTTTATTACTTTATTTCTAGAACTTGTGTCTCTAAAGTGTTAATGGAAACTATTTTGAAAAATCTTATTTAAAATTTTAAAAAGCTTGCAAATGATTTCTTGTATTCTCCTTGACCAAGGTGTGACTTCACAGATTTTTAAACCTATGGGTCAATCATAAAAAATAACATAAAAAGCCTGGGGGAAAAAACCCTTCTATTCCTGCTTAATAGAAATCATCTTCACTGGGTGAAACCCTGCCTCAGGCTTTCTGCGCCGTTTGTTTTGCTTGGGGTTGCAGTGGCGGTGGGTGGTGGTGATACCTGGCAGGCGAAAAAGTGAACAGAAGAGTACCCAAAATGCTGATCTGAAATTTGAAAATGACAGGAAAGGGTTTGCTTCCACCATGCAGACATCACTGGATAACCTGCTGCAATTTATATCTAATCCCCATCCAGTGCTCCTAGCACGACCCTTCCCAAGTTACTTGAGAGTTCATTTAAGATTGCTGACTGAGATCACAGCACAACACCTAGATGAGATTAAAATTAAAATGGAAAGAAAATGAATCAGGCAACAAAATACAAAGTGCGATGCCACCTCGTCCCACCGTCAGTTCTAGTGGGAGAAATGATGCTTGGGTGCGGTGCTGTGTTGCAGAGGCCGCTCCAGCACAAGCGGACTTGCCTGCCCCCTGCCCCAAACCACGGTTCCCCCATCTCTGCCCGTCCTCTTCCGTTTCCTGAAGGACGCCGAGGAAAGTCAGAGATGCCCTGCAGAAATACAATGAAAGTCGCCAGAGGCAGCTGAATTAATAGCTACCTTTTTAACTGGTGAAAAGAAGCAAGTGAAACTCATGTCAAGAACCTAGTTTACCCCTATATAAAAATACAAACATTTCAACATGAAATCAGTATTTTAAAATGAATAGTGAGGTGTTCTGCATGCTGGCTTGCAGGCTTCATTTTAAAGCCGTGCGCAGCGTGTGCTCAGCACTTCTCCACTTGAACCAGCCACGTGTGACGCGTTCAGAAGCCACACGACCAAGAGGAAGCCCAGAACCACCTTGGGAGAAAGTGAACGTGGATGTGAAGTGCTGGTTCAAGACGGGAATCCGAGAACTCAGAAGGGAAGGGTGGGGAAGAGCCGCCCACTCCTCAGCACTGTGTTCGCTGTTTCCACAAGGGTTGGCTCACTCCTCCCCCTGCACATGGCGGAGAGGCTTGCTTTTTCCCCAGCCACCCCAGAATCAGTGTGTGTGTGTGTGTGTGTGAGAGAGAGACTCATGGGTGAAACAATGAGTGTGTGGTCCCGGGTAGCATGTGCTGTGTGTGAGGGAGGTTCTGGAGCTTGTGAGGGTGGTGAGTGCACAGCATGTAAGGGTGAGTGTGTAAGGATGTGCACAGTGTGTGGGGGTGTGTAATGGCTGCACAACATGTAGGTGAGTGTGTACAGATGTGCACAGCATGTGTGAGTGAATGTGTCAGGTTGTACACAGCATGTGTGTGAGTGTGTAAGGGTGTGGACAGTGTGTGTGGGTGTGTAAGGATGTGCAGTGTGGGGTGTGTAAGGATGTGCACAGTGTGTGTGAGGAGGGAGGTGAGGGCAGAGCCAGGCTCACCAGCTCCCTGGAGGCTGGGCCACCTCTGCCAGGAAAAAGCCCACCCTGGTCACTCACATTTGACCGGGGCCACGGGCTCCACCCAGGAGGGCCCCTTCAGGGTTTCAGCACCGTACCAGGGCACCCCCAATGAACCAGGTGCTGTCTACATCCTGGAGAGACCCTGGTGAGGCCACCGGGCAAAGACCCGGACTCCTGGAACTGGGAGCATCCTGGGAGCCGGGTGCCTGCAGCCAGGACCTTCGGGTGGGGAGACCCCCAGCCTCCAGCTCGCCCAGCTGCACGGGGCCCCAGGAGGGTGCAGGAGGGGCTCCGAGGGCTGGTGGGGGGAGTGGGGGGTCCCAGGCATCAAGAGACTTCCAAGTACACCCGCAGGCCCCAGGCCCAGTGGGTTTTCTGGGAAGAAGGGCTCTAGTCCAGTTCCCCACGAAGTGTCCACACTTGGGAACAGCCCCTACAGTTTTGGGGCGTGACCTCTGCCTCCCCTCCCGTCCAACCAAATAAGCACAGCCTCTGGGGGCCTTCCCCCCTTGTTTTCCTGTCCTCTGTTTGGGTGACTCCCCTCCCAGGCCCCCCAGCTGGTTCGGAGATGGCAGGCACCGGGCCTGGGGCACAGGGTGAACTCGGACCCCGCCATCCAGTCTCCTGCGGTCCTCAGCTGCGGGCTACGAATTGACCTGGTGGCTTTCCACGTGTCGACTACTTTTTCCTGGGGACCATTTCCAGCCCACGGAGGAGGGAGAGGGCAGTGGGCACAGAACCCTGTTAACCGAGGGGCAGGTTAACACCGCTCCCTGGGCTGTGCCTTAAGCGGGCAGAGGCCTCCGCGGCGCCCTGGGGGCTCCAGGCGCACAGCCCCGCGTGGCCCCGTGGCCCCACACGCACCCCACCTGGGCCACAGGTGAGCCCAGGGCGTTCCTCTGCCATCACGAGTCTAGAAAAACGGAGGTCTACCTGGAAGATGGGGGCCAGGGGGCACGATGTGATGATGGAGAAGGAGGAGCATCCTTGGTCGAGGTGGGACAGACACACGGGTCTCCAAGACTCGGGTCCTGGGGTGCCCAGAGTGGCCAGCTGTTTGCAGTGGTGCTAGGGGCACCCCCCAGCCCCCTGTAGCCGTCTTGCGGCTTCAGGCCACACCATGGCCCTAACAGGTATGGTTTCAATGAGTTCAATCTGAAGAAAGGAACTTCAGAACCTCTCACGGGTGTTGTCATGGAGGCAGAAGACAAGATTCTGTTAAATTCTCTGCGCTGGCTATCTTTGCTGCTCCTAGGAATCTTAAACTTAGAAGCAACACTCAAGGAAAATCTGGAAAGGTGGGCATCTCCCAGTCGCCCCCGTCCCAGCAAGGAGCTCAGAGCCCCCAAGACGCGTTTTGAGGGGGTGTACCTCCCTCCCCAGCAGAGGGAGGAAGCGATGGGTCATCAGCCCTGTCACTTGCCAAGCTCCCGCCCCCGCGCCCCCCGCCCCCCTGCGCGCGGCAGAAGGGGGTCTGGAGTTTGCAACTTGTCACACGAAGAAGAGAAACCTTTGCCGAGGAGGCTGCTAATGAATTCGGATTGTATAGTTTTCAAAATCTGATGTTTTGCGCTGGTGACATTAGTGTGGCAACGGAGGGTCTGGGGCGAGGAGCCGGCGCAGCTGCTCGGCTTTGAGAAGCTGCAGACAAAGGGGCCAGTGTTCCCGGCGCTGCGGCTCCGCGCCGCATTTGCATAGTCTGTTCTGCCTGATTGACCAGCGGGGCTGCCGCGGGGGCCAGCTTTGTTCCCCGATCGCCGGGGGCTGCCCGGACGACAGGGCTCAGGTGAGAGGCTAAGTGGGCCCGGCCGCCCGCCGCACAAAGGGCAGCCTGGGAAAGCCGGCGGGGCCGCCGCCGACCCCAGAGTGGATTTACTTGTTTGCTTTTAAAGACCTCATCGAGTCGCTGGAGGGGAAAGGGAAGGCTTAAGGATTTCAACAGGAATTTGCAATGCCTTATTTGGGGGGGGCAATTTGGGACCCTCCTTTATCCAAAAATCCAACGATTTTATGGCACTCGGCTTCCCTGTATTCTTCCACTCCCCGGGTTTAAGTGAGAGTCACGCTGTCGGAAGCGAACCAGTTCCAGGCCGTGTGGCCAAAAACTGTCACCGATTGAGACGGAATTTGCTCTTTGCCGGAAGCACCGTTTTGAGGCGTTGGGCGGAGGTCCCTAGGCCAGCCCATCGGAGTTGGGGAATCAAATGATTTGGTTCCAATCGACGGGCCGCACCAGCCCCTCCTTCAGAAGTCCACCGTCTACAAGTCACCACGCACAGCGCACCCGGGCGCGAAGCGCCTCCTTCCCCGTCGGACTTCCATCCCAACTGACGTTTTGACTTCAGCTCAAAGACAAAATCCTGGCCACCCAAGTGCCCCCCGCCCCACCCCACGCCCAGGCCTCAGATGCCTCTGCCGCCGAGGTTCACCCCCATCCGCGGCACTGGGGCGGGTCCCCGCACCTCGTCTCCGGGGGTATTTTGCAGATGGGCATCTTGGAGGAGGGGGCCTGGGGGAGGGCCTTAATTCGGGCCGAGTGGGTGGGGAGGGGACGAGGCTGGAGGAACCCAGACGCAGGAGTGAGAACCGTTCCTGCCGAAAACAGCGAGGGCAGGGAGCACCGGTTCAGTCAGGTCAAAAGGCGCGATTCTGGCGCTGAGCGCGCCGGGGCAGGGCGGACCCCGAGGCCGAGTCCGGATGCGCGGGGTCCCTGCGGGCGGCCCTCTCGCCGGTTCCAGCACTTCCGCTGCCCGCCGCAACCCCACACCACCCACCTGAGCAGAGCAAGCTCTGCGGCAGGTGCCCTGCGGCCGCACCCGTGGGCACCGAAGCCCGGGCAGCCCGGGCCCCAGGCCGTAGCCCGACGGCCGACTCGAGTCCCACAGGCGCGGGGGAGGCGCTTCCCCGTCCCCACCCGCGTTCGCTGCGCATGGCAGCGACGCTCATCTCGGGAATATAACGATTAATCCAGCCGCAGGTTTCCAGATAAGTGATTGTGATGGAGATTGTTGGCGAGAAAATAGACAATTATCCGCTGTTAGCTTTACATAAAGATCGCATTAACTCAAATTAGTTATCAGACAAAAGAGCGTCGGCGTGCGCGCCCGGCCCGCGGGGACCCCGGGCGCAGTCGGGTCCAGCGCGCTGCCGACGGGTGGAGCGACGCGGTCGCGGTGCGAGGCGCGCACGACGGGGACCCCCGCCCCACGCAGGGACTACAGGCCTGCCCTCTCCCGACGCCGCGCGGCGCCCGGGCCTCCAGCTGCGCCGGCGTTCACCGTCCCCTCGCGGGCCCTCCTTCCCCGCGCGCTCCCCGCCGCGCGCCCCTGGTTTTGTGTCCTTGCGCTCAGCGGGACTTCATTCATCCTCCGCGCCCCAGAGGGCCGGCCCTCCTCCCCGGGCGGAGTCAGCGCAGGCATCCTCGCCGCGAGGAGCTCGCTCCGACGGGGCGGCCCGGCGACCGGGGCTCCGACTCGGTCCCTCCCAGCTGACGGCTTCCGGGTCGCCCTACGCGGGACCGGCCGACGCGAGGACTGATGGGGAAAGCGGGCTGGGGGAGGAAGGGCGCAGAGTGACCCTCGGGGCCCAGAGACAGCGGCCTGGGGGCGGGGGGGGCGAGCGCAGAGACCCGCAGCGCCGGGCTGGGACAGGGGAAGGGCAGATGGTCTGGACAGGGGGTGGACAGAGGTTGCAGCCGTCCACACTCCAGGCTGAGTTCTGTGATTCTGCTGGTGCTGCCCCAGGCCCGTCCGCGCACGGACTTCACTGGCCCCGTCGTTGCAAATGCACAAGCCCGCGGGCGGCCCGCGTCTCAGCCTGGCCGCCTGCACGCCCTCGCTGCCCGGCCTCCAGCGCCCCCAGGGTCCCGGGGCCCTGCTGAATAGGGCGCATAATGACCCCTGGTTCCCAAGGCGGGCTTTCTGCTGCCTGGCGCGCTTGGATTTGTGTGGTCCAAGCCTTTCCCAGCTTCTCCCATTCTGTCACCGGGATGAGGGGCTCCCTCGGCTCGTTTGCACCTGCGTCGCTTTTGGCTCCTTCAGGAATGCGCTGAAGCTTGTAATCAGCTTTGTGAAGCCATTGAGTGCACGGCTGAGTGGAACTTCCAAAGCTCGAGGAGAACCGGCCGGCTGAATAGGAGCCAGCATGGGGCTGCTCTCCAAGCCTCCGCGCCGCCAAATTCCAGCAGACGCCGCACAATCGCCCCGCGGGCTCCGCTTCCCCACACTGAGGGCAGGGAGAAAAGAAAGGCGAGAACCCCAGTCACCCAGGTTGGCCGTTTGTTCCCAGATTAATGGCAAACGGACTCCCTCCCACCCCCGCCCCCCAACTTAGCTCACCGACTCAGGAAACATGACCCCGGGGAGCGCGGGCGGTTACTAATAACTGCGCCTCTGATTCCACTCCGGGCGGGGCCTGGAGATTGTCCAGCTCCCGTACCTCAGCCCCAAGTGCTCCGGGACCTCGCCTGGCATCTGTGGACTCTTGGCTGGAGCGGGGGGTCCTGAATGGGGCCCTACCCAACAGAAAACAAAATCAACAACCCAGGCTGCTGCTTCTCCAGGCCCCTCGCCCCGCCCAGCAGGACCCCCAGTCCCTCGGGTGGGACTTGAGGGGCTCTGCAAGGGAGGAGAGTTCAAGGAGGCAGAACTGCTCCAACATCGGCACAGGGAAGATGGTTTTGTCTATTTGGGGACAGACAGTAGGCCTCGAAGAGGGCAGTCTGGAGCTGGGGCTGCCACGGTGGCTGTGCTGGAGGCTCTGGGGCGACCCCTGTCCTCAGAGCAACTGAGCTTACTGAGAGTCCAGCCCAGAGGCCTGGTCTCTCTCTCCCCACGAGGTGCCTGGCTGGCTCTCTCCAAGAAAGGAATGCCTGGGCAGCCAGTAGATGGGCGGCGAGTGGGAGGCCAACCCTCGCTCCTCAGCGTCCACACCCCCAGCGTCCGTCCCGTCAGCTGGCTGGACACACCTCGGCTCTGTGTGGTTACCGCGTGGTTCTGCGTTAGGACGGGCGGCTCCCAGAAACACTCCTTGCCTGAACACCGTCCACGCCTGCCTCTGGACTCTAGGCCTGGAAGGGGGGGTTCTGGAACATGGGGTCCTTTCTCCCCATCCCACCGAGGCCCTCGCAGACGTCACCTAGGAAAAGCACAGTGCAGGCAGTCTCACACCTGCTGGGGATTGCTTCAGCTAAGAATTCTTCCACCCACAGTTAGAAGCCTTTCCTTGTCTGCAAGGGCACGCGCATCGTTTTGGATTCCATCTGGATTCCACTCCTTCAGGGAAGGGGAGCCACAGTCCTGCAGCATTTTGTTTGTGTGGGTGTACCCCACTGCCTGATTGCGGCTCTGGGAGAGAGATGGTCCCTGGTGGGTGGGGGGGCCCGACGGGCCTCCTTAAGCACCTAACGGACCGTGAAGCTTGCGGGATGTGTGAACAGGCAGAGGGGCGTGTGAGCTCCAGGGACGCTCCAGGGCCTTGTTGCACTCTTAGGAGACACGGAGGGGCAAGAACTCTCCCATTTATATATACCAGCGTGGCAAGGGGCATAAGAAGCTACGATGTGTCACTGAGGACCTGGAAGAGGGGCTGATGGTGAAACAGGCCGTGTGAGCTGTTCTCAGAGGGGTCGGGTGACCGCCGGGCACTCACGGGGCCTGTGATCAGCAATGATGAGAAAACTAGCGAAGCTTTGTCCTGGTTTCGAACATGCTGGATCGTCTCAGAGCAGATAATCCTCCCCTCCCTCCCATCCTGAACCCCGTAAGTGGCCCCGGAGGGAAGGGACGGTCTCTCTGGGCCAAGGGCTGGCACAGCCCTTGTAGCCGCTGAGCCACCCCGAGTCCGTGCTGCTCCTCCTGACATTTCAACTTTCACGCTTTATTGGAAAGTTGGATGTGTAGTTTTCAGCAGCATTTCTCCTCCGAACCGTCCTCGGGAACGAGTCGGGAGGCTATGCAGTAATTCAGAAATTAGTGAAATTTTATTCTTGGTGGGGCGTTGGATTAAGAGGCTGGGAGAGTGTGGCGCGAGGCAACGTGTAATTGCATGATAAGGCTCTCACGAGGAATTTATTGGCCAAGTTGCTATTTCTATTCCTTCCTAATCTCGTTGAGCACATTCATTCTCTGCAATCTGTCTCCATAATCTTCTGCGGGAGAACGGCAGCCAATAGAAGCATGCATGTTTGGAGAGAAGAGAAAATATGCAGAAGCGTGATAAACTGATGCTAATTATCCATATTTAGGACACCGAGTGCAGAAGATCAAGGTTTACAAATAACGAACCAGAGCCAGTGGTGATGGCTTCCTCGTGCAGAATATGTTGGAGGCAACCAGATAAGGGTTTCACGGGCAGGAGAGATTTATTGGTCAAAGGGTTCACCTTCCACTTTTCCACTTTTATATAGCAGTAAATTATTTAGGCTAAATTCACCAGAACATCACTCTTTTATTTGGCTGGGTGCCATGACTTGCTCTTTCTTTGTGGCCTTTCAATGCAAATCCGTGTAGTGTAACATCAGCTGATAAGGGACACATAATTGAAGTCATAGGTAATTCCCTTTAAATCGGACGTAGAGGACGGTGAGGTAATGCTCCCAGGAAGAGTGAGACGCGGGGAGAGCAGAGGGCTGCATAGAGAGTAGCATCAACCCCGCCAGAAACACGTGAACGTGGACCCTCCCCGTGTGCCCGGGGGCCTGTCTCCGGCTAGCAGGCTTGGGCACACGGCTGGCGCTGGAGCACAGAGGCCATGCCAGCTGTTCCTGTCTGGAATCCTTGTCAGTTAAAAGCTTAACAATTGAAACAAACTCCTTCTCTTCTCTCTACGGTCCCCACACCACCTCGGACTGACCTGATGTTTCACACAGGGTCCCAGACCTCCCCAAGACTTGCTCTGGGAAAAGGTGCAGAAGGACTTCGGGCTGGAACTGTCGCCTGGCATGGCTGTGGGCTCAGTGGGAGCGATTTCCCCGCATTACAGGAATTGCCTTGTAAAGGTTCCAGGAAGCGCGGGCAGGTGGAGCTGAGCATTCCGGTACACATTTGTGGGCTCATCTCGAAACCTGGAATAGTCACGAAATCCCATTCAGCGGCACTAACTTCGATTTTTCCATTTTGACTCACCGTCAAGCATCCGCTTGGGTCCCAGTCAGAAGACTGGTCCCCTTCCTTCATCGTTTGAGAGTCTTCTAGAGGTTTCATTAGGAGCCTTTTCAGTTGCATTGGACCACCTCTGGTCCAAGGCAATAGGACTCCTCTGTCAAATGCACATTGTGATCTAGTGAGAACCAGCTATTTTAAATACAAGACGTTTTAGAATAAAGAGAGCCATGCTGAAGTTTGGCTGTGTAACTCATAATCCCTCTGTAAGGAAGTATCATGGAAGACTAGCCGATCCTTGATGTGACTTTTCTTCAGCCCAAGCCATGTGGACAAGAAATTATCCACAGGTTATGAACACACACGTGCACCTTTTCTTTTCAGCCAGCCTGAATGCCTTTGACAGTAAGATGCATCTCTATTTCACATGCCACTATGCCTGAAAAACTCTGCCACTTATAACTGTGGGCTGTCACTGAGGGTGATGGTGCACTTAGACTCCAAAGACGATAAAACCAGAAATGTGTGTCTCAGAACCAAGAAAATGCAGTGTGTACGGTCGTTAGTTGATTCATGAATGTGTACCATTTTGCCCAAAACACTGAAAAAATCATTCATTATTCCATAGAAATTAACTTTGCTAAAAATGAACAGATGTGTTAATATGTAGTCAACAGAGGCAGCAGCTACCTATAGTTGTATGTGGTTTAAAAATGTAGCATCAACACAGTTATCCATTCAATTCACCAAAAAACAAAAAAGAGAGAGAGAAAAGACAAACATTCTCTCATTAGTAATACTCTGGTCATGGAGGCTAAAGATGTAAGTTGCTGGCATTTCTAGATATTTCACCTAGGCTTCAGAAAGAACCCCGGTTCTTCAGTTTATTTGGTGCATTGAGATTCCCCACAAAAATCAACGTGTCACTTCCCACATGGACATGTCCTGCCAAAGCAAAGTGGCGGATTGAGGCCTGTGTGGTTACTGGCTGGGTTTGGCCTGAAGACTGTTCATCCGGAGAGGTTGTTCCCCAGGGTCTGCTTTCCCCCCGAATTACAGAGTGTTCACCAAAGCCACAGAAGAGGGCCTAAACTCTGCCTGCAAGCTTCCCCTGTCCTCACCCCCCTTCTCCCCTCACTGACAGCCATTCCAGTTACAGAATTAGCCATTATTATGGAAACAGGACTAAACTCAGACAGGGACCACCATATCTAAGATAACCAGTTAAATGCAAGGAATCAGTCAAACTATGTACCAGTTGAAGCTAATTTTCAAAATTTAACTTCTTTTTAAGATGGAATTCTTTTTTTTTTTTTTTTCTTAAATTTGCCTGCGTTCCTATATTTGGACGGTGGCAAATTTTCACCTCACTAACGGTGGACCTTGGCAGAATGTGGAAGAGTAAAACAGTGGGGAAGATACCCAAACAACAGACCAAGGGATTCTAAATGTGGCGGCACCCTTCTGGGCTGTGTGTGTGTGTCTGTGAGTACCCCATGGACATGCGCCTTGCAGGTAACGGAGCAAACTCGGAGGAGGGTGGGCGTGCCAGGGAGAAGGTGGGAGAAGCTGGAGGAATCACAAGCTTGGGTTAGTGTCTCTGTTGAACCAAGATGGGCTTGGTTTTTCCTCTGCGTTCAGGATGACAACAGAGCTGCGAATGTGTCTCCGAGCCCAACTCCTACTCTTGGTGGAAAAAGTGAGTGGTTAGCTTGGCGTGTGGTTGTGTCCCCTGCCGTTACTTCTTCTCTCCAGAACCTGCCCCCACCCTGAATCAACTGACATCAAATATATATTCAGCACATGCAAGCTTCATGAGGCACCGCTGTCGTAAGTACCTAGTTGCCACTGACTCTTCCAATAAAGCAGAAGATGCTTCATGTGCTCCTCTTCCTGAGTCACACCCCTGGAACACTTTCTCAGGGGTGTTGCAGCCCCTTCACAAAGGTCTCTGAGTCAGGTTCTCATCTGTGGGTAGTACACACCGAGGTATCTGAAATAAACACAGAGCTCCAATTACTGTTTGCCTGTGATCTGGTTAGCAAGGTGATTACAAGATACTGTAGATACATTTGGCATGCTGAAACATACTTTCAGCTCCAACGACTTCAAATAGCTCTTAGTAAAACAAATAAACAGAATAATGGTGGGATTTATTTGGAATTATTCATTATGAGACGACCCAAATCATGACGTTTCTAATCACGTCTTAATTTTCTTGGTAGGATCGAAAGGGTTTTCATATCTTGACACATTCCTCTCCTGGGGCCCGCAGCAGTGGCTCTCCAGTTCTGTGGCTCTCGGAGATGATGGAATGTTGGGGGTCTTTTGTGGAGCATGCATGGTTTGCTCTGGTTTCTACACAGTGAAACTGAAATAAATACCCAGGCTGACTGTCCTAGATTATCATCTATGAGTTGATGTGTCAAATGAGCCCGTTGCTTTAAAGGTTATAAATGACAAGATTTTTACTATTACAAGTAATTTATAGCTATTTCCTGTTTGACATGACAGATTCTCATGGAGAAGTCCAAATTTGTCTGCTTGACATGCATTTATTTTAACACTTTCCCCTTCTCCAAATTCTAGCATGTATTAACTACTGTTTTCCTAGGTGTCAATTTGCACCTGTGGGGTCTACCTCTTGAGGCTTCAGTGAGGTCCCTGGTCCCCCCTCCAGATGGCTGCCTGCATTTCAGCAGCTAATGTGGGTGATTACTGCATATTTACTGTAATTTATAAAAATCACAGGAAATGACATTTTTATTAGTCACTGACTCCACCATCACCAACTGCAAATGGATGTTATGCATACAAATCCATTTTCAAAAACTGTTCTTCCAAAATCAAAAGCTCTTTCTAGTCTCTAATTCTCTGAAATGGCCATGCTCCCTTCTTCTTCCCATGTGTGGGACCCCAGAGGAGCTCAGACCTCAGCTTACTTCTCAGCGCCGGCAATGTCTGTGCCAGGACTGGAATACAGGCCAGGGGCGTGCCCTCCACGACAGAGATGAGGATCCAGAAATGCCAGGACCTCAGCCGGAGGAGGTGCGGGGAGGAGGGCAGACGAGAGCGGAGGCTCGGGACTCAGCTGCCGCCCTCAGCATCACTTCCGGCCACAGTGAGGATGACTTCTTGTTTGTGGTCAGCATCCCGCAGTGTATGCGTGTTTGCAAACCCATCCCACCAGCCGGAGCTGGTTCTGGCCAGAGATGAAACCTAACAGAATCCTGCCTCCCTGGTTCCTCCCTCCAGCCCCCGGAAGGCTTTGCTCACCTGAGGACGGAGGGAGTGCGCTCAATCTTAAAGGCGGAAGAGGGATTGTCTGTGTGAAGAGGGTCAGCAGTGCAGAGAGGTTACCATCAGCCAAGGCAGGGACTGTGAAAGAGGAATCTGGGTTGAAACACTGCCAGTTTATTTAGCATAAAGTCGGAAATATCTGAGGGCCAGAAGAAAAGAAGATGGGGCGTTGCTGGGTGCCCCCCTAAAGCATCTCAAACACACAACGCATCTCCATCCTCCAGGCAGTCAGACGCGGGGGATGTTCGGTCACTCAGGGAGTATCGCGTGCAGCTCTGGTGGGGACATGTGAGCTGGGATCAGAGTGGTCAGCCACACCACAGTTAATGGGAAGGTCAAGGGAAGGGACGTCCTGAGAAGAGGGAACAGGATGAAGCTGTCACCGGGGCAACAGGGTCTCCCAGCTGGGGGATGGGAAGAGGCTGTGGGCGGAGCAGAGGTGGGAGTGGGGGTCCCCTCTAGAAGTTGAGAAGTGGAGTGAGGGCAGCGTTCTGGAGGGAAGAGGCGCCGGCCAGCTGGAAGACTGCAGAGAGGAGCTCAGGGTGCCTGCACGTCCCCGTGTGCTGAGATGAGGGTCGCCGCCAACCCTCAGGACCCAGGTGGGAGGCGGGCAGGGAGCAGACACCACCACCCGCCCGAGGGGAGAGGGCAGGCGCCTGGGAGGGGCAGGACACCATTCGGGGGCTTGGGGAAGGGCGACCGCTGTGGTGACCGCAGCCTCCACTAAACCCCCGGCAGGCGCCAGACACTGCTGTTCTTCCCCTCACTGCCTGGTCCTGTCTGAGAATCCGCCGCCCGCTTTAGAGCTGAAAACCATGCAGCCTTGGCATCTGGACCCAGGCTGCGCTAACTCGCCAGTGTGGCTTTAGCCGCTGCCGTCCAGAGTGACGAGGCCGGGAGGGAGTGCCCGTAGAACCGCGTGCAGGGGCCGCTGTGGCCTCGGACACGGAGAGGGTAAGGTTGACCCTGCACGGAGGCGACTGACCCGGGGGCCCGGCGCTTACAGCCCGCCGAGCGTGTGCTTGCAAATAGGAAGTCAGGGCTCAGAGCGCACCGCTTCCACACGGGGAGGCTCACATCGCCACGGACGTCTGAGACTGAGATGCTCCCAGCCGCCCACCCTGCCCCCTCGGCGGGACCTGCGGGGCAGGCGGGACAAGAGACGCGCCAGTGGGACGCGGTGGGACACGCCGAGGGCCGCGCAGGGTGTGAGGCGGAGCACCTAAGATCTTTCAGCTCCGCACGGGCAGCCCTGCTGCACAGGAGCCCCAAGGAATGCGCTGCGTCCGCGGGGCCTGACTCAGGGGTCACTGTTGCTGTCGTCGCTCGGCCCTCATCGTGTCCGACTCTGTGCGACCCCATGACTGCAGCCCGCCAGGCTCCTCTGTCCGTGGGGTTTCCCAGGCAAGGACACTGGAGTGCGCTGCCAGTTCCTCCTCCAGGGGATCTTTCGGACGGGGAAACTGCAGGATAAAGAATCTCCCCACTTTTTTTAACTTCAAGAAATCAGTTGTAAGAAGAGAGAAGATTTGAAGCAGAATCTAGAAATTAAGAGGCTTAAGAGACATACCCACCAATTAAGAGTGTGAACCTATTTGAACTCTAATTGAAACAATAAATTTAAAAAGCTAACGCTTATGGATGCTTGAAGACCTGAACACTGATGGGGTGTTTGATGAACTTGAGGACGTGTTGATGTGCTCCAGTGCAAGCGTGGCATTCTGATTATACGTGAAGAAAGAGGTCTTCTATTTTAGAAGCACAAGCTGAAATACTCACAGATGAAGTTACATAATGTCTAGAATTCACTACAAGCAGTGCAGCAATGGAAAGGGTTTGGGGCTAAATGGGGTGATGGGTATGTGAGCTTCTACCTGTCATTTACTTTAATGTATGTTCCAAGTCCTCCATGATAAAAGGTTAAAACTAAGATTTAAGATTGCCGAGGAAACAACTTGTATTGAAATGCAATTATCAGAATATATTTTTAAAATATTGTGTGATATAGTAATAATTTTCCTCCATAAAGCACTAAGTAACAAGTTCTGTGGCAGGTCGAAAAGCAGCTGCAATTTCAAAATGGTTGGGAGCATAAATGATATTTTGAAATGTAATATTTGAAACAAGTATACTGTGACATGAAAATACTGATTATTTCCATTGGTGAGAAAGTTATAGGGAATACTGCTCCTGTGGTGTGTGGACTACTGAAATGCTGAATTTCAGTTAAAGGGTAATAGAAATAAAGGTGACCAGTTTTCTGTGCAAGTTCAACGGACATTCTGAGTTCTCTTCATGGGGTATTTAGACCTCAGGGCAGCTCAGTGGACCATGTTAATGGGCATGTTCTCAAGGCCTGGGTTTTCTGGGGTGAACACCGCGCTTTGCTCCCTTTGTTCTGGAGAGCCGGGCCATGTCTGACGTGGGGATTGGAACTGACTTTACATCCTGGTTCTTAGCTGTTTGACACATTCATGCATCTGTCTTGGCTTCCTCTTCTTCTAGGACCCATGGGGAATGGCTCGTTCAGAGACAAGTTGGGAATCCCAGCATTTCTTCTTTCCTCTCCCTGATGGAAAAATGGCCAAGCTAACACCCCAAATTCATTGTACCGCTTAGGAATCACCTGTAGTGATAGAGAACCAGACTCCTAAAATGTTATAATAAAAAGAGGCCTTAAGGGTGGGTTCCATGGATAAGCCCGCCTTCCGGCAGGCGGTGCAGATTTGATCCCTGGTCAGGGAGCCAAGATCCCACGTGCCTCGTGGCCAACAAAGCAACACATAAAACAGAGGCCTGTTCTCTGTCGGGCAGCAGCGGAGACGCAGACAAAAAGAGCAGACTTGGGGACACCGCGGGGGAAGGAGAGAGCGGGAGGAACCGAGAGAGTGGCGTGGACGCGTATCCAGTGCCATGTGTGAAAGGGACGGCTGGCGGGGAGCTCAACCCCGTGCTCTGTGGGGACCGCGAGGGGAGGGGTGGGGTGGGAGGGGGAGGGGGTTCAAGCGGGCGGGGACGTGCATGCCTGTGGGTAATTCATGTTGATGTTCGGCAGAAACCAGCACAGTATTGTAAAGCAATTATCCTCCAATAAAAAATTTGAAAAAAAACCCAGAAGCAGTATTGTAGCAAGTTCAGTAAAGACTTTTTAAAAAAGGCCTTAAGGAGGATGTACCGCCTCTGCGGATGGGAAGTGATGCTCAGACAGAGGGGCCACCTGGTCTGCCGGCTGCGGACCTGCCCGGTTCACGGAGGGCTTACTGTCTCAGGAACGTCGCCCAGCAGCCTTCCCCCAAAGAAACACTTCATTGCTTTGTTTATTAAGGAGTTAGGTTCAACTTAAAATATTTTATGTGCTAACAACTCTGTAGTTGATTGAAAAAAGTAATAGATGTCAGCTGAAGGAACAAAGCATATTTTAATTACATTCTTAAATGGTTATACTGTATTACTAAAGGCAAGTGTGTTTGCTATTGGAATCAGATTTCGCTGCCAACACCTTCGTGTTCAACACCAATTTTTATGTGGGACTTTGATTTTTTGTAAAGTAGTTTTCATTTGATAATAATTAATGTATTATTTCTTTATTTTACCTTGGTGTATTTCTTCCAACATCAAGCGACACTATGTTACCAGACACTGAGCTTGGAGCACAAAGTTTGCCTGTTGATCTGTGAGTCCCGTGACCCCCTTCTGCTGGCCTGTCTTAAGACTCTTTGTAGGCAATTGTGAGTTCTCTAGACAAATGAAAGGTTTCCAGAAGCAGGAAAAGTACAGATAACTGATATTTGGATATTCCTGCAATGAAACACTCAAGTTTCAGGCTATAATAAAGCCTGCCAGCTATCACATAGCAGCTGTGTGCTTTGGGAGCAGCTTTGGGAGCAGTTCCCAAAGCTTCCACGCAATGGTTTGAGGACCCACTGTTAAACATTAACAGATAAAAAAGATTACTAGACTTTGTGGAAAACCTCCAACAGGAAAGATTGAGTCCAAAACTAACATGCAAAGCAGATTCATAAAGAACAGAAGCTATTGAGGGTAAAGTATTTTTAAAAAATCACAAAGAAGATATGCATGAAAAAAAAAAAGAGCATTTCAAGAACTGATGCTTTCAAACTGTGGTGCTGGAGAAGACTCTTGAGAGTCCCTTGGACAGCAAGAAAATCAAACCAGTCAATCCTAAAATAATTCAACACTGAATATTCATTGGAAAGACTGATGCTGCAGCTGAAGCTCCAATACCTTGACCACCTGATTCAAAGAGCCGACTCGCTGGAAAAGACCCTGATGCTGGGAAAGACTGAGGGCAGGAGAAGAAGGGGACGACAGAGGATGAGATGGCTGGATGGCGTCACTGACTCAGTGGACATGAGTTTGAGTGAGCTCTGGGAGATACTGAAGGACAGGGAGGCCTGGTGTGCTGCAGCCCACGGGGTCACAAAGAGTCAGACGTGACTTAGTGACTGAACAGCAACAAGAACAACAATACATACATATATGGACACTCAGAGAACAGTATATATTTTGGAATTTAAAAATATGATTCCTGAAAAAACAATAGAATAAGTGAAAGATAAATATGAGGAACTCTTCAGGGGATCAGAACCTAAAGAGAAGGTGGGAGGAGAGAGAATAAAAGGAAAAAATTATAAAAAATCAGAGGGTGATGGAGATGTGTCTTCTAACTAATGGGAGCTCCAGAAAGAGAGGACAGAGAGAGTGGAGAGAAGAAAGCTTCAAAGATTAATAAGACCTTCAGAGTTGAAGGGTACATCTCTTGAGGTGGAGAGAGTGTAACAAACTCATGAAGAAGTCTAACATAACGCACATCTTCAAGTGGTTTCAAGAAGCAGAGAGAGAGAGACGCAATCAAAAAACAACTCAGAGAGGCTAAGAAAAGTAAGCAAACAAAATAAAAACAGGTCACATAGAAAGGATCTGGAATCCAACAGAATGGGTTCGATCCCTGGGTCAGGAAGATCCCCTGGAGAAGGAAATGGCAAGCCACTTCAGTATTCTTGCCTGGAGAAGACAATGGACAGAGGAGCCTTGCAGGCTACAGAGCATGTGGTCACAGACAGCTGGACATGAGTCAGTAACTAACCCACCGCCATAGCTAACATCAGACCTGATGGTGAGAGACCGAAAGCTTCCCCCTGAAATCCAGACTAAGACAGGGATGTCGCTCTCCTAGCTTGTCTTCAGCATTGTACTGGGGGCTCTAGCCAGTAAAATAAGACATGGGAAAAAAAAAGATCCCTAGGTTAAAGAGGAAGAAAGAAATCTTTATTTGCTGGCAGTAAAATTGTCGTTGTCAAAAATCTCACAGAAGCTGCAAAATGAACCTACCATAACTTATGAGAAATTTATCAAACTTATACATCACAAGACCCAAATTAAAAAATCAGTGGTATTTTTCTGTCAGAAACTGAAATATAAAAAGCACTACTACTTACAGTAAAAGAATAAAACATGAAACAGTTTGGGAGAGAAATGACCAGAGATGTACAAGATTTGTACATGAAAATAAAACATTGCTTTTAAAAAGTTAAAGATTTAAATAAATGGAGAAATATAACATGGCAGTGAATTGGAAGAATCAGTATTATTAAGATATCAAGTCCCTCAAAATTCAAAGGGTATTGAAAAGCCAAAACAATCTTGAAAAAAATGAAAAAGTGGGAGAATTTACACTATTTATTTTTAAGGTTTATTTTAGAACTGTAGTAACCAATACTGTGTGGTGCTGGCAGGAAGATGAGGCAATAAATCAATGTATCAGAATAAGGAGCCTGAAGACAGATCCAAACATATACTGCTACCTGATTGTCAACAAAGGTACCAAAGCAATTTAATGGAAAGAATAATCTTTTCAAAAAATGAAATTATTAGAACAACTGAGCAGCCACATGCAAAAAGTATTAACCTTTACCTCATACCACATACAAGAGTCAATGCAGATGCATCACTGACCTAATTCAGGAGGTAAAGCTATAGAAGGTTATAGGATAGTTCAATAGAACTTTCTTGATGTTGGAAATATTTTTGTATTTCCCAAGATAATAACCACATATAACTACATAACATTTGGAATTGGCTACTGTGATTGAGAATCAAATTTTTAAAAATTTAATTTTATTTGTTGTAATGCTAAATAACCACATGTAGGTAGTGGCTATTTCATTGGGTAACACATTTCCAAAGAAATCCTAAGAGAAAATCTTAATGACCTTGAATTTGGCAAAAAATAAAATAAAATACAGCAGAAAAGGCATGACCATGTGAAAGAAAATACAACACAAAATGCATAAATATAAAGGAAAACTGAAATCAATAAACCAAACTTCACGAAAACATAAAACCTTTCTTCTTCAAATGACATTGCTAAGAAGATGAAAAGGTAAGCCACAGACAGAAAGTATTTGCAAATATTTGCAAATGTTTTAGCAGACATTTCTCCAAAGAAGGTATGTAGAGGGACGGCTAATGAGCACATGGAAGGACGCTTGAGAGGATTCGTAGTTGCAAATTAAAGCAACAGGGGACCCCCTCACACAGCCAGGGGCATAGCTAGCACTGGGAAGCAGGCGTGGACATGGAGCGACTGGAACTCTCATATACGCTACTGGGAATGAAATGCAGCGCGTGCACTCTGAAAAAGGGTTGGCGATCTCTTAACAATTTAACCCGCTCCAGTATTCTTGCCTGGAGAGTCCCCATGGACACAGGAGCCCGGCAGCTACAGTCCATGGGGTCACAAAGAGTCGGACAGGACTGAGTGAGTAGGCACAGCACCATACAGCGGCCTACGGATTCACCCAAGAGAAATGAAAGCCTATGTTCACCCAAAGACTTGCACACAACTGACGACAGCCCCAAACGGAACAAATGTCCATCACGAGGTGGGCAAGCTGCAGTTCATCCACACAGCAGGACGCCACTCAGCAATCAGAGGAAGGGCCAATAGACCATTAGAACATGGATGGGTCTCAGGGCGATCATGCCGGGAGGACAGGCAGCAGCGTCCACACTATGCACTTCCATTTATGCAAAATTCTAGAAAATGCAAACAAACAATGACAAATAAACCAATAAAAGCAGCTGACTAATTACCTGTGAAGGGAGAGAACAGGAGTGGGGGTTTGCAAAGAGGTAGGGAACACCTTGAGGGTGACAGACACGTTCACTCTCAAAACCTCGGCAATTGTTGCCTGGGTTTGTTTACTTGTCAAAAGGACTCATATTGGACACTTTATATACATATAGTTAATTGTATGCCAAGTAACCCTCAGGAAACTGTAAAAAAAAAAAGTAGTATGGACTATTCAAAAGCAACAGAGTAGGATGGAAAACAGAATCTTAAAGGAAGATGACTTTAGAATCCTTTAACCAGCTAAGCTCTACCACTCCAGTGCTATACAGACTGCTGGAAGTTACCAAAGCAAGGGAGTAAGTGAACACGAGGGAAACATGGGACCCAGAGAACGAACGAGCACCTGGAAGAAAGGAGACGATGATGACGACGGGCCTTCGTCAGAGCAGCCACCTGCTGGGGGCAGGGGGACAGAAGACCTCGGCAGGCAGGAACAGTGGGAGGAAGAGGCTGAGCTCATACATTCCCGATGTGCTTAACCTTGCAAAAACTAGTATCGAGCGTGTTTACCGTGGTGATGCCGAGCCTGGCGAGAATTTGTAATAAGAACAGAGAAACCAAGTGTTAAAGAACAAGTGCTTTCAGCAAACGAGACCGTTAATGACTTCAGGGGAAACAAAGCTTTGAAAGAAAGGAAATATAATCATAGTTTCCCACTGGCTCAGCCACGACCAGCCCTTCCATGAACAGACGCTGGGGTACACTGGATACGGCTTAACAGAAACAATGATATACTTCTGTGGGGAAAAGAGGGCTGGGGTAGAAATGTGAAGGACGTTAAAGCTTTATAGTGTCTAATGAGTAAGGTGCAAATAAATAATGCCCCAAATTAATAAAGAATAAGCAATATAAAAATATAACCTAGAACCATTGAGATAAACCGTGGGGAAAACAGCCAGAAGTCTTATAACACGTTGCTGCTGGGGACTGGGACGGAGGCTGGGATGCCTGAAACAAGGGTTATTTTCCTAATGAACTTTATAATAGCGCTTGCCTTAAAAGAGTGTTTAGCAGAAGTATGGAGACTAACACAATCAGTGGTTTCCAGGGTTGGCGGCAGGGATAATGGATAGAAGGGGTACAGGGGCGGGTGGGGGGAGATGAGGACAGAGGAAATACTCCGTAGGACACTGTAATGGCGGGTGCGTGACATCATGACTTTGTCCAAAACCGCAGCAGATGCAGAACACCCAGAGTGATGCGAATGCAGACTGCACTCTGGGTGACGACACGTCAGTGGAGGCTCATCCACTGGCATAAGGGTACCATCTGGTGGGCACGCTGATGGCGGGGAAGGCTGGGCATGGCGGGGCAGGCAGTCATCTCTGCACCCACAGTCGATGTTGCTGTGAACCTAAAACCACTCCAAAAATAAAGTACTGAAAATACTCCCATGTATTACATAAATATTAGAATCTGTCACCTCTGGATTTTGATTCTGAATTTTCTGTTCCTCAATGATATGCCCTTTGGTAGATAGCTTAACCTTTCACATTCTTAATCTATATAAAGGGGAAACAACTATACTTCTATCTGGAGGAGGAAATGGTAGCCCGCTCCAGGACTCCTGCCTGGAGAATCCCTTGGACAGAGGAGCCTGGTGGGCTACAGTCCATGGGGTCACACAGAATCAGACATGACTGAATGACTAAGCACCACTATACTTCTAGGTTGGAGATGCAGCAAGGATTAAATGAGACTGTATGTGTGAACTCTCCTAGTGATTAGCCTCTTTATATGTTGCATGCTTCCCAAAGATGTGAAGATGGTCTACAAAGATGCATTTAATATAGCAAGACGTGAATTAAAAACAAATAAGAATAAGGCCGCGTCAGGCGCCTGTGCGTTGTTCACTGTTCCTCTTTTTGACGGAAGCGGCGCGCTGGGGCCAGCTTTCGGCGAGTGCCCTCGGTGTTCCGCGGCAGCGCTTTTGCGTGCATGCTTAGTCCAGGGCGGGCTCCCGCCTGGCTGTATCAGAAGGTCCTGTCACAAACAGCTTGAGGAGAGAACTGCACACAGGGCATCGAGAGCCCGCAGAAGCCGTCCTCAGTCTTCCCGTCGCCAGGGCCCTCGTACACGCAGCACTCACTCAGCAAGAACACTGGCTGGAATCATGGTCAAAAGAGGGGACGTTACGGCTGGAGTGGAATGGCGTCTCCAAGAAGGGTGTCCTAGCCCCGCTGTGGGACCTTGTTTGGAAATACGGCCTCTGCAGACGACCAAGATGGGGTGTCAGGGTGGGCCCGCGTGTGCAGCGTCCTTATAAAGGGCGACCTGGGCCTGGAGATACTCAGCGATCACGGAGGGTGCTCCTCCAGCCAAACGTGAGCGTGAACGTCGCTCAGTCGTGTCCGACTCAGCGACCGCATGGACTGTCCAGTCCAGACCAGACCAGACCGTCTTTCCGCCAAGCACGCCCGCAAACGGCCGACGGCCTGGGGACCTGGACAGGTCCTCCCTCCGGCCTCAGAGGGAACCACCTGGCCGCTCTTCCAGTCTGACTTCCGGCCTCCAGGCTGCAGGGGCGCACCTTTGTCTTGTTGGAAAGCCGGCGGCCTGAGGCACTGGTTTCCTGCCGCGGGGACTCAGCACACAGGCAGGTGACCAGGAACCCCTCTCCCGTCCAGGCGTCTGCACTGCAGCCTCGGGGCACCTCTGAGCTGGGCCGGGGCCTCCTTGCCAGCTGTCCTGTTTCTTTAACACGCCTGTCTTTCCAGTGTGACCCTGCTCTGACCCCGTCTGCTTTGGGTGCCCGGGTGGCATCTAATGACCCCTCATTCCTAATAATTTTCTCAGTGTTCCCTGTATTTCTTGGTCTGAATTATGTTTTCCACTTGTTCCCACGTTCTAGTCACCATCATGAATACACCCAACCAAAATATTTCAATCCCATCCAGTTCAAAAGAAGTGAAAGTCACTCAGTCATGTCCAACTCTTTGCAACCCCATAGACTATATGGTCCATGGGATTCTCCAGGCAAGAATACTGGAGGGGGTTGCCGTTCCCTTCTCCAGGGGATCTTCCCAACCCACGGAATGAACCAGGGTCTCCCACATTGCAGGCAGATTCTTTACTGTCTGAGCCACAAGGGAAACCCAAGAATACTGGAGTGGGTAGCCTTTCCCTTCTCCAGGGGACCTTCCTGACCCAGGAATGGAACCAGGGTCTCCTGCATTGCAGGTGGATTTTTTACCAGCTGAGCCACCAGGGAAGGCCCATCCAGCTCAAAGGCAATCACAAAACCTGACGTATCACAGAGCCCGGCCTCCAGGCTGCGGGCAGGGCAGGAGTGTCTCCACAGGGAGCCTCGATGCCCCGTATTTGTATTCGTGAGGAGCTGCTCTCCTCTGCCTCGACACAGGGAGGGTCTCAGGCCGGCTGCCCTCCCTCATCGCTGCCCTGAACTTGCCTTGGTCCTTCTCAGCTTCCTCAGCAAGAGAGAACAAAAACAAGCAAAATAAATTTTGAAATAATGAAAAACCTTAGGAGAAGGTGCTTACTGTGCAAAATTGAGGGTCATCCCTTTCCTTCTATTCATGGGTCCTGAGGAAGCCTGTAAGATAAAAATAACCCCTGAAAGAGTAAAAGGTAATCAGATGCTTTGATTTCAGAGTCGAGGGAGTGACTCACACTGACGCCCTCTGCTTTCGGAACTGCCGCCCTGCAGGCAGGACTGAGCGAACACGTCCAGCCTTGTCACGAGCGGCAGCGCCACGGTGGCCTGCATGGGGTTCCAGGCAGCCGTGTTCCTTGTTCGCGGCCCACAGTAGCCAGGACTCGAGATGTTTTGTCAGCATGAGGTTTACAAAGAGAAGAGAAATCCTGCACCAAGGTCCCGGACGGCACGGCCCTGCCAGCCCTGACGTCGGCTCTGCGCAGGGTCCAATGCAGTAGACAGCTGTTGGCCCCACGAGGTGCCTGGAACGGTGCTGATATTTGAAATACAGTATTCAGAACACATCAAGCGGGACCCAGAGCCTGTTCTCCAGGAGGCTGGGGGCTGCTGGCAGGCCAGTTCACACTGGTCTCTGGCCAGGGGGACATCTGGGAAGGTGTTCTAGCAAAGACAGGCCTTCACTTCATGAACCGACGGGTGTCCAGGCTCCGCAGAGGCTGCACAGGCAAGGGCAGGGCGCTGACCCCGTTTTGCTTGTTGAGTTTTTAAAAAATCCTTAAGTGAAGACTTTGCTTAAAATGTTGTAAATGTGCTATTTTCCTCAAACCTAATTTAATGTAATCATAACTGTTTCACATTCATTTAAAACTTAAGCTGTTTAAATTTGTATTGAACCTGTAGCTTATAGATTGATTTAAATTATCTATTTTTAATGCAAATACATGATTACATTTGAGCTGTGACTTTTAAAGACAATTTTGGTTTTCTGCAAATAGTTGCTACAGGTGATGTATTTATTTTAGATAATAAAGTATGGTTTAATTATTTGAAGGCTTTCATGTAATTGCCTTTAGTAAGTGTATAACTTCATTCATTATCCACATCTTGTCATCAATATTTTAAAATTGAGAATATATTTCTTGTAGTAATTTCGGTTTGAAAGACTAAAATAAATGATTTGCTTTTTTAAAATGAGAAGAAAGATTTTACATTAATATCTTACTCAGATTAACATAATCAGATTTTAATCCATGCAACTCAGAGAGAGTTAGAGATGGTGAACTACTGACTGAAGGCGGGAGGAGAAGGGGATGACAGAGGATGAGATGGCTGGATGGCATCACCGACTCAATGGACATGAGTCTGAGTAAGCTCCAGGAGTTGGTGATGGACAGGGAGGCCTGTGTGCTGCAGTCCATGTAGTCGCCAAGAGCCGGACACGACTGCACGACTGAACTAAACTGAAACTACTGACATGCAAACTCACATGCAAGGACTTGCTAAAACACGTTCCCCAGCTTTTTATTTATTTTCATTGTAAATGTTCCCAGCACCAGGATTTCTACCAACTTTTCATTTTTTCAGTTAAAAAAGCTCTCTTTCTCTGCTTGGCTGCCTCGGGTCTTGCCCGCATCCTGCAGGGTCATCGTTGTGGTGGGTGGACTCTCACTGTGGTGCTCCACGCTCAGCGGTCGCGGCAGGCTGGCTTAGCTGCCCGCCGCCCGTGGGGTCTTCGTTCCCCAACCAGGGATCGAACCTGCGTCCCCTGCACTCCCAAGTGGATTCTTAACCACTGGAGGGCAGGGGAGTCCTTCGAGTTTTTAAATAGATGCTTAGTCTATTGGTTCTGACCATGGGTGAGACTGCACTAAGAGTCAGCCTGAATGTTGCTTCTCCACCTCATTCCATCAGCTGTGATATAACCGCTTCTGTTCCAGCCCCCCCGCTTTTTCTCTTCCTTCCTTCCCGCTTCCTTCTCTCCCCACTCCTTCCCTTTCCCTGTCTTTCTTTCTTTGTACAGGACCTTCTTTCCTCTATGCAAGCTACGTGACAGAATGTTGACGGGTCTGGGAGTGTGGTGTGCAAGGTGTGCGCACGAAGACAAAATAACTGCAGTGATGCTTTTAATAATATGCAACGATGATGAAAACAAGAGAGTTTCAGAGACTCTCCCCTGCCTACTGTGCACAGGGGCCTGATTGTCTGGATTGACATCTTATCCATTGAAATGATGAATGATTTAGACAACAAAGACACTGTCATCGTCTCCAAAAGGCTACAGTTAAGATGCACAGGTTATCAGATTTTTTGAATGATGCCCTGAGTCCTGAAATTAGCTAAAAACCCTATTGGAACTTTTGTATTATCAAGATAGTTTTTAATCTATAGAACATTTTCTCTCATTATATCCTATTTAAAATTTATTTCCTCACATGCCACTCAAGTAGACACACATTTCTCCCCTAAACACACCTTAGTCTAGATTTGTATCTATAAATATAAGGAAGGCTATCCTTGTTATGATCTGCAGGGACAGTCACATGCATCACACAGAGCTGAGTGGTTTCTAGACAGAATGGTGCTGATGCACAGTAGCTTATTCTGTTATTCTATTTGCACAACCTCTTCCTTTCAAAGTTACTGAAAGTACTTAATGTATTAAGGTTTTTTAAAAAAGCAAGATAGCCCCATTTTACAGACAATAGCTAAGTATTACATCATCACGCTTACAGTTCTACATCCAACAAAACCCATTCATTCAATTTCACCTGTACTATTAAATGCTCTTCTCCCACTTTCAAATATCATTAAAACAATGCTCCACTATTTCTGTGTTTTGACCCATACTGCACTCACAGGTTACCTGGTCTGTGTAAATACAAGTTACTTTGGTAAAATCAGAGCTCGATAACGCACAGCATATGACTTCGCTGAATCTATTTAATCGCCCATTCTTTACAACAAAAATGTGTGTGGGGGGCCTGCCTCCTGTGTCTGCCTGACCACCCTCCAGGAGAGGCACAGTGCGTCCTCAGGCAGCCGGAATGGCCCGTCCAAAAACGGAGAATAAAACCAGTAAATTGGTCAATCCTCTCTACTTGCAAGATTCTGATAATCCAGCTTAAAATTTTCTTCTGCTAGTTTAATTTTTTCAAAAATACTCTAAATGGAACAGTTAAGTGAGAGTGCTTTATGAACAATAAATTGCTCCTCAAATTTAAGTGATCTAAACAGAGTCTTGGGCTTCCCTGGTGGCTCAGATGGCAAAGAGTCCGCCTGCAATGCAGCAGACCCGGGTTTGATCCCTGGATCGGGAAGATCCCCTGGAGGAGGGCATGGCAACGCACTCCAGTGTTCTGGCCTGGAGAGTCCCATGGACAGAGGAGCCTGGTGGGCTTCAGTCCCTGGGGTCGCACAGAGTCCCATGACTGAACGACTTAACACACACACTCATGGTCTGAACAACTGTTCATCACACACGTGCTGGGCCGTGTCGTGTCCCTGGTCTCCCGAGTCCCGCTGGCCCTGCTCAGCATCCCCGGGGTGCCGAGGAGCAGGTTGAGCCTGGGTCCTCCTGGACCTTGGAGGTGTCCTGCGCCGGGGACTGGTCTGAGCCCCTGCCTCCCAGGGCAGCCCAGGGTGTCTCAGCCTCCAGGCCAGCTCCTGCTTCCTCTGAAGGACCCTCCCTGAGCCCCCAGGATGAGCCCCCACCGCCTGTCCCCCCGTGGTGGCCCCCAGGGTCACTCTCCCTCGTGTACCATCAGGCTCACCGGCGCAGGGAGGCCCGCGCGTCCAGCGCTGCACTGCCAGGGCCTGGGAACAGGCCACGCACACGACAGGCGCCCAGAGAGTAACCCGCGCCCACCATCGACGTGTCACGACGTCTGCCGGGCAGGTGAGCCAGTGACGCGATGCTCATCAGTAACTCTCAAAGGAAATCAGTATTAATACGATGGCGGCAGGGACACTGGTCTGTATAATTCTCACTGTCTGCCACCCAGGCCACCCCACCAACTGAGGTCACAACTCTCCACTTTGTCCCTGCCTGAATGGGCACAGGCTTACCTGGCAAAGCACCATTTATTGAGAGGCTGCTATTTCCTGGGCAGAGCACACACTCAGACCATGAACCATTAATGCCCTTCCGCGGTGGGTGTGATCATGAGAAGATGGACTCGATGGTGAAGATGTTAACTGAGGACATGGAGCTGCCGGGTCACCAGCCGGCTCACCTTCGGTCCAACTCCCACATCCTTCCCCATCCTGCTGGACACAGTCGGCAGAGATTAGAAACAGTACAGACACCACCTCGACTCACAGGGATGCGTCCTGTCACAGCACAGGTGAGCCGCTGCTCCCTGGGGTGAAATGCAAGTGGCCCCAGGTTCCTACAAGGATAAACATCACCCTTCAGAGCAGTTTCTAACACAGAGAACAAAGCCCCGCTTCTCCCTCTGCGTGGGCATTCAGGGTAACGTCCTGCCCAAGTCTGGGCTCTCCCACGTGCCTAAATTTCCCCCTAGAGTTTGGATGACTGAAAGGCACGAGGTTTTTACATCCTTTCCCTGGTTAGAAACACGTCCACCTGGGCTTCCTCCTGTTCTGTTGCTTAGAAATAGAAAGAGAAGCTGGCCTCTGCTGGGGATGTCTTTGGGCCGCCCTTGCCTGCGGCTCTTCCGCCCTGAGCCTTCGGAACCTGTGCGCTTCTGTGCACTGTGCGGCCGGGTTCTCCTTCTGTGAAGCCGGGGTCAGTGTCTTCCAGGCCGAAACTCTCGTCCCGTGTCTTCGAGCACGTAGGAGCACTGCTGCCACTAGGTGTGGTCCCTACCTGTCATTTCCGGGGTGCAGACAGAGAACAACGTCTGGGTGATCACTCCTGTCAGCGCCCCTCCCCCCACTGTCAACCCCAGCCCGACATTCCCCCGCACTCTCACAATATTTCCCCATTGGGAACATGCCTGACATTGCAATTTCTCAAAACTGCAGCTCTGCAGTGAATGCCTAATTCCTGAAACTGCAAAATCTAACAAAAGCTGATTTTTTCCACTGATTTGACTGGCTGACTATTTCGAGGCTTTGCATGTGATGCCCTGCTGTTCTTCACAAACAGCATCTTTAATGCCCCACACGGTCGTTCGAAGGGGCTGCGGGCAATTAAGTCCTTGCGGCGGCGGCCTGCGGAAGCTCAGAATTGCTCTCAGTGTCCAGAGTTTCTGCTTCAGATGCATTTCCCCCAGAGGTTGTGTTGAGCAACTTGGGAGCAGGAATCGGGTCTTTGCTCTGAGCCGGGAACCCATTCACCCTGAGTCCAGCGTTACCCAGGACGGCTGTGCAAACACGTCAGCTCACCGGGAGCTGTTTGTTTGTGGTGGTTTTAACATGGCTTTTCTCCCCCCCCCCCCCCGGGGTTGGCGTTTTCACATTTAAAGATGAGAAGCCAATTTAGAAGAAAATACGGCAGTTCTGTTTTCGCTATCAAAACATGATCTTCTTCTATCTTTGGATGCATCAGCAGTCTGGGCTCCTGATCTGGTTTTCATAGTTGGCAGCGCTCTTCCGCCGCGATCGCAGCGCGAGCCCCAACCTGCTCCTTCCTTCCCCCTTGACTCCCACCGGCCCCCCACCGGCACCGCAAACTCCAGTTTTCCCGGCTTTTCAGATGAGCCTCGCGGGTCTCACTCTCTGGTGAGCGCCGCGGGTTTACAGCCCAGATCAGCGCTCCATTCCTCCACCCTGGTGAAGAACCGCATCCAGGCACAAACAGCCTGAGTATGTGCCATGCAACCCCCCTGCGCGCGCGCGCACACACACACACACACGCACACACACACACACCAGGGTTTGCAGGAACCCAGGCCCGTTGCGCCTCGGGTGAAAAACGGAGAGGCCGGCTGGCCGGCCGAGGGCCCGGTCGTTGGTTGTGGTTTCTTCTGGAAACAGAACTGCCCGGGCAGGACGGAGCCTCGCGGGTTTGCTCCCAGGCTCGCGCGCGCCCAGCGAGCGGAGACAGGCGCTCCGGTTACGGAGAAGGATCCTGAAGGACGAGGCCTCGGCGCGCTCGGCCGCCTGCGGGCCCCCGGGTGCCCCCGCCGCTTCCGCGCGCGGCCCGTCCTCCCCGCCCCCAACTTGTTGCGGCCGAGCGCGGAGACCGCCCGTTCCGCCTGCTGATTGTAAAAGGGTTTGACTCGCCGCTGACCCCAGGTCAGGACTTTCTCTCTGCTAATCCCGCTCTCTTTAAACACAAAACACTCTGCCTCTTCCCTCGCTTCAGTCGTCTTAATCCCCCCGCGGCTGACACCCCGCGCGGCCCCCGGCCCGGGCCGCTCCCGCGGGGCCCCGCCCGCGCCGAGCCCGCAGAGACGCGGCGGAGGGGACGGGGCACCGGCCCTCGGGGCACCTGCCGACCCGACCCGGACCCCGGGGAGCGTCCCGGGCCCGGCCACGGGGGCGGTGGGACGGGCGCGTGGAGACAAAGGCGAGGAGGCCCGGAGCGCGGAGAAGGAGCGCGGAGGAGCCGGAGCCGGAGAGGAGGGGAGGTAGAGCAGAGGGAGGGGGCGGAG
>CM035276.1:80019093-80029824 GCA_020226075.1 Hydropotes inermis | reverse complement strand
ACTGATGGA
Source organism: Hydropotes inermis (assembly GCA_020226075.1). NCBI lineage: Eukaryota > Metazoa > Chordata > Mammalia > Artiodactyla > Cervidae > Hydropotes > Hydropotes inermis. The sequence goes on along the minus strand of CM035276.1, from coordinate 80,029,815 downwards.
AAAGACTTTTAAAGACAATTTCCAGTTATTGTTTCTCTCTGGAAAAAGGGGGATCCCTCCACATAATGAAACGCCTTTTGTGCGGCGCCGAACAATACCAAACAAGTATTCTAATAAATAGCCACTTTTTTGTTCCTACTCGACAGTGAATAGAATCGAGCAGTTGGTTCGCGAGCAGCTGCGACGCCGTTTGGAGCGGGGAGGTGGAGCCGAGTCGCCGTGCTCCCGGCGCCGCGCCCCAGCCCGCGCCCGGCTCCCTCCTTCGCTCCGCGGGTCGGTCGTCGCCCCCACCCCCAGCGCCGGGCCGGCCCGGCCCGGCCCGGCCCCGGAGATCGGGCCGGATAAAGCTGTCCTGGCCTGAAAAAGCTCGCTTCTCTCCGGCACACGCCCCTCCCCATAAACTAGATGTCACTCCTGTCATCACACAGGCCACGATTTCCGCCTGGAACTGCTCCCCAGGTCCCTTCCCGACCTCCGGGCGGAGGGTGTCTGCCCGCACCCGCAGGCCCGAGTCTCCTGCGCCGGCTCCCGGGGTCTGGGCGCCGCCCCCTCGCTCCCCGCCGCGTCCTGGCTGCAGCGAGCGGACCCAGCTTCAGCGTTGTTCTCCCGCCCAGGGGACACCTCGGCCCCGCTCTTAGTTTTCGGTTTTTGTTTTGCTGTTTTGCGCTGCCAGGGCTTTACCTCCCCCAAGTCTCTACCGAACAGCTCGGCAGCTGCGAAAGCAGAGCCTGTGCCTAAGGGTCACTGTTGCGGACACAGATCTCCAGGTAGGAAGCGGCTGCGGTCGGAGGCCGCCTTCCAGGAGCGCGCGGCCGATGGGGCCTCGGGGCTCAGGCCCTCCCGCGCCTGGACTGCCGCTGCCGGTGGAGGCCGCGAACGCCCACCGCGTGGGACTAGAGGAGGAAGCCTTCTGAGAAGGCCCCCTGGCCGGAGGTCTCTCTCCTCTCTCTCTAGAACTGTGCCTCTAGCACCCTTTGATCCTCTCTGGAAACGTCTCACAAGCGAAGCAACTGCTTCAAAATGATCACCCCCCATTTTCCCAAAAGGACTTCCGACCCCCTCCCACCAGAAGAAAGGATATTTACTAACATTAAATAAAAGCCTGCGAGTACAGCGCATTTGAACGTCTTAAGTGGCAGTCAGTCCCCCAGTCTTCCGGGGTTTAAGGAGGGTGTACTTATCAAGTTATCTTGGACAAATGTTTTTTTTTTCCCCATTGCTCACAGCTGCAGTTTTCAGGAGGCCCTTGTCTGTCCAGCTCGAACTGTGGAGACAAAACCCCACATGACTTTATTCAATGGACCTTAATCTAGAGAAATACTCTGCCATTTGCAAATTATTTCTTGATTGGACCAAGCTATTCAGAGGTGCGGGGAGAGGAGTTTGTGTCCTAGAAATAACCAAAGGGCTCAGATGTTACCTAGGAGCCTTTACCCGGGAAAGGCATGTTGGTGCAATTGTCAAATGCAAAATGAACCCCTGCTTTACTAGGGGATTCTTATTATTCTTGCAGTCTACTTTTGAGAAATTGCACTCCCTTGGAGTTTAAGGCCATTTAGTTCTGTCTTCCGAGATGTCGGTCATAACAGGAGGAGAGAGTTTGGCTTTTAAATAAGCGAACATTTTTTAAAGACCGGGTCTGCGCAGGAATCTCGGTGGTGGTGAGAAAGAAGGGAGGCTGAAACTGGCCTGGTTCCAGCAGACACCCTGACCGCTTTTTCCTTTTGTAGGAAAATGGAAACATTTTGGAATCCAGATTTAAAACTTTGACTTATATTTTACATGTTGAATCACTGAAAGATTGGGTACAACACTGCATAAAGCTTCAAAACCTGCAAATATTTGAATGGTTTTGTAAGCCAGCAGCTGCCAGTCATCTGGCTCTGACAGGCTGCCACAATTTTGTCACTTAATAGTGGGTGTTAGGCTAAGTGCAAAACACTCTGGCAAACAGATGTCAAATCCATATCTCATATCAGTGGGGGTTGTGAAGTGGAGTTTTAACCCACATCCAGGGCTGGAGCGCCTGCGCCCATGTGGACAGCCCCCTGACACCAGCGCTGGCCGGGCCCTGGGCGCTGGCAACCCTGGAATTCAGTAAAGCGGAAAACGCTCCCAGCCGTCCCAGGCTGGGAGGAGCAGAGGGGAAGCCCGGCTCCCAGGGAGGACCTGCGAGCTCCCCTGCCTCCACCGAAGGCCCCGCCTTCTGAGCGGTGGCAGCTTGGCAGATTGCAGCTCGAGGAGGGGCTGCGAGCCCCGCAGGGCCCCTCCCCAGGTGCCCAGGCCTCTACCCGGGGAACTCAAGGCCTCTGGCAGCCAGCCTTGCCAGTGGTCTCTGGGAAATAGAGACCCAGGAAAATACCCGCCTTCGCTGCGGAACCAGCCGGCACCGCTGGGGTCGCCCATCTGTTCACGGCCATATCGGACTGCAGCGAGGCCCAGGGCCGGAGCAGAGGGCGGTGGGGCCGGCATCTTCTTTCCCACCTCTCCAAGTCGGGGTGTCTGGGTGGGAGCCGGCTGTCCTTCACAGTTGGGACCAGGAATGAGGCCAAAGATGCTCTATGCCCTCCCGGAGGCAGGAGGACGCGGGAGAGGTAGAAGAGCATTTCCTTTATTCTGGTGCCCCAGAGGCGGGCCTGGGACCCCCTCTCTCGCCCAAGCAGTCTCCCCTCCCCAAATCTGGACAGCCCCTGGAGTCCGAAGAGACCCCAGCTCGACCACCTGATCTGCCATCTCTCTATCCTGAGCGCAGGTAAGGGCAACACTTGGGCGCCGCTGGGCCTGGTGTCCTGCACTGCTCTCGGGAGACTGGGTGCAGCGGAAGGATGACCCTGCAGGAAGGGTCGTTACACAGGCTCGCTGAGAGCCCGAGTCATCCTGGAAATGTCTTCCCACAGTTTCGCCTCTTGGTGTCACCTAACTTGTCCACCAAATGCAAAGGTTGCCAAGGTCACATCCATCGCCGAATGTTGCAAGGCAAGGTGGGAGTCACAACAGATGATCACTAGTTAGATTTTTATACTACAGGCTGCAATTGACTTGCTGCCTCACCCGCCTCTCTCCTTCCTTGTATACAACCATCCTGCCAACTCCTCGGGTTTAGAACTTATTCTTGAAGCTGGAAGGTCAAAATAGAAAACTTTGACTATACTACAAAGTGTGATGAAAAGCAAATGTCAGTATGAAGATTAAGGAAATGCTCATGGCATCCCTTGAAAGAAAGTGACTTTTCTGCCTCACAGATTCCCTCAGGATAGGCATTTCAGAAAATGTATCTTTGTATGGTGACAGATGGCAACGAGGCTTATCATGGCCATCACTCTGAAATGTGTAAAAATATCAAATCACTGTGTCCTGCAACAGGAACTCACACAGCATGGTAGGTCAATTATTCTTCAAAAACAAACCCACCAATGGACTCACAGGAGAAGAGGTCAGTTCTGTGGTTGACAGAGGGTCAGGGGAATCCAAGCAAGGCTGTCAAAAGTGCAGACTTCCGGTCCCAAGATAAATAAGCACCGTGATTTGTGGTTTATTGTTGTTGCTTAATTGCTAAGGCATGTCCTACTCTTTGCGACCCCATGGACTGCAGCACGCCAGGCTTCCCAGCCCTCTACTATCTCCCAGAGCTCACTCAGACTCATGTCCATCGAGTCGGTGACGCCATCCAGCCATCTCACCCTCTGTTGCCCCCCTCACCTCCTGCCCTCAATCTTTCTCAGCATCAGAGTCTTTTCCAATGAATAAGTTCTTCTCATCAGGTGGCCAAAGTATTGGAGCTTCAGCTTCAGTATCAGTCCTTCCAATGAATAATCAGGGTTGATTTCCTTTAGGATTGACTGGTTTGATCTCCTTTCAGTCCAAGGGATTCTCAAGAGTCTCCTCCAGCACCACAAGTTGGAAAGCATCATTTCTTCAGTGCTCAGCCTTCTTTCTTCCAACTCTCACATCCATATGTGACTACTGGAAAATCCATAGAGTTTACTGTAAGGACCTTTGTTGGCAAAGTGATGTTTCTGCTTTTTAATGTGCTGTCTAGGTTTGTCATAACTTAATTATAATCACATCTTTAATAAGTGATTAGTGTAAGTAGCACTACTGCATGTTGTATATAAAGGCTGTTGATAGTAAATCCTGAGTTCTCGTCACAAAGAAAAATAATTTTTTCCATTTCTTTAATGTTGTATCGCTATGAGGTGATGTTGATCACTCCATGAAGGGTATAAGTTGAATCATTATGCTGAGTGCTGTGTGCCAATTACATCTCAACAAAACTAGAAAAAAATGTCTAGATTATTTAGGCTACTATCTACTCTATAATAAACCAAGATCAAAACACTAACTTTGACTTGCTTTACTGTAAGATCAGCCTGGGACACATTCGAATCTTTTATGAATACATGCGACACTGCTTCATGCTTGAAATAAGGGCTTTACTTGTTTCTCATATTCTCATTGATGGGATGGAAAACAAAACAAAACAAAACAACATTTAATGCCCCACCCTCGTCCTCTTAAAATACACAGAACAAATGTTTTACTGGGGTAGCAGTTTTAGGACAACTGAAGCTTCCTGTGTCCACTGATTATATTTTAATGGAGAACCAGATGTGTTAACATCTTAAGAGCCCCCTTCCCAGGTCTACAGAACTGATTAATTCTTAATATACAAAAATGAATTTTTGACCAGAGTTCACTATTTTCACAACCTACCCACGAAAATAGTTATTTAAGTAAAAATATTTCAAATGAGAATCACTTAAGGCCTCTAGAACATTCCAGTGTGTGGGCCCATCCCAGGCCAGCTGATCCAATCTCTTGAAAAACTTACCAGCATTTAAAAAAGTGCCGCAGAGTGTTTGTGCTTGGACTTCAGAGAATCCCTCAGTCAACCTAGTATTTTTAAGAGAGAACTTGAAGTTCACTTGAAAACCATATTGCCTTGCACTTACAGTGAGTTACTTTCCAGTTTTAAGGAAGAATTATAATGTCAAAGTTTACGGCGGCCCACGTGGACACGGCTGTGCAGATTCCCATGTGCTGACACGGAGCACGCATGCTTGCAGGTGTGGCCCATTTGCATGTGATGTGCCGTGATTGAGCAGGTCACTTCCACTCCACAGGGTCCTGGCTGGTCTCTGGGAAGGGCAGAGGGTGGGGGAGGCAGGTCCGGTGGGCAGCCTTGCCTCAGTGCAAGGATACATGACTTTGAGCCCCAATGTCAGACTCAGCAGGAAGCAGGTCCCCAGGAAACAGACGCTTCAGGTCTAAGGGACGCGCTAAATGTGCAGGAAGTGCAGGCAGAGGAGCTACTTCCGGGGGGACAGTGCGGCACAGACTGCGTCCATCAGAAGGCACCCAGCCTGGAGAAGGTCAGTGAGGCTGGGAGCCCTGGGACGGAGCGGGGAGGAGGAGGGGGGCTTCGCCCCGGACCGGTCCCTGCGGGGACTCCAGGCGGTGATGCACCTTTCCAGCAGCTAGCAGGGGTTTCCACGTGGTTAGACTCACCCGCTCAGGAACATCCTTTGCCTTCTAGCCGCCCATCCTTTGTTAAAGTTGACTTTCAGGGTAGTATTTTTCTATGCCTGTTTTTAAATCTAAGGATTTAAACTGAAGTGTTGAGTCATGAAGTAATGCATTCTGGCTGATTTGTCAAATGTCCGTATTCACGTTGAATGGGGCATAAGTGTCTCCTATGCTCTCCTGAGAGTCAACCCTCATGGTAACCCAGGAGTGTACCCCGAACCCCAGGTCACTGAGCAGGAAGACAGCTGGAATATCAGAATATTCTCTGTAGCAGAGCTGATGAGGCCCATCTTTCATTCTGGTCCTGTCCTTTACCATAGAAGCTCAGCTGTCATTACTGAAAGACTTCACCAAAGGGTTGAACATTTTTGGTGAAGAACTTGAATAATTGTCCTTGAAAGGAGGGGGTGGGGTGGGAGAGAGATGGCCTGGGAGTGTGGGTTGAGTAGATGCCGACTATTACATGTAGGATGGATGAGCCACGTGACCCTACTACAGAGACAGGGAACGCTGTTGAGTCTGCTGGGATAAACCATGATGGAAAAGAACATAAAAAAAGAATGCAGTAGTGTGTCACTCTGCCATAGAGCAGAAATTAACACAACGTTGTAGATCAACTATATGGCAATAAAAAATAAATTAGAAGAAAAAGAGGAGCGGCTTGCTGGTGCATCTCTGTGTACACACACAACCACACCTGTGAATACAGAACTTTCTCTGTGAATATACGCTCGTAGAACAGAGGAGCTTCTCGGTAATTAATATTCATAATTTAAACAGTTTACCTTTGAAAAGGGAATGTAACTGTGTAACATCTAATATTTGTGGTTGGCCTGCTTTCTGGTGATGCACGCAGGAGCCTGCAAGTGGCTCTGGCCTTGGGGTATAGTGGAGTCGGGAGATGAGCTCGCACCTGGGAGGGGCCTGGGCACAGCGGGTGTGGAGATGTGTGTTCCTGATGGAGTGATTGCGGCGGGGACATCAGTGCGGAGCCCGGCTTCCCTGCAGCTCCGAGCTTGTGACCCCGAGCTTCTCCAGCCCTGGCCCCTAGTCTGTAGTGGAGACGTCAACGCCTACTTTCAGGATTCTTGGTACAGGATTCTGCAGTGGCTGACGCTGACTTCCCTGGACAGAGCGAGGGCCAGAGCCAGGGCCAGCCGGGCAACAGCGGCTTCTCCTGTGAAAACACCACCGTCTGACCAGTGCAGCCCCCGAGGGCATCTCCATCTCCCATGCACAAGCATTCATTTCAGGAACCCGGACTCTGACCGCCTTGACATTTTGGTGTTTACCTCTGAAAACCTGAGATGACCGGCCCCGCCCCCTGCAATCTGTGACAACAGGGAGCTGTCACATGGCTTCTTGTGATCAAAGCCACTTCTTCAGGAAACTGACCAGATCTTAACTTCTTACTCCGTCCACCTTGGTGTTTACTTGCTAAGTCACGTGCAGGTCTTTGCGACCCATGGACTCTAGCCCTCCAGGCTCACGGCTTATTTACTGACTTGACGCAGAGGATACTCAGGGCGGTCCCTCTTTGGTAAACTGTAGGTTTTGGAGGCCTTCCTCCTTCCTGGTTCGGGAGGTGTTCTGTTTCAGAACTTCATGCACTCACTGAGTGTATCTGTGCCGATGTCCTGCAACGTGCCAGGCACGGAGCTGGCCCCGCGGGTGAGGCCACGCGCTGGTCCCTGGAATGTGACTCCCCTCCCGCCCCGTGGGAGCACGTCTGCAGGTCTGAGCAGACCTGGGCCACTCTTGCAGGACGGCCCCCCCACCCCCCGTCCTCTTCTGGGGGTCCTCCCTTTCATGGGTGCTCTTCTTAAAGCTTTGTTTGGAGCTGGGGTGGGGTTGTTTTCATGTTCGTTTCTGGTGATATATCTCTTTTCTTCCTTTCCTTTTGGGTCTGTGCTCTCTCAGGGAAGGTAAGGACTCCGTGGAAGAAAGCGCTGTAGGATTTTTCTCTGGCTTTGAATCTACGTGACGCCAAAGTCTCTGTGAACAATTCTGCCTAGATTTCCGTGAGATTGTTGCTGTACCTTCAATACAGGCAAACCCCCGGTTCTGCCGTGGCTCCACCACGTCCCTTCTCCAGGACCTCTAGTTTTCAGGCTTTAAAGTGAGGCAGCAATAATGCTTCATAAGTCTAGAAATGGAATATTTTGTCACAGTTTAAACCTCTAGGGATTAAGTGTCTGACCTGAGAAGTGGGTGCAAAAATGTGCTTGCCTCGCGGGCCTTGAGAGTCCAGAGAGAAATTTGAAGCTTCTGCAGATGTGAGCGCCTGCGGTAAGGATGTGTTTCTCTGCCTGCCCCATGTCGGGGGCAGGATGTGGGCAGGCGAGGGAATAAAGTGACAGTCCTTTGAGAGGACTGAATTCTTGCCATGTGAATTTTGCAGCTCTGGCAGAGGACTGAGTATTAGGAACTCAAAGAGTGATTTCATAAAGAAAAAAAAGTGTAGTTTATACCAAAATGGAATAAACCCCCTTTTGAGTAACAACAATCTGCATAAATGCTTTAAGAAAGCCTATAATTATGATAAAAATGTTGCTCAAAGTTAAAATTATGAAGCAATCAAGATTTATAAACAGTCTCTCATCGACTTTTAATCATTCTTTCTTTTTTATATACAAACTGTACACAATATATGGTTGCAATATATCATACTATACATTTTATTTTCAGTAATTTAGCTGAGTATAATGTATGTGAGGTGACATTGAGGAACTAGGTTATATATGTACATGATTATGGGCATATAACTTCCTACATCACACACACGCACACACACCACAGATACACACACAAGTTATGCATCTTTTTGGCTAGTATCTTATGCAGAAAAGATGCATGATTTTACTGTATCAGAATATCTTTAAAATTTTAATTAACACAGATCCTCCTGCAACAGTTTGAAAAAAATGTGACTTGCATGAGTATTCATTTATTTCTGCCCCAAAGAAACTATTTTAATAACAGGATGATTGAAGCCAAAACTAACCAGATTGACCAATATTTGTCTGCACTGAGCAAAAATTGCCTAATTTGAGTGGATAGTTACCAAGCAAATTTGGTGATTGTGTGAACGGCTGTGATCATATGAGGTTGTAGATACTGTGTTTGAAAGCTTCTCTTCAGTGACTTAAAAATGGTTTCGCTTCAGTTCAAGTATGAGACAGAAGAGTAAGCTTGATCGAAATAGGCATTTACTGGTTGGCATCTTATGTCAGGCAGGCCTCCAACGAAGATTCCGGAAACATTTCCAGTAATTATATAAGTGACTTTTCTGTGCGCCCTCCTACTCTCCATGGTGTTTGTAACTCCTAGTATCTACTGCCTCTTTGCCTTAACACTTAAGCTCCAGAAAACTAGCCTGATGCCTTTAATTCTACTGTTTTCCCTTGTGAGGTTCTTGCTACAGCTAACCAAACCTGTGACAGTACAGAGAACCAACAGGCAACATTTAAAAGGGCTTTTAGGTAGAATTTTATTGTCTGAGGGCTTCCCAGGTGGCACTAGTGGTAATGAACCTGCCTGCCAGCGTAGGAGCCGTAAGAGATGTGGTTCAATCCCTGTGAGTGTTTGAAAGGGAAAGACTAACTACTGAGGTTTATCGTCCCAATAAATACTGACCTATAGCACACTGGGTCTTCTGAGGCGAACATCCTCAGCTGAGATTCCATCCTCTCAAAAATACATTCCTTCTTGTTCTTGGAAGACATGGCATGACAAACTTGTTGGGACCAGTCAGCACCATTGTTATCTATACTTAGGGCTTCCCAGGTGGTGCTAGTGGCAAAGAACCCAGCTGCCAATGCAGGAGACGTAAGACACTCAGGTTTGATCCCTGAGTCAGGAAGATGCCCTGGAGGAGGGAACGGCAACCCGCTCCAGTATTCTTGCCTGGAGAGTCCCAAGGACAGGGGAGCCTGGTGGGCTACCGTTATTGGGATCGCAAATACTGGGATATGACTGAGCCCGCACACAGTGACCTACACTTAACAACGCAATTCTGAAAGTGATCTTACATTTCCTTGGCGCTCCATCTCTGACAACGTGATCTCATATTGTTAATGAAGCCCCGCCTGCTGTTCCATGATCTTGGGTTGCTGTCTCCAGGCACCAAGGCCCTAGACGACTTCTGTTCCTGCCCCAGGGACCTCCTCCCACAATCTTTTCTTGGTTCTAATCTGTTCTTTTATCTCATATTTCTTCCCTCAAACTTTAGTTTGCCTACACATCACTCAGGTGACTTGCTTGAAGATGCCTTTTTTCTCAATCTAAATTAAGGCAGATGTTATATTTTAAAATATACACCACCTACCACACGTTAAATAGCAGATTTATTTCTGTGGTTATTTGTTTAATATCTATTTTTTCCCATAGACTATAAACTTCATGAGGACAAGGATAATGTCATTTGTTCACCCTGTATTTGTAATACCTCCAACATTGTAGACACTCAAGAAATATTTGCTGGATAGGTAAAAATAAATAAAAACAGCCAGTTGTCTATGATGGGGAAGCCATCCTGGGTTGTTCTTCAGCTGCAAACAACTGTCAAACCTGACAAAAAATACAAGGCAATTGTTTTCCAGCAGCGGGTAACAGGTTTCACAAGGTCATGATCTCCAGCAGAAGGAAGCTTGTGAGCTCAGCCCTGTGGCCTGCCTCTCTTCCTGGGAGCAATTTCCTGGCCACAGTCCAGTATTCGGGGACCCAAGAGAGCCCAGTGGTCTCTCTAAGTCAGGAAAGCAGAAATCAGAGTTCTTGGTGCCTGGAGCCGCTGCAATCTGCAGAACAGTAGAGAAGAGAGCGCCAGGCAGCTGGAGGGCCCTGGGTGTCCTGCGGGGGCCCAGGAGGGTGTGGCTGAAGGCCAGGCTGTGCATGCACAGGGCAAGACTAACCAGGCTTATCAGGTAGAAAGGGACTGGGAGCCAAACAGCAACCAGAGCTGAGCAGTGCGGACCCTGCTGGGGAAGGGGGCTCAACAATGCCAAATCAACACCTGCACATCCAGACAAGACCCCAGAGGATGGCCTCGAGGTGAGGCTCACATGCTTGGGCCCAAAGGGGGCTCATCAATGCCAAATCAACACCTGTACATCCAGACAAGACCCCAGAGGATGGCCTCGGGGTGAGGCTCACATGCTTGGGCCCAAAGGGGGCTCATCAATGCCAAATCAACACCTG
>CM035276.1:79946340-80004418 GCA_020226075.1 Hydropotes inermis | reverse complement strand
GGTGGGGGAGGCGGTGTGAGGTGGGGGAGGCGGTGTGAGGTGGGGGAGGCGGTGTGAGATGGGGGAGGCAGCAGCTTGTGGTGTTGCCCACCTCAGTAATGACCCTTATTCTAAGTACAGTCACATCTTGAGCTCCTGGGTGTGGGGGCTCCAACATAGGAATCAGGGGACCACGGTTCACCCACATGGCCTTGGCCTCCAGCTCCCAGCACAGGGCGAACCGTCTGCTGGCTTCCAGGCCAGGCCTCCACGCCAGATGCCCCACGTCTGGTGTGATGGTGACCATGACTGAACCAGACAGGTGAGAGTTTGTCTTTAATGAGGCCAGTGAGCTAGTTACCGCTGGACAGTGCCTTTCTTTTTCAAATTCGTATTTATTCAGTACTTTTAAGTGATGCAGGATCCTTGTTAAAAATCTACACAGTACAGAAAAGTAGGAAATGAAAAAAAATCCTCTGCTGGAAGATAGCTACGGCTGACACACAAGTTATTTTCTTCCATTATGTGACTGGATTGTATTTTCTTTCTATTATAACTATACTATGATTTATATATTTTTAAAACTACAGCTTTCATAACAGCAGAATTAGTTGTGAATTAACCCACTTTTTAGGCCTAGGGAAAGCCCTGGATCACATCAAGTGCCCAATGAATACAGATGAAAAGACATAGCTTCTATCTACTTACTTGCAAAGTAGATTAAAAACCAGGCTTTTGTTTTCACTGTCAACGCTGAGGGCTCCCACATTTGCCTCCCTCTCGGCTTGGCTGTTCTCAGGCTTCCTTTCTCAACTCTGCAGATTAGTCCGTGGGGTCCAGAGAGCCAGACTGAGTGACTTTCACTTTCACTTTCATCCTCCACTTACCCGCCGGCTTCCAGGTGGCACTCAGTTCAGTCCCTCAGTCGTGTCCGACTCTGAGACCCCATGGAGTGCAGCACGCCAGGCCTCCCTGTCCATCACCAACTCCGGAGTTTACTCAAACTCATGTCCATTGAGTTAGTGATGCCATCCAGCCATCTCATCTTCTGTCGTCCCCTTCTCCTGCCCCCAATCCCTCCCAGCATCAAGGGCTTTTCCAAAGAGTCAGCTCTTCACGTGAGGTGGCCAAAGTATTGGAGTTTCAGCTTCAGCATCAGTCCTTCCAACAAACACCCAGGACTTATCTCCTTTAGGATGGACTGGTGTGATCTCCATGCAGTCCAAGGGACTCTCAAGAGTCTTCTCCAACGCCACAGTTCAAAAGCATCAATTCTTTGGTGCTCAGCTTTCTTTATAGTCCAACTCTCACACCCATATATGACCACTGGAAAAACCATAGCCTTGACTAAACAGACCTTTTTGGCAAATGTCTCTGCTTTTTAATATGCCGTCTAGGTCGGTCATAACTTTCCTTCCAAGGAGTAAGCATCTTTTAATTTCATGGCTGCAATCACCATCTGCAGTGATTAAGTCTGTCACTATTTCCACTGTTTCCCCAACTATTTGCCATGAAATGATGGGGCCAGATGCCATGATCTTAGTTTTCTGAATGTTGAGCTTTAAGCCAACTTTTTCACTCTCCTCTTTCACCTTCATCAAGAGGCTCTTTAGTTCCTCTTCCCTTTCTGCCATAAGGGTGGTGTCATCTGCATATCTGAGGTTATTGATATTTCTCCTGGCAATCTTGATTCCAGCTTGTGCTTCTTCCAGCCCAGGGTTTCTCATGATGTACTCTGCATATAAGTTAAATAAGCAGGGTGACAATATACAGCCTTGACGTACTCCTTTTCTTATTTGGAACCAGTCTTTTGTTCCATGTCTACTTCTAACTATTGTTTCCTGACCTGCATACAGATTTCTCAAGAGGCAGGTCAGGTGGTATGGTATTCCTATCTCTTTCAGAATTTTCCACACAGTCAAAGGCTTTGGCATAGTCAATAAAGCAGAAATAGATGTTTTTCTGGAACTCTCTTGCTTTTTTGATGACCCAATAGATGTTGGCAATTTGATCTCTGGTTCCTCTGGCTTTTCTAAAGTCAGCTTGAACATCTGAAAGTTCACGGTTCATGTATTGCTAAAGTCTGGCTTGGAGAATTTTGAGCATTACTTTACTAACATGTGAGATGAGTGCAATTGTGCAGTAATTTGAGCATTCTTTGGCACTGCCTTCCTTTGGGACTGGAATGAAAACTCACCTTTTCCAGTCCTTGGCCATGGCTGAGTTTTCTAAATTTGCTGGCATATTGAGTGCAGCACTTTCACAGCATCATCTTTTAGAATTTGAAATAGCTCAACTGGAATTCCATCACCTCCACTAGCTTTGTTCGTAGTGATGCTTCCTAAGGCCCACTTGACTCCACATTCTAGGATGTCTGGCTCTAGGTGAGTGATCACTCCATTGTGATTATCTGGGTCATGAAGATCTTTTTTGTATAGTTCTTCTGTATATTCTTGCCACCTCTTCTTAATATCTTCTGTTTCTGTTAGGTCCATACCATTCCTGACCTTTATTGAGCCCATCTTTGCATGAAATGTTCCCTTGGTATCACTAATTTTCTTGAAGAGATATCTAGTCTTTCCCATTCTATTGTTTTCCTCTATTTCTTTGCACTGATCACTGAGGAAGCCTTTCTTATCTCTCCTTGCTATTCTTTGGAACTCTGCATTCAGATGGGTATATCTTTCTTTTTCTCCTTTGCTTTTCGCTTCTCTTCTTTTCACAGCTATTTTTTAGGCTTCCTCAGACAGCCATTTTGCTTTTTCACATTTCTTTTTCTTGGGGATGGTCTTGATACCTGTCTCTTGTACAATGTCACAAACCTCTGTCCATAGTTCATCAGGCAATCTGTCTATCAGATCTAGTCCCTTATATCTATTTCTCACTTCCACTGTATAATCATAAGGAGTTTGATTTAGGTCATACCTGTATGGTCTAGTGGTCTTCCCTAGTTTCTTCAATTTAAATCTGAATTTGGCAATAAGGAGTTCATGATCTGAGCCACAGTCCACTCCCGGTCTTGTTTTTGCTGACTGTATAAAGCTTCTCCATCTTTGGCTGCAAAGAATATAATCAATCTGATTTCAGTGTTGGTCATCTAGTGATGTCCATGTATAGAGTCTTCTCTTGTGTTGTTGGAAGAGGGTGTTTGCTATGACCAGTGCGTTCTCTTGGCAAAACTCTATTCGCCTTTGCCCTGCTTCATTCCCTACTCCAAGGCCAAATTAGCCTGTTACTCCAGGTGTTTCTTGACTTCCTACTTTTGCATTCCAGTCCCCTATAATGAAAAGGACATCTTTTGGGGTGTTAGTTCTAAAAGGTCTTGTAGGTCTTCATAGAACCGTTCAACTTCAGCTTCTTCAGCGTTACTAGTCGGGCCATACACTTGGATTACTGTGACACTGAATGGTTTGCCTTGGAAATGAGTAGAGATCATTCTGTTGTTTTTGAGATTGCATCCAAGTACTGCATTTCAGGCTCTTTTGTTGACTATCATGGCTACTCCATTTCTTCTAAGGGATTCTTGCCCACAGTAGTAGATAAAATGGTCATCTGAGTTAAATTCACCCATTCCAGTCCATTTTAGCTAAAAGATTCCTAAAACGTCGATGTTCACTCTTGCCATCTGCTGTTTGACCACTTCCAATTTGCCTTAATACCAGGTGGCACTAGTGGTAAAGAACCCCTCTGTCAATGCAGGAGGCGTGAGAGATGTGGGTTCGACCCCTGGGTCAGGAAGATTCCCTGGAGGAGGACATGGCAACCCATGCCAGTATTCTTGCCTGAAGAATCTCCATGGTCAGAGGAGCCTGGTGAGCTGCAGTCCCCGGGGTCACAGAGAGTCAGGTCGGACAGAAGCGTCTTAGCATGCGCGCATACATGCCCAAGGTCACATTTAGGTGTTCACACCCTTACAGAAGAGAGTCGCCGACATTCACTTTTTATTAGTGCACTGGATTTCCATCAATAACACACCTTCCCACTGAATCCTTCGCATCAGCTCTCCATGGCAGAGATGCCCATGTGGACCCCCTCTATAGGGGGTACATCATCTCCCATTTACAGACGAGAACATGGGGGGCCGGGGGCAGCAAGGACCTGTGAAGTCACAGAGGTGCCCAGGACCACGTGCCAGGGCTGTCTCCCTGGGCGATTATGGGGCTCTCGAGGGGTGCTTGCCCTCGACAACATGGTCACAGAGCGGGAGGACCGGTCTTGCGCTTCCGTCGGCAGCTGGTGGTGGCCTCTGAGAGGCATGTGCTGTTCTCCAGCTCTTTCCAAGCCCCTGGCAGGGCCGTACGCCACTTTGAGGAGTGGCGCACTGGGGCGCGTCCTTGCACTCTGCCCCGGCCCCGTCATCCTGATGGAGGGACTCTGGCCCCACCGTCTGCCGCCTTCTGCCTCCAAGCGAGCAGTGACCCAAGCAGCTGGAGCAGCAGCAGCCTGGAGGGGGAGCCTGCGTCCACTGTGCCCTCCCAGCTCAGGGGAGAGCCGCGGATTCTCCAGGTGAAACTGCTGGAGCGGGTGGCATCCCCTCCTCCAGGGGATCTTCCCAACCCGGGATCAAACCCGTGTTTCCTGCGGCTGCTGCATTCAGGTGCATCCTTCACCACTGCGCCACCTGGGAAGTCCGATTAGAAAAGGGGAGTCGGTATTCACACGCGACGCTTCCCAAAGGCAGCAAAAAGAACAGTATCTACCATTTATGGAGGACTTACTGTTTACCAGAGGATGAGATGATTGAATGGCATCATCCACTCAGTGGACATGAGTTTGAGCAAACTCCAGGAGATGGTGAAGGACGGGGAAGCCTGGCCTGCTGCAGTCCATGGCGTCGCAAAGAGTCAGACACGACTGAGCCACTGAACCACAACAGCGGTTTACCAGGCCTCTCATGGACCACTTCATTCATTTCATCCTCACAGGAGTCCAGTGAGGTAGGTGTTATCTTTATGCCCATTTTACAGAAGGGGAAACAAAGGCTCAGAGAGGTTAAGTAATTACCACCAAGTCACACAGGGAAGTGTAGCTGAGTAGAACTGAGATTCAGCTTCAGTTGTCTCTCTCTTCTTAACAATAACAAATCTGCGTAATGACCCATCCTCTGCATTTACTGAGTTTAACTGATGTTCAGATCCTTAACGCTTTAGATACAAAAATGTACACTCTGTGTAGGTGCTTGGGGGGTTTCTTAGTTTTCTTGACAAAAATTTCCATTCTCCCTCTCATGTCCCGTGTTGTTTCACACCACACACATCCTGGAATGCACACACGTCTCCCTAGATGCCTTCCCAGGTGTGACACTGGAAAGACCTTGAGAAGCTCACCGAGACCCAGCGGGTCAGCCAGGCCACACGTCCAGGGCTGGCGCGGGGCGCTGGCGTGAGGGGCGTGCAGACCCGGCGGGGGGCAGGTCCTGCAGCAGCAGGGGGCCGTGCGCGCACCTGTAACTTCCCAGGAGGACCGCTTCTCTGTGTGCTCAGCCTGCACCCAGTCCTGCTAATCGGACACCACCCAGGGGCAAAGGGGTCAAAATCAGGAAGCAAATGGCCAGGTAGGCGGGACTTTGTGTTGGTGGCTGGTGTTCTTGGCTGAATATATTCTAATTAGATTTAGCACATTTATAAAATAACCACCCTTATGGGTAAAATGCGAAGCCACCATGCATACAATTTACCATGCGTCAGTGACATAAAAAAACACATGGTAAATACATTATAATTATTGGTTAAGAGAAAGTAGAGACAGTTCTCTCTTTCTAAGCGTTCATTTCACTGTAAAAGGTTTAATAAATAATTATATTGCAGTAATGTAGTCCCTTTAATGGCTTATTCGATAGTAATAAAGTCATCAGCTTCTGGTCCAAACAAGACTTAAAAACACCTTGCAAATACTTGGTAATGTATTTTCTGTATAAACTAGTTATGAAATGTCAATATTCTTAAAATATCAATACACATTAGCAATGCATTCACTTTCCGTTTTTAGATCTATCCCATTTTGTTTCAAAAAAAGCATATTAAAGACACTTGTAATCAGATACACAACCTTTAAAACAAATGAGCTGAGAGTCACTGTTGCTGGCATCCATTGGGGGCTTAGAATACTGTACATTTTCAGCCTTGTTTTGCTTTTGCCTGAATTGAAGCCAAAAGCTTTCAAAAAAAAAAAAAAAAACCTGTGTTCACCAAAAACAGAGTAAACTGCCAAGGCAGAAATTGAATTCTAAAGATTAACTGCAGCTCTAGCTATTGTTAGCTTTTATTGTCTTTGTTTTGCTTTTAAAAAAAAAAGGTTTTTATCGTCTGGAATGTGGATCTCCTGCATACTAACTGCATACTAACAAAATTTTACAAATTTCGTCCACTTTACTGATATGACATTTTTCATACATTTTCATAGATTTCTGTTAAGACATTCTGTAGGATGCAAGCACCATTCCTATTTTTTAAAATGAATATTAGCTTTTATTAAAATCACCCACAGTTCCAATTATACTGTGATCCATGTACTCTTCCCTCCCCTCATTGGGGTGGGGGGGATGTCAAGAGCGTGGAAGTAGGAGGAGCCTGTTCAGCCTTTTCTGGACAAGCAGAGACGCCCGCTGCCCCCCCAGCCAGCAGTGCCCAGTGGTGCTGGTTTAGGCCTTGAATTCTTATTCAAGCTTCACTTGCAAGTTGGTAGAGATGGTCTCTCAGATCAAGGAGGCCAGTTCGCTCTTTATAACAGCATACCAGCTCTTTCCCTGTACAGCTCTCCAAGCGAGACAAAGGTTTTGGCTACTTCGATAGAAAACAACATCGCCTGGCTTGTGTTATTTTTATGAGTTTCTGGAGTCCTCATAGATTCCTAGCAAAACAACTGCTTTTTGTTTTGACCCTTACCCATCATCTAATTTAGCAATTTTCAAAATGTGGTACTCAGTTACCTAGGGAACCCTAAAACCTTTACAATAGGTCCCAAGGTCCTGACTGTCTTTGTGAAGTTGCCACCGTGTTCTTGACCTCTGCCCGCGTGGATATTTGTGCTGATGGTGCAGAGTCCCAGGTGGCTGAACTGCTGGGGTCTGGGCCCACGCCTGGGCAGGGGCTCCCCTCGGTGCCCACTGTCACGGGGAGCTTCATGGCCCGTGCTCATGGGATACAATAATAGCAAGAATTAACAATGTCGGCCACACTTGAGCAATGCCTTGACGACGCTGTGAAAGTGATTGTTTGAGCTCTTGGCCTTTGAGTGCGCGTCTCCTCCACGCTCTGTGTGAGGGGGTGGGAACATGACGCTGGTCTCGTGAAGACATCGTGGCCTTGACCAAGAAGCACTAAACGTGCCACTCTTCTTCTTCACCAAGCGCAGCCTTTACTCCAGAGAACCTGACAGACAAGTCATGATATCAAGACCTGATATCTGATGAACGTGAAAGAAGCAGCCCGTCAGCTCAAGGAGAGTAATTGGCACCCTTTGTTGTTCATGGTAACATTTGACTTTTGAAACAGAAACTCAGATTTGTGAAAACTTGCCTCTAAGAGTTTAACAGCTTCCTAATTCTCAAAGGCTGCTTGTTGTTGAAGCTGGTGGTAATATTAATGAGTGATTTTGGAATATAGTTTAAAGAAATGTCTCAACTGCATGACTGTACAATTCAATGTTTTCCAAATGAGCAGTGTGTGATGTCAGAAAACCATGAACGGGTACAAGATTCATTCAAACACAGGATAACCCAGTGGATTTAAATATGAAATACGAAAACATGTTTGTTGACGTGTTTTCAGAGTCTGTGCAATTAACCTATAGGATACTAAATATTGTCCCCAGTTTTGGTGAAGTGACAAAGAAGAATGTCCACAGTTTGTTAAAAGAGTATTAAAACATTCTCCCCTTTTCCAAGTACAAATTGTCATGAAGTCCTTCAACCAAATCACCCCAACAGACTGAATACTGAAGCAGGTATAAAAACCTGCCTGTCTTCTTTCAAACCACATTTAAAATAATATACCCTTTCCACTAAATGGCCTTTTATTCTCTTGAAAATATGGCTATATTTTTCATAAGAATAAGGTTAAAAGTAATGTTTATTTATTAATGTTATAAATTATAGTTATTTTAAAATAAATCAACACTTTCTAAAAATACTCAGTGTTAATTTGCCATGTGATGAGTATTTATGGGTGCACCTCACATAGACAGGTCTTTGCATTTTCTAAGAGAGCACTGTGCCCTGGGGACCAAGACATTTAAGAATGTCTGCTCAGAAACTGTTGTGTGATGACCTCCCAAACCTAATGTGCTGCAAGCATGGTTTCCTTTCTCGAATTGAGGCTTGTGAAGGATTACATCAATTGGGAATCAACGTCAATTTCCTATATTTGCAGCTCAGAAGAGAATATTTAAAATGCACTGCATTTTGTATGTCATAATCATCAGAGTCATGGCAGCTCAATTTCAGTCTTGGGTGGGCCACCAAGGACATCGGCCAGAGTGTCCCCATTGGATAAAATTAAAACTATGTTTAGTGAAAGATTATGATAAGGTTTCTTCCAAGTTAGGAGGCTGGGAGCATAAGCAAGTAAGAAAGGAAACCTTCGGGGAAAAGGACTCGCTTTTCTGCTCTTTACCTGCACAGGTGTTGGGCTCCTAGACTTGACCCGTGGTCCCTGGACTGTCTCCTGATGCTGGCTCAGCAGACTAGTCATAAGACTGCTGTGTCACAGCCGGGCCTTGGTTTCATTTTCAGGATACAGGACAAGTGCCTCTGAGCACTGGCTAGTGAAACAATAAGGTCCTTTAAACTCTCAGTTTTTAGCAAAACACAACAATGTGTTAACAACCAAAATCTGTTATAGTTGAAGGCACACCTCTGTGAGTTAAATTATTATTCCATTGTGCATACAAGCATCCACATACATAGACATGCAAACCCATAAATAGACACTTGAAATCACACAGGTAGTTCAAGAGTGTTGTAGAAGTGTGTAATTTTGCAAGACTTTACTTTGGCTGTAGCAAAACTTGAACTCAACACTGATTAGAAGAAAGAAAAAAAAATCAAAAAGTGAGGAAATCTCTCAAGGACATAAATACCTTCATTCTATTTGAATTTTATTCACTGTATGGGTCCCAAGTTCTGTATATGTTTTCAGAACATGTTTCTGATAGAACGCTCTTAAAAATGAGAATGTTTTAGTGTTCCTGCAGCGTTCATAATTTTCAAATGTTAATAATCTTGCTAATTTTAGCTCAAAAATTCTTCATACTTCATAGGACTTCCATTTTCACCAAGGCCTCCCCATGCGTTTGAAGTTAATTTTCTGATGTTTTATAGTGTTTAAAAATGAGAATACTTTTATCCTGACACAGCTAAAGCAAACAGAGGTTAAAATTATCAGAAGCATGCTATCAATAGACCTCTAACCTTGGGCCAGGTGAAATCTAAGACTTTAGATCTGGGTAGCTATGACTGTAATTAAGTAAAACACATTGAGAAAAGGTCTTGTTTTTCCAAACATAGGGAGGGCGGGCCGTGTGTGACAGGAAATTCACAGAGCGGCCGGCTGTGGGGGCCTCTGCCCACAAACACACGCCCACTTGGATGTTTGTAGAGGTGTGTCCTCGATAATAAACACCGCTAACAGCTACAATCCTTCCTTCAGGCATAAAACTTAACTAAAGGCTTCAGGATGTAGCCTCCTGTTGAAGGCAAAGGTGTGGTTTGCGAGGGGTGGAGTTAATCAGGGCTGGCGGGCTTTTGTTCCCCATGGGAAGGAAAGTGATAGGAGCTTAGTCGTGACTCTTTACTACCCCCGTGGACTGTAGCCCTCCAGGCTCCCCGGAACATGGGATTCTCAGGCAAGAATACTGGAATGGGTTGCCATTTCCTTCTCCAGGGGATCTTCCTCACCCTGGATCGAACCCAGGTTTCCTGCATTGGCAGGCAAATTCTTTACTGTCTGAGCCACCAGGGAAAGCCCTATGACACTGCACTGTGTTTGTGTGCGTAACTCTGAGCACTCTCTCGTTTAGACGAACGCTACTCTTGAAAGGATATCTTCGAGTAAAGGCACACACAGAGCTTATGTACCACTCGGGACGAGAAACAGAAATTCTAGTTTATTCAGTTCTGAATAGTTTGGTGAGAGCTCATTTCAAAATCCAATTTAGCCGGGGCTCATGTCTTACCCAACGTGAACATTATGAAGAAGATCCGACACATGCTTCATGGAGGATGACCTTCAAAACTAACTTAATCTCTTGTGGAGAAAAGGGAGCCCTGCACTCTGTTGGTGGGGATGCCAGTCAGTGCCCCACTGTGGAGAAGAGTATGGAGGGCTCCTAAAAACACTAAACGTAGAGTTACCATACGACCCAGCAATTCCACTCCTGGGTATTTTTCTGAAGGAAATGAAAACACTAATTCAAAACCTACATGTCCCTCAATGTTTACAGCAGCATTATCTCCAATTGCCAAGATATGGAAGCAACTTAAGTGTCCATCAGCAGATGATGAAAGAGGATGTGGTGTATGTATGATGGAATACTACTCAGCCATCAAAAATGAAATTTTGCCATTTGAAACAACATGGATGGCTGCGGAGGGTATTAGGCTTAATGAAATGAGACAAAGACAGACACTGTATGTAATCACTTATTTGTGGAATCTAAAAAATGAAACAAACAAATGAATATCACAAAACAGAACCAGACTCACAGAAGTAGAGAACAAGCTTGGGGTTACTGGTGGGAGAGGGAGGCCCGGAGCGGGTTGCCCCAAGGCGGCTTCTGCATCTACGCAGTGACACAGTAGGGTGGGGAGGAGTAGACCCTCTGGTCCTGTTGCTCGCCTGCTCCTCCAGCCTGAACGTGGGAGGGAAGAAACCAACAGCTGGGGTCAGGCAGGAAAGGAAGATGAGGGGACTCTCCCTAGTCTAAGAAGAAATAGAAGCTGCCTCGTTGACGTCAAGCCAGTGTGGATGGCATTGAGAGGCCTGACTTCATTAGTTTTTAAATTAATTTATTTAATTGGAGGATAATTGCTTTATATATTTATATTTCCAAATAGGAAAAGGAATACATCAAGGCTGTATATTGTCACCCTGCTTATTTAACTTCTATGCAGAGTACATCATGAGAAATGCTGGGCTGGATGAAGCACAAGCTGGAATCAAGATTGCCAGGAGAAATATCCATAACCTCAGATATGCAGATGACACCACCCTTATGGCAGAAAGTGAAGAAGAACTAAAGAGCCTCTTGATGAAGGTGAAAGAGGAGAGTTAAGTTGGCTTAAAGCTCAGCATTCATAAGATTAAGATTATAGCATCTGGCCCCATCACTTCATGGCAAATAGATGGGGAAACAATGGAAACAGTGTCAGACTTTATTGTTCTGGGCTCCAATATCACTGCAGATGATGACTGCAGCCATGAAATTAAAAGACGCTTACTCCTTGGAAGGAAAGTTATGACCAACCTAGACAGCATAAAAAGCAGAGACATTATTTTGCCAACAAAGGTCCGTCTAGTCAAGGGTATGGTTTTTCAAGTAGTCATGTATGGATGTGAGAGTTGGACTATAAAGAAAGCTGAGCACTGAAGAATTGATGCTTTTGAAGTGTGGTGTTGGAGAAGACTCTTGAGAGTCCCTTGGACTGCAAGGAGATCCAACCTGTCCATCCTAAAGGAGATTGGTTGTGGGTGTTCATTGGAAGGACTGATGCTGAAGCTGAAACTCCAATACTTTGGCCACCTGATGCAAAGAGCTGACTCATTTGAAAAGACCCTGGTGCTGGGAAAGACCGAGGGTGGGAGGAGAAGGGGGGGACAGGATGAGATGTTGGATGGCATCACCAACTCAGTGGACATGGGTTTGGGTGGACTCCAGGAGTTGGTGATGGACAGGGAGGCCTGTTGTGCTGCGGTTCATGGGGTTGCAAAGAGTCAGACACGACTGAGCGACTGAACTGAATTGAATTGCTTTATGATATTGTGATGGTTTTTGCCGTGTATCGGCCTGAAGTGGCCACAGGCACCCCGTGGCCTGTGTGGTCTCTCCTGCTCCCTGCTCCGGCCTCCCTCCCTCCCCACCCATCCCTCCAGATTGTCACAGAGCACCTGCTTGGGGTTCCCTGCATGAGGCCTGACTTTAAATGAAGACAATATCCTTCATTATTTTCATTATCTGTCATTTTCCATATTCTCACATTATCGGCATATAATGAATTAGTAGATGATTTCTAAATGAAAGATGATTTGTAAAATAAAAAAATGAAGCTCTCCATGAAGGCAACTTGAAATATTGTCTTTTCTGGAAGTCTAATTTCTCAAAACCGACTCATTTTGATCAAATATGGCTTATGATAGAGGCTTCTTAGGTGGCACTTGTGGTAAAGAACCTGCCTGCCAATGTGAGAGACCCAGGTTTGATCCCTGGGTCGGGAAGATCCCCTGGAGGAGGGCATGACAACCCACTCCAGTATTCTTGCCTGGAGAATCCCGTGGACGGAGGAGCCTGGCGGGCTACAGTCCATAGCATTGCAAACAGTCGGACACAACTGAAGTGACTTAGCATGCATGCATGGCTTATGATAAATAAGCCAATCTTACTGAATCTTAAATAAAATTTCATGAGAAATTGTAGAAAGCTAAGATATAATGATAGGTCCAGTATAAAATGCATTGCTTGGGTCACAAAAGAAAAAAAATGCTACAGTTTATTAATTATTGAAGGTTTTCCTATAGCTCTGTATCTCCAGAGCAATTGATTCAGCCGTGTAGAGGCAGGCATAACATTTAAATGTTTTTATGTATCAAAAAATAGAATCTATATTTTGTGTATAAACTAGAGGTTTATCTTTAACTAGGTGTAGATGAATTTGCCATAAATATAAAGAAACACATTCAATAGGGGAAGGAAAGAAGACAAATATCTGGGCGTAAAATACACGTAAACACATCAAGGTCAGGTTTTTTCAGCTACACACTATATACGGTCAAGTGGCAGAAAACGAAATGACGTTGCTGCAGCCAGATCCTGTGAAAATAGTACTTAGGAGTGTTAGCAGCAGTCAGTATACACTAATCCCCTCCCCATCACTTAATTACATCACCCTTTAAGATAGACGCATAATGTAATTAGAGATTTGAACAGTTCACAGCCAGATCACTTAAAGTAACATTGTTAATGGGCTCTAGAAGTTCTCCCTTTAATATTGCCAGTGTTATAACTTCTAATTACCTTAATAATTAGGGCTCTGTCACTCATGATGGAGGTAACAGCTCCTAACACTAATGGGCGTTGGAGGTCTGGTGCGAGGCATGTTTTGATGTTCCCGTCTAGTTGCTTAGGGTCGGAAGGAGCTATTTGCCCTTGGAAACCTGGCGGTTGCTATGAGGTGGCCTGGGCATCCTTACCAGCTGCTTTAACGCTGCCTCTGCCACCGCTGTTTTCATTCAAGAGCGAATGTATAAACTCTATTCACTAACGACTACTCTTGAAATGCAAATGTGGCACCTCTGGATGAAATTTTCTGAATCTCAATCGCCCCCGTCGCTAGAACTACAAAATAACAGTATAAACTTGGACGTCAAATCAACCGGATTGAAATTAAAAGGCGCCAGCATTTCTTTTATGTGCGGTTAGGATCTGCTGTTAATTGACAAAGGTGAGAGATGAGAAAGTAAATGGGGGGAAATGAGAAGGATCTCGCTGCTCTGCTGAGAGCTGCATGGGAGCATGCGGATGGGGGGCGTGCCTGGTAATTTTACAGAGATCTATTTGAGCAGAACAGAAAAAAAGTGGGAAAGAACACTGGGGGATAAGACTGTGGTCGTAATACTGACTTCTAAAACAGGCTGGTTCTCACAGCAGTGATCCGGGAGGTAGTCCACTGGCCCTGGTGCCGGCTGCACACGAGGGGGTCAAGGCTGCCTCCAGAGCCAGCCTGGCCATGGGTCCCCCCAGACCCCTCGGCCAGGGGCTGCTCCTTCCCTGGAGCCAAGTCCGCCTCTGATGGAGGTACTTTGGCCGTGCAGTCTCGCGGGCCTAGAAGTCCCCTGAAGACAGCTGCGGACCTTGGCCGTCTGCGGGGCTCTGGGGCTCTGTGGCGCCTTGCACAGAAACAGGCAACAGCGTGGGGCTGAATGAATAAAGTGACCAACACCTGGATAGATCAGCACAAAAAAAAAAAAGACTCGTGACAAGCTTGATGAAGACGTAACACCAACATGTTCACCAAGCAGGAGATTTACGATTTATTCTCTCACTGTATTTGCGTATTCTTCTGTACTTTAAAGGTGATCAGCAGAAATGAAGCTAGTTCATCCCCAAACCACACATCTCTTGTGCCACTGGACTCCCGTGGAGACCACAGAGGGATACGGCCAGTCTCTAAAGATACAGACCGTGGGAGGAGCGGGTGCCCTTTTGCGATTGTAACGGGGTAGCCTTCCTGTGTCTTTCCAACCCAAGACAGCGTCCAGCCCATGTGCTCCCAAACACAGCTCAAAGACGGTGCCCCGGGAAGGCAGGCTGCTCCTGGCAGCCCAGGTTGTCTGAACTTCTAGCCTAAGAATCTGGAGAACCCGGGAAACGCTCACCGTCTACGGAACTTTCAGTCGACCTGGGGAAGCTCGCGGGCCGGAGCGTGGGAAGGAGGGACAGAGCGGCGGTCTCTGGTGCCGGCTCACGGCCTGGGGTCCTCCCGGGTCCCTGCTTCACATAACGTGGTTTTCAAAAAACTATGTGCTTATCCCAACTTCCCGCTTGATTATTTTTTTTTTTTTTGCAGGGCAGCAACAAATTTTCACGCTTCTTCATGGCACTGGAACCTCAGGCTCCCAGGGGCTCAGTAAACATTTGCTGATTGACTTCCTGATCAAATCATCCCTTTGTATTGAAGGACAGCACCGGAGGGATGGGGCCGTGGACCTCGCATCCCATCCAGTCTCATCCCAGAGCAGTGGTGATCACAGTTGGGGCGCGAGAGCCTAGACTTGAAGACGGACACAGTGAGAGACACAGATCCCTAAGAAGCAAGTCCATCGTCCTTTCCGATCCAAGATGAAGGATACAGCCGCCTTCTTTATTGAAGTATGTAGGCTTATATAAGATGATCAGAACTTAACAAGCTAATAGTGAATTACTGGCTTCCGGAGTGGCTCAGTGGTAAAGAATCCGCCTGTCAGTGCAAGAGACAGAGGAGACAGGGTTCGATCTCTGGGTCGGGAAGATCCCTTGGAGGAGGGCATGGCAACCCATTCCAGTATTTTTACTTGGGAAATTCCATGGACAGAGGAGCCTGGCGGGTTACAGTCCACAGGACCGCACAGAGTCGGACACGACTGAAGCGACTGAGCCCAATAGTAAATTAAAGCCCTCTGTGGTTTTGTGTATTTTTTCCCATCAGTTATTTTCAGGACACAGTCACTCAGAAGTGAGCTTAGGTTCTAGAAAGCGATAAAATTTCACCTTGGGGGTTTGAACTCTGCTATCGACTTGCAGGACGTCTGGTAGGAGCAGCGCCAGGAGTCTGGTCTCTGAGAACGCTTTGCCTGCAGCCTTCTCGCCTTGGGACGTAATTCAGGGAAATACACGATTCTCGTGAAAGCAAAGAAAGACAGTCCTGGCAGGATGAATGCTGCCTCTTAGATGGTGTCTGCAAGTAGCAAACCCTGCCTCTGAGGCAGAGGTGTCCCCCAAACCGCCACTCCCTAGAGGGCGGACAGGCAGGTGATTTGAGAGGCAGCTCAGATTTTCATCGGAAATATTTCAGGCTCAGATGAATGAATGTGCAGTATTCCCTGGGGCTTCTGGACTAAATGCAGACTTTAATAATTACTCTAATTACATTTGTGGTGATTCCACCTTTGAATCTACATCAAACAAACATATAGCAATGATTACGCTTTCATTTAATATGCTAGTTCTCAGAAAACTGACGTGATCATTTCCTTCTTATGCACTTTTGCCTGTAATACAGGCCCAGAGATTAAAAATTATTTTTATTTAGTATTTATTTATTTATGTAGCTGGGCTTCCCAGGTGGCTCAGTGGTAAAGAGTCTGCCCACAATACAGGAGATGTGGGCTCAATCCTTGGGTCAGACAGATCCCCTTGAGAAGGAAATGGCAACCCAATCCAGTGTTCTTGCCCAAGAAATCCCATGGACGGAGGAGCCTGGCAGGCTGCAGTCCACGGGGGTCACAAAAGGTCTGACATGACTTAGCAACTAAAACCAACAGCAAACATGTATTTAACACCTAATGGCACAGTTTCCTTTTACAAGAAATGTAAGGACACTGACTGTTCTGAAAGCCGTTGCAGAGCTGCTCTGCGTTGACAGCATAGATCCCAGAGCCTACCCATAACGGGACAGGGAGTCTCGAAAAGGGCAGGGTGACCTTTGTCCCCCCAACCTGGGTCCTTACACCACACGGCCCTTGTGGTCTGGCACATCATCACAGCCATCTTCTGGAAAACAGCTCTTTATGGTGACAGTTTATCACCGAGACTGAAAGAGGAGGGATGGACGTGGGTGTGAGTGGGAACCCCGGGCTGCCTGGAGACCCTGGGCTCCTGCAACCCCCAGCGTCTCCCCCATTCACCACCACAGGGTCTGAAGCGGCCTCTGCGGCTTAACTGCGGGCACGTTCCCCCTCCAGGCCCTGTTTGCTCATCGGTAACTGAGAGTCATGGCGAGAATGAAAGGAGAAATTTGGGATTTCTGAAGCTTTGTTTTGTTAGAAATCTGCTATTGTTACAAAGGGCAAAGATGCTTTTGAAGTGAAGTGTCACTTGCTCAGTCGTGTCCAACTCTTTGTGACCCCATGGACTGTAGCCCACTGGCCCCTCTGTCCGTGGGATTCTCCAGGCAGGAACACTGGTGTGGGCTGCCATGCCTTTCTTCAGGGGAAGGATGCTTTTGGAAAATGTGTATTTTCCAGCCCTTCCTGTGGGGATGCTAATTTAGGAGGACTCGGGCAACTGCAGACAGGTGAGAATCTGGATGTTCAAGGTGTCGCGGGACAGTCCTAGGACCCAGGACACGACAGAGGAATGGGGCTCTCGGCGCAGTGAGCCCGCAGGCATCTGCTGAAATGCACTCACGTCTGGCCTGGGTCCTGCCAGACCCACGGCAGACGTCAAAAGCTGCTCTCTGGGCAGGGAGCTGGCTCCCAGGAGAAGGGTTGATGCGGGAAAGTTAGTGGGAAAATTCAGATGACGGGGCTCCCAGAGATGGAAGGGAGGAAGGAGAGACCGGGATGAGGTGGAGAGACCTCGGAGTGTCAGGAGGGCCTGCCGGGGGTGGACAGACCCTCAGTGAAAGGCAAGCAGTGCTGTGGGCACAGCCCCTGGCCACCCCCGGTCCCTACGCCTGACAGCCAGGCCAGGCCAGGCGCTGCCCTTCACACCCAGAGCCATGGTGCTCACCCTGCCTTCTGCTGGCGCCGCCAGGGGCCTTCTCTGCGTGTGCGGCCTCCCCGCAGGAGGGCCTGGTGAAACAGGCCCAGAGCAGGGTGGCATCTGCCAGGGCTTGAAAGCTGCCCGGGCTTCTGCAGGGTCGGCCCTGCAGTCCACACCAAGCCCAGCTTTCCCCGCGGCCAACCTTGCCCTCTGCGCCGTCCCTGGCTCTCTGGGCGATCAGGGCCCCTTGTGCTGCGGCGGTCCAGTCCCTGCCCCTGCCGAGCCCGCCAGCAAGGTGGATTCCCACCGTCAGAAACACAAGGAGGCTGCCAGCTCATTTCAGGGAGAAAGGAGCAACAAACTGCGAGTGCTTCCCCGATAAAGCAGAGGTTGGAACGGCAGCCTCTGGCATCGAGCTCACAGGACGCACCTCAGGCTCGGTCGGCTTTGTCGAAGAGGTGCCGGAGAAGTGCAGGTTCTCTGTGAAATGCATCGCTGCTGAGCAAAATGATTTCTGCTCTTTCACGGGTTGAGTGATATCTCTCTGAAACTCACCCATTAATGTCCTGAGGCTGGTTAGGGAGGCGAAGGGAGGACTGGGATGTGCGTGATGGTTGGACATGCGTTTTCCCAAGCTGCCAGAGAAAGTGTGAGACGTCTCCTCCCTTCCCCTCTGCTCCACGCCAACCCTGTGTCCCATCCTAGGGCCACCGTGAAAGGATCTGTCCTGTCACTTACACTTCTGTCGGGCATTTACCTATGCACACCTGTTCACTCTACCCCAACAGCAAATGTCTGGAACCCCTTTGGAGCCCCCCAACAAATTCCTTGGAGTCAGAATTACAGTTGAGTGGTCACCGCACAGACAGCCCCTTCCGTCTCCTCCAGACCCCTCGCCCGGCTCAGGGCTCCTCTGGCTGAAGCATTGGGGCTGGGGATTAGTGGATAATCAGAAAAGAGTGTATAATAAGGAATAAAAAAATCCAGATTTATGCCTGAAACTTGGAACGCAACTGATGTACTTATTTTGAGGTAGGGTCAAAGCTGCTGCTGAGGGGGTTTCATAGTCCTTTTTCTTGTACACACAACTTCTATCTATAATGCATCCCTTGTGTTTCTTTGAAATGAACAAATTAGTTTAAACTGCTCGTGAAGCAATCTGAATGTCGATTCTTTGGTTTCAAAGATACCTATCGGTACCTATCCACCAATAACTGATACTGATCTCACCTACAAGTGATTCTTTTTTTTTTTTTTTTCACATAAACCGCTCACTTATTAGCACTGGTGCTGGGACAGGACCTCCAGGAGACATGTGGATCGGCGTGGAGGGGGCCGGCCCAGGTGAGGGGCAGGCGTGGCCTTACTTCTCCGGCTGGTCCGAGCCGTAGTCCCGCTTGGCCGAAAGCCCTGGATGGGGCTGCCTTCACCCCGCGCGTCCTCTTGGTCTGCTTGGCCGCCCCCCAACAGTGTGCGGATGTGCCCGTAGGGCTTCTCCAGGTGACAGGGGCGCCGAGAAGCTGAGGACGAGCGGGGCCGGGCCCAGCACCGCCTCCCGCTTGTCTGTGGGCCCGTCCACGTCAGCAGAGCTCCCGAACTCCAGTAGAATCAGACTTTCTCATCAGCGGAGATGCTGCCCTGGGAGGCCTTTTCTTCCCTTAAAGGCCTCTGGCTGGCAGACAGGTTCTAGACGCGGGCCACGTCGGGCAAGGGTACGCCTGTCCACGTAACCCAGGAGAGCGTGGTCAGAGCATGGTCTTCGGGCCTCACATCACTTCTGTGTACTCACACACACCAAGGCGGAAAGTGCTTCCTACTGGTTAGGCTGCATGTTCTGGTACCAGCGTTCTGCTGTGTCCACCCAGCTGCGGCCCGCCGTGCCTGCTTGACTGCCCTCTGCACCTCGGCTGCCTGCTGCCAGAGGAGCAGTAATTCTATATACTTTAAAACAACTGGTTTTGTCTGGTCTTTCCTAAATACTCACCTTAATTTCCATAGAAAAATATTCTTTATGTTTTTTTTGCACTCATATTTCAGTGGCTCACATATTTAGTTAAATTAAAAAACAACAGCAATTGCATATGGTATGATTTGATGTTGGAGCAAATCTAGCACCTCCGACAGGGTCAGACACCACGCAAGGGCCGTATCCCAGGGAGGAAGAGGGTTGGGGGTGCTGTACCCTAGAGTCCCCGGGACTGCGAGGAGATCCGATCAGTCCATCCTAAAGGAAATCAGTCCTGAGTGTTCATTGGAAGGACTGATATTGAAGCTGAAACTCCAATACTTTGGCCACCTGATGTGAAGAGCTGACTCATTGGAAAAGACCCTGATGCTGGGAAAGATTGATGGTGGGAGGAGAAGGGGACGACGGAGGGTGAGATGATTGGATGGCATCACCGACTCGATGGACATGAGTTTGAACAAGCTCTGGGAGTTGGTGATGGGCAGGGAGGCCTGGCGTGCTGCAGTCCATGAGGTCACAAAGAGTCGGGCACGACTGAGCGACTGAACTGAACTGAACCCTAGGGAGGAAGAGGGTTGGGAGTGCCATATCCCAGAGAGGAGGAGGGTTTGGGAAGGCTGGTTAGGACGAGGTGGGTGCAGAGAGCTCCCTCCGACTGCTGATGCCCCTGGAGGCCTACCCCATTCCCCTCGCAGACTTTAGAAGCCGCCTCCGCTTCACCGCAGGCAAGGACAGCAGTGGACAGGGAAGGATGGGGAGAGGCAGGTCAAAGGGCACAGACTTTGGCCTAAGGTGGACAAGGTCCCCGCATCTGAGGCAACGCTACTGATGACGCTGTGTTATACAGAAATTTGCTAAGGGAGCTGAACGTCAAGGTTCTCACGTCCCCCCAAAAAATAAATATGTGAGGTGATGCTTGATAATAAACGAGATGGGGGAGGCCCTCCACAGCTCATATGTAGATAGCAAGTCACCATGATGAACAGCTACAATAGACAGTGGTTTCATGTGTCAAACACGGCTCTCTGAGGCTGATGAAAGGCGGTGGCGGGCAACTGGAGAGTCAGCGCTCTCCTCTGTGCTGCTGGAGAAAGACGTCACCAACACGTGTTGATGCTTCTTCACTACTTACTCATTTAGTCCTTCCCTGAATGCCAACTCCTTGAACAGAGTCAGACAACCCTAATTCTGGGCACAAATCATGCCACCGAGAACGGTCGCCAGAGCCAAGCAAGATCCTCCCTGTGGGTCATTTCGGGGAGACGACGTGTATCTTCACTAGAGTGCCTGATACTCTATTTGAGAGGAAATGTCAAAGCCAAACTTGCAGGAATGATGCAGAGCTCCCTAAATTGGGGCTTAAAATCCACTGGTCATTAACGCCAAGTGTTGGAGCATCGAGTCACTGACAGGTGCCCATGACCTGTCACTCACACCACAGACCTGCCTCTTCCATTCCTTTTTTCTTCCACTGTTGTGCAGAACATAAAATCTGGCATTTTAACCATTTTTAAGTATACAATTCAGTGGCAGTAATGACATTCCCACCATTGTTGGACCATCACCATATTTCCCAAACTTTTCCATCGCCCCAAACGGAAGTGGAGTGCCCAGTAAGCAAGAAGCCTTACTCTCCCTGTCACGGCCTCCGTCTCCTTCTTAGCTTTCAGTTTGGGAGAGCCAGCATAGGTTTTCCTTTTCTATGTATCTTGATTTGATCGCATATTTAATCAAGAAGCATGTGCTCCTTGTTTTGCGGACATTCATGCCAAAGCACATTCATTGTACATAGAGGTCTTATGCAATTAGTGAACTCATGAAAATTATCTACTTAGATTAATTTAAATCAAATGATGCTATAAACTATCTGATAAAAATCAAGTGGGGTTAGAGGGGAGTCATACAGGAGACGATTCATGGTTTAAAGGTACTACACGTAACTTGTAAATTTAGATTTTACACCTTGGATTTTCCTAAAGCAAAATTCACTTATATCATTTCAACACTTTTGCATCTAAGAGAAATCACCATCATTTTCCTTGGGTATAGAAGCACTTTATTTTAAAACTAACAGGCATATTTGACAAATTTGGGCTCAGTTAAATACATTGCCATCTTGATGCTCTCTGTTTCAGTAGATTTCCTTAAGTCATACCAGCCCTTTCATGATAGCTCCACACTATTCATATTCTAGGTAGGATAAAATTCCTGCCTGAACCCTCCACAAATATTCGAAATTTGAGATGATCAAATAAATGCCAATGGAAAAAAAAATGTTTCTGGAATTGTCCTAGCTGTTATCAAAACAATAACAGCAGTGATAAATGTTTTAGAGATTGAGCACCAGGGATTTTTCCGACATTCATTACATGCCAATCTCTGTAAGCGACATGTAATAAATGCAAACATCCTTAAAAGCAAATAAATACGTTTAAAAGTATAATTTCTCTTAGCCTGTGTACCGATTTTTCAAAATGTTTCTACCAAAGTGAAATTCCATATCAAAATGCGTGCGTGTATTCCATCAGACTCTGAGAAGGAAAAGGGACTCTGGGACTCTTTGTCACCGGGAAGATCCGGGGTGGCCTTAATCCCCAGACGACTCCAGTGTGACAACACGGAAGTCTCGGAGGCTCGGAAATGGCTCGGGTGCCGGGAGCCGGGAATGTGTTCCCAGAGTATAATCCGGCTGATACAGTGTTCTCTGCAAAAGGCTGTGAGGTCTTGGCCTAATAAGCATAATCTCATTACACTGCAAATAAAAGTTTCCTATTTATCTCCAGATTTCAAATGAATCTAATAAGGCTTATGATACAGTCACCCAATACCCTAATCATATTTCTGCCTATCTAAAAGCAATCAGTAATTGTGTTACAGCAGACCGTGCTGACAATACCTCTGACACAGAAAGGAGAATGAGAGCCCAGCTGTACTAATTAAATTAAATGCTAGGCTGATGGAATACATTTGCTGGAGCCGGGGAGAATGGGTGCAGAATTAATAAGCATTACGGCTTAGAGCGGGAGATGATATCATAATGGAGGGAAGGTTTTGATGTTGAGAGCCTCATTCAGATTCAATGCGCCATAATGCACGGATCTGACAGCTGCTTAGAGAGGTGCAGTGCCTTGAACAAACTGCCCAGGAACTGTGTGGCTTCTGTGCTCCTCGCTGGGCCCATCACAGCTCGCCTCACCCTTGCAGCCTGCAGGCCTCCGTCCCATCGGGAGGCGGCCACGGCCAGCCCGCCCTCTTCCTGCCTGTCTCTCCCCCGGCTCTGGGACTCTCCTGCCCATCCGTCCAGGCTCGCTTTGGATCACAGAGACGGGCCGGCAAGCGATCGTCTTAGAACTAGATTTTCCTGTGAGGCCTTCCCCCGGTTCTCCTAGGGAAAACCGGGCCCGCCGCGCCGTGTGAGCGGCCCAGGGCGCGCGGGGCTGCGGGCCCGGCACGGTCTCCTGCCGGCGATCGAGCGCAGCTATCTCTCCGGTTGCAGCGCGGAGGCGGCCGTGCCCGCGGCTGGCTGGGACTCATTATCATGAGAGTTTTGACAGGATATTAAATTTCCTAATCCTGCACTTTGCGGACTGACCCTCCCTGGGAGCAGACAATGCGGCTGTCTGCCGGAAAAGCACTTTCTCTGTCTTCTCTTGTCCTTCCGCCTTTTCTCCCCTGCGACCCTCGAGTGGCCCCACCGTCCCCAGTGAGCACCCCAACACCTGCGCCCAGGCCGCGGGCCCCTCCGATGGGCGCACGCTGTCCTGCAGGTGATCCGAAGAGGGCACCGCGCCCCCTCCCTGGCTGGAAACACTGTTCAGGGTCCTCCCGGCCTGAGCCGCTTGGCTGGAGCCCGAGGTAACTGATGGGTTTGTGGGAGGACGGGATGGGGCATCCACAGGGTGTCTGTGCAGTTCCGCCTTCCGCAGGCGACTTTGACACGCGGGGACCAACCGGCATGCTGGACACGGATTACATGCCATCCTGCACGCGTGCACACACCTGAGTCACCTGTGATTCACCTGTAAGCCAGCCCAGAAGACTCAGCTCCACACGGATGCCGCCCGCTAAAATTTCGGAAAGGCCAGCGCACATCCCTGCCTCTCTGCACATTCTCACAGCCCGGCTGGCAGCCAGGCAGCACGCATATGTTGTGGCAGCAACTGTTACTCTTTGTTTATTCCATCTTTAAATAAACTACATCGGAGCCCAGGAATATTTTTAGAAAACTTTCGGGTATCGCAGCAGAATCCCAGCATCTTGCCCATTCATAAGCTCTCCGTGCTCCAGAAAAACAAAACGCACCACACATTTCCACTGACATTCTGCCAGTGTGATCCCTAAATAATTCAGCAGTAAAATCTGGTCAGCTCTTCCACCTCCCCGAAAAAACTCCTGCACACAGAGTGCCAATTAAGTTGCTGAAAACAGCAGATTTCCACTGATACTCCACAGATAAAGCTGACCATTAAATCGCAATTTAACATCCCAGGCAGTGGGAGCTGCTGACAGACTCTGAAGCTTGTAATCTCATTTAACCCCCTCCTGTCAGGAGCAGGCCCACCCCTTTAGCATAATGCCGCCAAATTAGACCTGACATGGCAACAAGAGAAAGAAAAACCTCTTTAGCTTAAAAGTCAGGCCACAGTGGGCAACCCTGACCTTCAGTGTCCCCCGCTCACCCGCGCCATCCTCCAGGGACCCCGGAGACATTTACGCTGAGCGGGGGAGCGGGGGATGCAGGGGTGGACAGGGCCCGGCCGCATAGCACTTGGGTTTCCCTGGGGGCAAATTACAGAGAATTTCCCTAGACAATGGAAGGAAATTTCACCTGGGCTTTTTCAAGTCTTTCTTTGGTAATAAAAGATGAACCCCGATGGTTCTGTTCAAACTCCTCCAGCTCAATATTTCCCTCTGCCTGCGGTGGCCTCTGACTCGGAAGCCGGGGGACGCCTCTGCTGGAACACAGAGTTCCCACCCCAGGCCTGGGCAGCGTGCATTTTCAATGAGGTCATCCTAGCTGGTGGCTGCAGGCTTCAAAGCCTTTGCTGTGACTGGCATTTACTGGCTCTGTTTTCATGAGGAATCTGGCCGCCTCGGAGGCCCCTGACAACCAGCTCTCTGGACTCAGGCTTTTCCACCAACTCCCCTGTTTTGTTAAGAGTGGGTGGGGGCCCAGTACAGCCTCAGAAGGTACCTTTCAGAACATTCACAGCACTTTTCCCAGGTCAAGCCAGAGCCACTTTTCAAGACCGAGACTGCGTTCGGGGCCTGACTCACAAGGACAAACCCAGAGTTTTGCGGGCTCCAGTGTACATTCTATTTCAGTAATTTGTGTCTTAAAAAAAATCAGCTGTTAATTTGAAACAGCTTCCTTCTCTAGTGTAAAGTAAATTTTTTGTCTTTCTGCTCCTGCAAAAATAAAAATGTTTTCATGCCAAAAGTTAGACAGACACCTTCTAAAGCTGGCATTCATGGCTCCTTGGGACCTCGAGAAGACCAAAACCAAGCCTGCACTGAAAAATCCTATCCTCGGTTCCTCCAGGACTTGAATTGCAAAAACAGATGGGGTCTGTAGCAGACCAAAACCTGCTATAAGTCGAGTAGAGTTTGAGAGAGACAGAGAGGAGCTTGCCCACACCTGGCCCCCACTGACCTTCCTTAGGGAGTGGCTCAGGAGACGAATGAATAAATCAAGCCTTCCAGAAAGAAGAGACACGCCAAGATGCTTGCAGGAGGGGAGTCTGGACCTTGCAGAGTGGTCAGCGGCTCGGCAGCTCCGCGGAGCCCCGAGCCTGCCCCGCGCTCCTGGGACTCACCTGTCCAGCTCCCGGCCGCCCAGCAGGATGGGCACTCGGCTCCCTGGAACCACAGCCTCTCTGCCCATCCGTCACCTGCCGCGGAGGCCGGCTCTGGGCGCTGCTGGCCGGCTCCAAGCCTCCAGTCCCCCCGACTTTTTTCCCCCCAGCTAAAGTGAGCCGAAAGGGCTAGCAGAAAGCGCCTCAATGTTTGTTTCGACTTCCCGGGGCTGCACTGGAGCGAAGTCCTGCCTGCCCGAGCCTTTCTGCACTGGAGTGGTTTATTTAATTTGTCAGGATAATGGGAGCGGCTGAATGAGAGACAGAGAATGCAGTGTGGTATAAAAGAAACAAAGGCTAAAAGTACCACTATTTTGATTCCCTTTTTAAAATTACTTCCAAAGTGTGGTGTCTATTGTGAAGAATAATGCTGAACAAAGCACAGTGTCTTGGCAATATTCACAGGGCTTATTCACGCACAGCCAGCTCTGTCTGTACATTCAGAGGTAGAACACACTTATAAATGATGTATTGGAAGGGCTGCAGCTCCCATTGTGTCCCCAGTGTAAACAAAAAGGCGGACAGGAGCCGAGTGGCCTCCGGGCGGCTGGGCCGCGGGGGTGCTCCCAGCCCCCCGGTTCCGGGAGGGAAAACCCGGCTCAGCAAAACCCAGCAGAGCCCATGTGATGGGGGCTCAGCTCAGGGCACTCCCTTCTGTCCCCCACCACCCCCCTTCGGGCGCACGGGGGCTCCAGAAGTTTTGCTTAGGCAGCATCAGCCTGGGCATGCGCCTACCACCCACTCCTGGGTGACCCCTCTGCGCATTTCCAGAACCTTCTACTTGGAGGACTCCGGCCTCCCCCACTGAGAACAGGCTCCATCAGTCCCAGCATAAACTCAGCGATGGCCTCCACGTGCCCCGCGTGGGGGTCCAGAGCGCGAGGCCTGACTCCACGTTCTGTGTGTTGGTGGGTGTAGCTGCTCTGTCTCCGCTTCAGGCCTAGCAGCTAAGCATTGCTTTGTAACATGCCTGGACTGCAGTTGTGAGGAGAGGGCCTGTTGGTTGTAACCTGTAAACTTCTTCTTCCCCTGCCAGCTGGGGGAAAAAGTGTTTTTGAATTTCAGTTTTCTGCCAGTAAGACGTTTTCCCCACTCATGGCAACAGGGAAAGATAGGTCACGGCTCTAACTGTGGTTCTCAGCCAGGTGCGGGGGCCTGGGCCGGGGCCGCCCGGACCCAGGTCTTTCCGGGAGTGTGCTGTCCTGGAGCCCCACTGCCAGCCCTCCGATCCCCAACCTCGGGCTCTCTCCAGCTGTCCCCCTTCCCCGGACGTCCCCTTCCAAGGGGGAGCCATGTGCCTGCTCGGCACTGCGCTGTGCGGGCAGAGAAGGCTGGGACTTTGGCTCTCTAAGTTTTGCTCTTCTGCAGAGAGTGGCTGCTGCGGCTCTGGCGGGGAAGCGCTGCCAATGCGACCTGCTTGTGCCGCGCACGCCACGGGGGACGGCGGTCACGGCGAGCGGGGACGCGTGGCCAGCCCACGGTGACCCAGAGCTGTCCCCTGCTCGGGTGCACACGCGCAGAGGCCCCGGCCTGCAGGGGTCAGACTCCCCAGGCCACGCGGGCCTTGCTGAGCCGAGAACATGGAGGCCGCTCCCCGGACTCTCAGCGCCGAGTCCCTGCACTTACGGCGTGTCCGGCTCCAGGCCTTCCTCTCTCATTGCAGTTTAGTGACTGACTGCGTGTGATCTCAGGCTGAAACCACCTCACACCTCTAGCTGGTTCTCAACGCTTTTTGAAAGAGACGTTTCTGTTTTCACATTTAAAGCTGGAGGTCTGCACCTTTGATCACCTTCACCCATGCCAGCCCGCCGCCTCCACCATCTCCGGAAACCACAGGCTGCTGGGTCTGAGGTCAGTGTCCTGAGATCCCAGCTGTGAGGCCGGCCGTCCAGGCTGTCTTTCTCACAGCGACTCCCGGAACTCAGCATCCTCGAGGTCGCTCCGTGCCGTGCCAGTGGTGGATTTCCTTCCTTCACCACGAAAAACCTTCCTCTCTCTCTACCTGCTCTTGTATCTGTACCTATATCTAGGTGGAATCTTATTTATATGGTGGAATGTATATAATATATAACATTATTTAGTGGCGTATATAGTGAAAGTGAACGTGAAGTCGCTCAGTCCTGTCCGACTCTTTGTGGGCCTGTGGACTGTAGCCCACCAGGCTCCTCCATCCATGGGATTCTCCAGGCAAGAATACTGGAGTGGGCTGCCATTCCCTTCTCCAGGGGATCTTCCCAAACCAGGGATCGAACCTGGGTCTCCCGCATTGTAGGCAGATGCTTTTACCATCTTGCCACCAGGGAAGTCCTAAGCGTATATAGTAGGATATATAATATAACTGAGACACTAGGGAACCCCACATATATATATATATATATATCATATATAATATTATATACAATACATAATACTATGTATAGTAGAATATCTGTATTATATAATATATAAATGTACATATAGTAGAATATATGTAGTGGAATATATAATATTATATATGGTGGAATATTATATATAGTGAAATATATTGAATATTATCTAATATCATTATATAATATTACTAATATTATATATGTGAAATATGTGAAGTATATATAGTGGAATATATTACATATAAATACAATATTATAAATAGTGGAATGTATACTGTAGGATATACCTCACCACATTCATTGCAGCTTTATTCACAGTAGCCAAGGTACAGAAATGTACAGTCTGTCAGTGATGAAAAGATTAAAAAAATGTGATATGTATATATTCTATTATATGTATATTCCACTATATACATAACATTATTATATATTCCACTACATATGCTATATATTATATATATTTCACTTTATATAGTATCATATAATATACAATAGTCCCTAGACAGCGTATTACAAAGCAGAGATATTACTTTGCTGACAAAGGTCCGTACAATCAAAGCTATGGTTTTTCCAGTAGTCATGTACAGATGTGAGAGTTGGACCATAAAGAAGGCTAAGAGCTGAAGAACTGATGCATTCAAATTGTGTGTTGGAGAAGACTTTTGAGAGTTCCTTGGACTGCAAGGAGATCCCACCAGTCCATCCTAAAGGAAATCAACCCTGAATATTACTTGGAAGAACTAATGCTAAAGCTAAACCTCCAATACTTAGGCCACCTGATGTGAAGAGGTGACTCATTGAAAAAGACCCTGATTCCGGGAAATATTGAGGGCAGGAGGAGAAGGAGGCAACAGAGAATGAGATGGTTGGAGGGCATCACCGACTCAGTGGACATGGGTTTGAGCAAGCGCTGGGAGATGGAGAAGGACAGGGAGGCCTGACGTGCCGCAGTTCATGGGGCTGCAAAGAGTTGGACATGACTGAGCGACTGAACAATAACAATGCATAATATAGTATAATGTAATCTATTTATAATATAATTAAATATCAAATATGCTGCTGCTGCTGCTAAGTCTCTTCAGTCGTGTCCGACTCTGTGCGACCCCACAAACAGCAGCCCACCAGGCTCCACCGTCCCTGGGATTCTCCAGGCAGGAACACTGGAGTGGGTTGCCATTTCCTTCTCCAATGTGTGAAAGTGAAAAGTGAAAGTGAAGTCGTTCAGTCGTGTCTGCCTCTTAGTGACCCCACGAACTGCAGCCTACCAGGCTCCTCTATCCATGGCATTTTCCAGGCAAGAGTACTGGAGTGGGGTGCCATTGCCTTCTCCGTCAAATATGCTATATAATATAAAATTGTATATAATCATATTACATTGCAATATATTATATAATATAAACATATATATAACTTCATATAATATATAATATTATATAAAGTGGAATAGCTATAATACATAGCATATGAGGTAGAATATGTAATATCATGTATATTGTGTGCGTGTTAGTCACTCAGTTGTGTCTGACTCTTTGAGACCCCCTGGACTGTAGCCTGCCAGGCTCCTCTGTCCAGGGGATTCTCCAGGCAAGAATACTGCAGTGGGTAGCCATTCCCTTCTCCAGGGGAATCTTCCCAACCCAGTCTCCTGCACCACAAGCAGATTCCTTACCATCTGAGCCATGAGGCTACCTCTTATTATGTATATAGTGGAATACACATATAACAGAATAAATACTTATCACATTTTTTATCCATTCATCACAGATAGACACTTAGTCGTTTCTGTATCTTGGCTTCTGTGAATAACGCTGCAGAGAACGTGGCGCTACAGGCTTTCTCCAATGTCTTGTTTCCATTTCTTTAGGATAAACACGCAGAAGTGGAATTGCTGGACCGCACGGTGGTCCTACTTCAATTCTGGAGGAACCTACCCTGTTCTCCACAGTGCCCGCAGCAGCTTGCATTCCCACCAACAGTGCTCACGGGTCCCTTTCTCGCCACGTCTTCACCAACACTTGTTACCTCTTGTGTTTTGGAAACTAGCCTGTTCTTCAGTGGGTTAAGGGTCCTCCTGCTCCTGGCCTGTCCAGAGTGCCCCTCAGTGCCAGCGTGTCCTCCTCTCGGGATGACCCTCACCATCACTTTCATGCTCCGGAAACACGTCCTTCTGCAGCAACAGGAGGCCATGTGAGTTTCAACAACGTCCGACACACGGTGACCTGCTGCTGTGATTTGGATTTGGTAGTGGGACATTTGTAAAGGTCTCTTTTAAAAATGTTTATTTCCCATGATAGAAATAGTTATCAGGGCATAGCTTCTAAAACAGGGGTTCTTTGAGTGGCTCTGAAGGTACCATCTGGGCAGATTCTGGAGAGCTCTCCATTGACAAAGATCACAACACTGAGATCTTAGTTGAGCTTCTACAGGGAAAACATCAGTAAATGTGCTATGACCGAAAGCAGACGATAAAATGCAGTGGAGTGGCGAGTCCCGGCTGGCTGTGACGGGACCCGTCCTGCTCTCTGGCCTCTGCTCCTTCAGCTGCCGCGTCGCTAGTACTTCTCTGAAGCTATAGGACACTTTCCGTTTTTAAAACAGTCACTGCGGTGCTATGTGACCGGAAAGCCTGGTTGATGAAATCCTTGCTGGCTTTATCGGGAGCCCTGGGGGCTCTGGGCTTGTCCTGGAATTTAATGTTTTTATTTCTCAGTAGAGCAAGCTGAGTCCAGAGCCTAAGGGTTGCGGAAACTCAGAGAACAACAGGATCTGCTAGGAATCTGAGAAATCAGTTGGTCTAATGTCCTCATTTTAGAGAGGGAAAAATTGAGATTCAAAGCAAATTGGCTTTTCAAGATCAGTTAGCCAACAAATTGGGATAAGTTCTCGGCTCTGTGAAGCCATTTAAGTAATTAAACAATGTTTTTAATTTAGAAAGGTTTAAATATAGTGGTCTGTAAAAAGCAGTAGTGAACGATGCGATTACTTTTGAGGGCTAGACACTCCAGTAACCCTCTGCTATTTTCTACGGGAGTTTTCCATTTTGTGCACAGATTTTCAGTCTTTCGATGACTCAGAAATGATCAAGTGAGAGGTGACTCAGAGATTGCTTGATCTGGGGCTCCTCCATCTTTGAGGATTCCTCTGTGTGATGATAAAGCCACAGGTATCACCTGGAGGGGCTTATGCTCAGATAACGTCAGTTCTCAGAGGACCACTGATGGCAGCTGAAGCAGGCCGCCCTAACCTGCGGCCTGGAAAACAGGCTCAGCTTCTGGATCATTCCTCAGCCTTAGAAAGAGGCTCATTCATTTATTTCCTAAGCCATCAGCATGCAGCAGATGGCCAGTCACAGAACACACCGCTGTGTTTCTCCTAGTTGGCCGACGCTAAGTGGGTGGGTCCAAGATTCAGGGGCTGGAGCGTCTGCTGAGGGGAGGCAGTGAGTCTACACCTCACTTCGGGTTTTGGGGACCCGATCTGGGCTCCCAGTTCCCCAACTTTAAATTTGGTCTTCCGGTTCTCCAACTTTAAGATGGTCTTGATACCACTTACGTGCAGAGTCTAAACTAGGACACAAATAGCCCTATCTGTGGAACAGAATCACGGACTTGGAGAGCAGACTGGTGTTTGCCAAGGGGACGGGGTGTGGGGAGGGGTGGAGGGGGAGTTTGGGGTTGGCAGAACCAAACTACTGCACAAGGGATGGATAAACAAGGTCCTCCGGGCAGTGCAGGACATGTAGCCAATATCTTATAATGGAAAATAATTTCAAAAAAGAATATATTGATGCTTATATATATAAATACTTTTTATGTAGATAGAATGTATGGGTAGAATATATATAGAGAATATATATATAATTGAATCACTTTGTTGTACAGGAGAAATTAACACAACATTGTAAATACACTACAATAAAGAAATCATAAAAACTAAAATTGTCTTGACAATTTATGTACATCTACTTCTATGCCCTCAACTTCACCTGTTTCCTAAAGACATGAATGTCCCTGTAATATGTTTAAGCAGTGGTGACCTAGGGGGAGGGTGAATTAGAACTACTCATTGCAGACTCTGAGGGGGAAAGGTGCTGTGTAAGTCCCAGGCAGCTCTCGTGTGCCTTGGAAGGGGCTCCCCTGAGCTGGCCTGCGGCTGCTACACACAATCCTGTTCCCCCAGTTAATCCGTTTTACCGTGGGCATTTCACGGCCTCCTGTTTCACTACCGTACATCATAGTCCCAGCTAGACGGAATGTGAGGAGCCTGACCGTTGCACGTGGACTTTTCACACGTGACATTTAAGAACCTGAATTTTTACAACATGTGCAGAAGGTAGAGGTGGCTCACTGGTAAAGAATCATCTGCCAGTGCGGGAGATGTAAGGGATGCAGGTTCGGTCTCTGGGTCAGGAAGATCCCCCAGAGAAGGACGTGGCGACCCAGTCTGGGATTCTTGCCTGGAGCATCCCATGGACAGAGGAGCCTGGCGGGCTACAGTCCACGGGGTCTC
Organism: Hydropotes inermis; assembly: GCA_020226075.1. Lineage (NCBI taxonomy): Eukaryota > Metazoa > Chordata > Mammalia > Artiodactyla > Cervidae > Hydropotes > Hydropotes inermis. The sequence continues at coordinate 79,972,346 of CM035276.1, read as the reverse complement.
AAAGAGTCAGACGCGACTGAGCACTCACGCAGTGGCGGACTTCCCTTTTCCACCCTTGGGTTCTGCTATGTCCAGGTTTTTAAACAACAGGTGCTGCTGCTCAGGGAACTGGCCACACACACACATCCTGGGCAGAGCAGTGCATGCTTTCCTGGACTGAATTTGCAGCAGGCCCAGTAAAAATGAAAATCAGTTCTCCAGTCTTTAATTTTTTTTCAGCTCTTCGTTTCCCTTTCCTTTTTTATTTTTAATATGCTTTAAAATTCCTTGCAGTCTTCCTCCCCAACTGCACAATATCAAAAGCGCTCTGTTCTAATCCTCTCCGGCTGCCTCAATTAATCACTTCTTTATTACAGACCTTGGCGTCCTGCCCTCTCATCACCGGCGAGCGTCTCCCTGCTTCGTGGCCGTGGAGCTGGGCTCTCTTGTCCCCTGGCGCCAGCTAGCCCTTCTCCCTCGCAGGCGCTCCTTTTCCTCCCGCGTTTCTGCCCCATTCCCCGCCCCTCCTCCATCTATTTCCTTCTCCTACACACCCGCTGCTCGTCCGCTGACTCAGTCCACGCCATCGTGTGGCTGCCCCGATTTATTTCCTGCCACGTGGATCGGGCCCCTGAACTGAGCTGGAGCTGCGCCACTGACGCTTCCTGAGCCCCAACCATGCAGGGCGGGCTCAGGGTTACGTGCACCTCTTCACCGAAGCTGCTGGGACCCTGAGGGACGGCTGCGGCTCGTCCGTCTGATGCAGGACGGGGGCGGCCGGGCCCTATGTACGGGGCTGAGAGGGCGCCGAGCCCAGGTGCCCCCTGGCCCGCACTGCTCCCCGGAGGGCTGTCCGCCTGCTGACCGCCCCCGTGAACTTGACCATGCCCTGCCCGCGGCATGGGAAGAGCCGTGACGCTGTGGACCTGGCAAGCCTGGCCCGTGGGTCTGCTTCTCGGTGCCACCGGCAGCCTCCTCTCCTCACGACTTGTCCCCGGGGTCCCAGGCTGCCCTGGAGGGAAGAGCGTCGTGGATGCCAGTGCTCCTGCCATTGCCCACAGCATCCTCTAAGCGGGGCCAGGCTTACTCACTGGGCACAGCTTGGTTTTCAGCTGAACTATTGGTAGGTAAAATATTCAGGGAAGGTTTTTAGAGGTAAAGCCAACTTTTTGAACATGAAATCAGTGATGTTTTATGACATGTGTTTTCCTGAAAGGTCTATTTTAAAACTAACTTCCTACTTCATTGTACAGCCAAGGAAGAAAATGTGATACCTATTTATTTAATTGCCCTAAAACGCAGGGTTTTTCTGAAGCAATAGTCCTCCTCTGAGTTGAGCAAAGAAGTACCGCACACTGGCTGCCCCTGTGAGCACTGGGTCCTGAAACCAACCCCCAAGACCCTGAAGGACAGTTGATGGTGAGCTGGAAACACCCATTCACAACCGGCTTGCACACTGCTGTGTCCTTGGAAGCCAAGACAGGTCAGGGGAAGACGCTTCACTTCTCTGCACCCAGCCTGGCGTCGCAGCCTCAGCATCAGGTGCTGTTTACCCAGGAGGCCAAAGGTGGCTCTTGGAGGTGATGTGCCATGCCGGGAGGTGACGTCGTGGTGGCGACACCGCCTTCTAAGCCCTGCTCCCCCTCCTCACGGTCCCCCGCCCCAGCCCCGGCCCGCAGGTAACTGGCCCCATGTGCCAGCCTCCGCAGAGGTGGGCAGGTGGCACCTGAGCCCCCAGGTGGCCACTGAGACGTGAAATCCAGTGGAAAGGAGGTGGGGGTGAGGGCAAAGCGTGCGTCGGATTTTGAAGACTTATCATGAAAAGAAGAATATGTTTTAAAAAATTTTAATAAATAGACTTCATTTTCTGGAGCAGTTTTTAGGCTCAGTAAAACTGAAGGAAAGGGCAGAGATTCCCACAAACCCCACCCCTCCCCATACAGCCTCCCGTCATCAGCACCCCCACTGCAGTGGGGCGCCTGTTACCACTGATGAACCCACCATGATGTGATATTAAAAAGCAGAGACGTTACTTTGCCAACAAACATCCATCTAGTCAAAGCTATGGTTTTTCCAGTGGTCATGTATGGATGTGAGAGTTGGACTAAAGAGAAAGCTGAGCGCTGAAGAATTGATGCTTTTGAACGGTGGTGTTGGAGAAGACTCTTGAGAGTCCCTTGGACTGCAAGGAGACCCAACCAGTCCATCCTAAAGGAGATCAGTCCTGGGTGTTCATTGGAAGGACTGATGCTGAAGCTTAAACTCCAATACTTTGGCCACCTGATGTGAAGCACTGACTGCCTGGAAAAGACCTGATACTGGGAAGGGGACGACAGAGGATGAGATGGTTGGATGGCATCACAGACTCAGTGGACATGAGTCTGTGTAAGCTCCAGCAGCTGGTGATGGACGGGAGGCCTGGCGTGTTTCAGTCCATGGGGTTGCAAAGAGTTGGACACGACTGAGCGAGTGAGCAACGGGGCAGAGTTGCTCACTGCCCAGAGTCCGCAGGTGACACCAGGGTTCGCTCTTGGTGAGAATTCTACTGGCCGGGATAAGCGTGTAATGTCGTTTCCCCACCGTCCCCGCCTCCTGAAGAGGAATCTCATCGCCCTGCGATCCTCCATGCTCTCCCTGGCCTCTCTCTGCTCTGAGACCTGCGCACCATCGAGCTTTTTATAGTCCCCAGCGTTTTGCCTTTCCCGGGATGTCATATTGCTGGAATCACAGTGTGTAGCCTTTTCAGACCGGCTCTTCTCGCTCGGTCACATGTGCTTCGTTTCCTCCACATCTTTCTGTGAACTTTTGTGCAGAAAAACTTTCTGTGAACTTTTGCGCACACACTTTTTGTGCAGAACGAGCTCCCATCACATGGATGCACTGGCGTATTTACCCATCACGTACTGAAGGGCATCTTGGTTGCTTCCAAGATTTGGTGACAATGAATGAAGCTGCCATAGACACTGTGTATTGGTGTTTGTGTGGCGGTAACGTTTCAATTCATCTGAGTAAAAAACCAAGGAGCATGATTGCTGGATTGAAAAAAAAACGTGTTTTTAATACACTGGATTAAATAAAGCATACCATTACACTTATTTTTTTTTTTTACTTAAAAAAAGAACGTGATTGGTAGAAGCATTTAAGCTCCCACGCGTGTCTCACGTCACATCCCTGGCTGCCCGGTGGCCTGGCGCCTCTGGGCTGTAAGTGGGAAGGGCTTGGCTGCAGCGTGTGCCTGGGGCCTGGAGCCGTGGTTTGCCTTCCCCGCTCCCGGGGCGGTGGGCTAAGGTCGGCCGAGTAGTCAGAGGAGTTGTGGGGGAGGGCTGCGCTTTGCTTTGCACGCGTGGTCTGTGCGGCTGGGTGGTCACCAGAGCTGCCACCTGCATCCTCGTGCACGAGTGAGTGTTCACGCTCACACGTGACACCCCTGCCCCGCCCAGCCCTGACCTGCTCTGCTCTGCTCCCCCGCCCACCCCCTTTGGTGGCTTCAGGCCCGGGACCCATCTCGGGTGGAAAGGCCGTCTTTGGCAACAGAAAGCCGACACGCAGAGGGCCATTCTGAGCCCTCCTGTTCCAGGGGCGCCCAGGCGCGTCTGTGGACCCAAATCTCCGCGGGGGCCTCTCCTGCCTTGGCCACGCGTGCTCCCCAGGTTGGGGGGCCCAGGTGGAGAGGGCAGGCCGCGGGGCTGGGAGGCTGGGGGCCTGACGCCCGCCCACCGCCGGCCCCACGCTGGAGATGCCGCAGGGAGACGCGGCCGGCTGGGGACAGACGGGGCGCCCGCCTCGCGGTGGTCTCCGAGCCCGGTCTCCGCCGCGGGGAGGGCCCGTCCTCTCAGCTCTGCCCCCGCCCCCCACGGCCTGGGACTGGGCGTGTTGCCGAGGAGTCTGTGGGCTGAGGGTGACCGGCCACAAACCACGCGGAGAGGTCCAGGTGGCAACCGCTTTGTGCGGAAGCCTCGGCGCGTGCGGACAGGGCCCCACGCCGCCTGCTGTGGGCGCCGCGCACGGGAAGAGACGTCAGGGCGCGTCAAGGCCGCGGGCCCGGCCGTCGGGCCGGCCTGCGGGGCGCGGGCGGGCGCTGTTTCTGTGGGGGTCGCGGCACACACCGCCGAGGGGAGGCGGCGGCGGGCGGCGGGCGGGGCGGCCGCTCTTGGGGAAGGAGGTTGGCCCACACTGGCTGGGCCGAGACCGCGTCCAGACGTTACGGGGCCTAAACTCCTGGCGCGCGGGGCGTCCTCTCGCATAAAGACGTCCACGACTGCAAACGCCCCGTCGGACGGGAGTTACGGCAGCCAGGGGCCCGGCCGTGCGTCTCCGCAGCTCTGCGCGCGGCAGCCCCTGCGGAGGCCGCAGCCGGCGCGGGGACGTCGCGGGTTGCAGCCGGTCCCAGCGGGGCTCCTCGGTTGGCGTTCTTCTCCAGGGGACATTTGCCAGCGTCTGCAGGCAGTTTGCGCCGCCCCAGCTGGACAGTGCGGCTCCTCACCCCGCGGTGCGCAGGGCGCCCCAGCACGGGGGGCCCCCAGTGTGGAGGTGGGAGAGCCCTGCGTTTCGCTAGAGAGGCGCCTCCCCGCGGGGCGCCCAGCGTGGCCGCTGGCATGCGCCCGCAGACCACGCACGGGGCAGCCCTGGCTGGGGTGGCCGGTGCCCCCGCTCCCGGACCGCAGTCCCGCCGGCTGCGTCCCTGCAGGGCCCGCTGACAGCGCGGCGGCACGCGGCTGCTCTGCCCTCGGCCCGCCTGCGCATACCCTCGCTGCCCGGCCACCAGCTAACAGTTACAGTCGCTGCCTCCACACGAAATTAATATATTTTAATGCTCACACCCGTAAATCATTCACTTCAAAATCCTCATCTCTTGTGAATAAGTTCATCATTTTCATTCACATTTTGTCACAGAAATTAGGAGTTTCGTGTTTGGAAAATTCCATTTTCCACTTGTCTTTTATGTGTGGCAAGATAGTAAACCAGTAGATTAGCTTTTCTTTCATCACAGCCGAGGAGGGATGAGCTAGAACGTAACACAATCAAAACAAATTGCTTAGGAAAATAATTCCTTTATTTAAAGGAATTACCAATAAGCAGGCGGCTTTCATACGAAAGAAAAACTGTCACGGAGCTAGCCAGGGTCGGGGAACGCCGAGACGGAATTACACTCTCCTCTGCACAGTCACTGTCCCAAATTAGAGCAATGCTCACATCTCGCTAATGACTTTGAAAACGGGGTAAGATAAACACTGTGGAAAAACTGGCTGCTCCTAGCACCACTTTTCAAGTGTGATGCCAAGAAGAAACCGCCTTTGCCTGGTATCCGACAGCCGGCATTCCTTTAGTTGACATGGCACCACGTGGCCAGGAGTGGACACGTGGTGTGTAAACCCACAGACGCCACTTCTGAGGGAGCCTTTCCCCCCCAGACAGCATACCATTATTTCTTGCAAGAGCGATCAGACTGGCCAGTTATGAAAAAGACAGCTTCCATCATAGAAGCATTTCTGAATAAAATGTTCTCATCCTGAGCCTACAAAATCCAGTGTAGTTACTATCACAAGATAAAGGACATTTGAGTGGCACCTTGATGAATTTAGAATATCTCATGCAAATTGAGATTTCATTTCATTAAAAAAAACCCTTTTGAAAATAAATGAAGGCAAAAGCTTGAACCTAATTTATCTGTTTGCTGTCTTCAGCTCATTTTCACTGTACGAATAAAGGAAAGAGGTAAATTAAAGTTATCCCAGGTTATTACTCGTGAGAGGTTAAAGTATGTTCTAATGGGCAGATTAATTCTGTGGGGAAATAACATTAAATCTTTCCAAAGCCTTGAAATTTCTCAAAAGCATTTTTACTGCCTTCTTGCAACAGAAGCAGTCATCTGGCTAGATAATCTGGCATCTTGAATAACTTTGCACTTAAGGCCTGTCAATTTGATCTTCCAAGGTTAATTGATTATTTCAACAAGCATTCTTGCCAGAAAAGATCTGAGTGCTCACATCTTTTCATTAATTCATGCTGTTTGGTGAGAAGGTGAAAAATAAGAAGGGGCGGCTTTGATTTAACCCCTCCGTTCCGGGGCCTCCGGAGGAGGGGCAGGGCTGGGGCACAGCTTCACGGGGCAAGCTGTGGCTCTGTGTGCCGAATGCCCGTGAATTAGCACGGCCTCCTGCGACCTGAGTCTGGGTCTCTGCCTGATGGGTACGCGAGCCCGTTTGTAGCCCAAGCGGCTGGTTTCCTCTGGACTCTGGCCCTGCAGCACCGGCCGCTGGCCCTGGACATGCCGCCAGGGCTCCTGGGGAGGACGTGCGTGGCCAGTCACCAGGGCTTTGTCACGGGCAGCCTCCTCTGCAGACGCCCCGCCGGGACACTGAGGACCTCCCCTCCGCCGGCGGTCCACCACCCCCCCGCTGAACCACGGAGCTGCCTGGGGGATGGGGTTCCTCTCCCACAGGCATTAGACTTGGGCAGGTATTTGGGCTTCTTAACAAGACTTTAAAAAGCAGCCCCCGCGAGCCTGGAGAGGGTGCCCCCTCTGGCCCTCCCCGCGCTCCCCCCACCCCCACGCGGCCGCTGACTCCCCTCCACTGTCTCCTCTTTTGCCCAGGAAGCCTGGAAAGAGCGGTGGCAAGTCCACCCTTTTCTGCTCACTGTCTGGGGCCCGCAGCGCCTCTGTGGACAGCCGCTCACCCCATCCTGGCTCATTCTGAGGGGGTGGTGCCAGCTTGCATGCCCGGGGCAGGAGGCGGGTCTGGTACCACGGGGCGGGCATGGCCGGGCACAGGCGTCTGCAGGCTGGCAGGGCCACCCTGCCTTCCCTGCACGCTTCCAAATGGAATTGGCATCGGAAGGAGAAGGCCACAGCTTTGTTTCCATAACATAAGAGACAGAGCAATCAGCACGCATTAATCATGACCACTACCCGAATCATGCGAAAGGACACTGCTGGCCGCTTCCGCTGCGCGTTCGTTACTTTCTGTTCCTTTTCTCCTCCCCTTGGAAAAGAGGGGAAAGCGACAGAATTGTCAGGACAACTCAGGGTCACTGCCCGGAAACGAGTGTAGGTGACACGCCAAGTGCGCGCTTCTCGGGAACTGCTAGCAGAAGGCTCGGAGCTGGGGCCTGCTCTCCGCCCCTCGCGCCCTGACAGGTATTATTGCCCTCGAGAGAGTGACTTCAGCCGGGTAGGCGCCTGGTGTACGGGGATGTCAGGGGACTGTGATCAGACACGTTTAATTAGCATCTACCCTGCTGCCCCTAACAAGCATTTAATTAACTGCGAGGCAGGGTAATTAGCCCTGGCGGCTGACTTCCCCTCTCACCTGCTGTTGACACTCGTCCTGCCCCGAGGCGCCCCGCGGGCTGACAGTGTAATGGATAGTGGCATCGGGGAGATGCAGCTCTAGGCTGAGTCTAAAAAAAGCGCCCAGTGCGGCGATGAAGATAAAAGCCTCAGGAACGACTGTCGTGGGTCCGCGTCTGGGAGTCACTGGAGGCCAGGGGCCCACAGGCGGACTAAGACCCTGCTGGGAGCGGAGGGGCCGCCCCTGAAACAAAGCCGGCCCCGCCATCCACGTGGGGCCCTCCTGGGAGGTTCTCTCTCCCCAGAGCTCGGGTTCCATCCTTGCATCTCAAATGGATGCCCCGTAAAGGCCAGCCCAGCGCCCGCCTGGCGTGTGGACCCAAGGAACCAGAGGACTCTTCCCAGAAGCCAGCAGCCCCGCGCCTCCTCCTGCTTTCAGCCGCGTCTCCAAACTCCCAGCCGGGGACCTGCCCCTCCATCCTCTGAGATCTCCCTCAAACATGACGGGACTCCCCACTACAAGGATGAAACCGCCGACGCCTGAGGGAGGAGGGGCTGAATTCGCTTCCTGGTGATGATTGTAAAGGCACGTGTGCCTCACAAGGGAATCGTCTCATGTTTGCACACCCACATGCTCAGCAGCAAACTCACACCAGCCAAAAGGTGGAAGCAGCCCAGGTGGCCGTCAGCAGGTGACAGGCGAGCACAGTGTGGTCCATCCACGCGATGGAACACTACTCAGCCGGGAAACGGTGGGAGATCCTGACACAGGCTATGGCACGGATGAACCTCGAGGACGATGCGCTCAGTGGAGTAAGCCAGTCACAGAGGACAGATCCTACGTGAGTGCGCTCATAGGAGGGGGCTGGAGTCATCAGAGTCTTAAAGCAGAAAGAAGCTGGTGATCCCACGGGCTGGGGATGAGGGGCCGGGGGTTAGCGCTGGGTGGACACAGAGTTTCAGTTTGGGCAGGCGGAAAAGTTCTGCAGATGGTGTGGATGGCTGCCCAGTACGGCTGACCCCTGAACTCCAAGGGGAATTACGGACACTGACGTCCTACACGGTGGAAAATCGTAGAGTGATTCATAGTCAGTTCTCTATGTACATGGATCCTCCACGTGCGTGGTTCTCCACCTGCAGATTCAACCCAGCCCCAGTCATGCAGTGCTGTTGGGACTGCTTTTGAAAAAAAATCCATGTGTAAATGGACTGTACATTTTAAACCCATGTCGTTCAGGGTCAGCTCTAATGTGAGTGTATTTAATGCCACAGACTCTACACTAAAGAATGGGTTTGTGTTTAGTTGCTGAGTTGCGTCCAACTCTCTGCGACCCCATGGACTGCAGCCCGCCAGGCTCCTCTGTCCATGGGATTCTCCAGGCAAGAGTACTGGAGTGGGTTGCCATTTCCTCCTCCAGAGGATCTTCTCAACCCAGGGATCGAACTCGCATCTCTTACGTCTCCTCCATTGGCAGGTGGGTTCTTTACCACTGGGGCCAGCTGGAGAGCCCAGACAAGTTGCAAAGAGACGCTCATGACCAAAACTTAAGAACCGGGCCGTACACTTGAAGTGATAACCAAGTGGGTGGTTCTTTGAGAAGAGTCAAAACACAGAAAGACAAAATAAAACACTGGGGAGAAAAATGCCCCGGAGCTTCTGGGGGCCCTCCCTGCCGCCCTGACTTCTCTCCGGCCTGGGGCGCTCATCTCTTCCTGTCCCCCCTCTGGCGTCACCGCGCTCACGTCTGTCCCCTCCCCTGCTCTGCGGTCTTCTCCAAGCTCACGCCCAGGTCTCTATCATGGGTTTATTTTGCATGAATAAATAACCCAGGGGAGGGCAGGATGTCTCCTTTGCTTACTGTTTCATCTGCTCATCCAGACACGGGATCAATAGCTATTAAATGAATAGAGAATTAATAACTCCCCACGACAACAGGGATTTAAAAAAAAGGAACAAATCAAACCTGGGAACATCCTCGGTGTGTCCTGAGGATGGGGTTCCTTGTCTGCATGTTTTCCAGTGGGACCCAAGGTTGGGAGGAGGGGTCCCGAGTACTGGAAATACTGGGCTTAACTGATGAACGACTCTGCACCCTGAGTGTCCCAGTTCCATCCCACGGTCAGGGCTCTCCTGAAGGGCAATGAAGAGGCGAGCGGAACGGACAGTGTTCGGGGCCTGTGTCTGTCTGGACCTGCTTTGCATTGGTTCTGAAGGAGGAGGCCCGAGGCAGGCAGTGGAGGGGCCTGCCAGGGGAGGCAGGGGCCGGCCTGTCTCCAGGAGCTCGGGGCTTGGTTCTCTAGGGCCCAGGGGAGGGGGTTGGACCCCTCGAAGCCGTCCCAGCTGAAGGCTGAGTGGGTGGTGAGTGGCAGAGGAAGCCTCGGCTGGCACGGACACCACGGTCCCATGTCTCTACACGGGAGACCCTTCCCGAGGCGCCTGTGCCCTTTGCCCTCTGGACCATCCTCATGTCCGTCTTCCTGATGCTCGCTGAAGGTCGCCAACATTGCTCGTGGCCTTGCTCTCTCTAGGCAAGGCTCTTGCCGCCTGGTGAGCGTGGCTCAGCCCTGTAGGACGTGGCTGCCGGGGGGCCTTCCTGTCAGTCTGCGTGTCCGCCCTCGGGCTGATCCCCCAGGGCTCTTGGTGACCCCACGGCCCTCACCATGCGGTGGGCCTCTCTCCTGCCCCGCCCAGAGCCCCTCACGTTCCTGCCACGCCTGGTCCCCCGGCGAAGGCTCCAGTTACAGACAGGCCTGCTCACCGTCAAGCTCTCAGCATGGAACAGCTGTGCACGGGGGGATCGATAACCCAGCTCCCACCGTGGAGCTTATGACGTGAGGATGTGGGCAGGTGACACGTTCTGTGCAAGTGTACACACACGCGCTCCTCTCAGACTTGTCACAGTCCCACTTTAAATTCACAAGGAGAAGCTTATGCTTTAAGGAAAAGTGGTGAGAAACGTTTGCATACTGGAAAATATAACCATCCCTCTCCTCCACTGAATATTTTTTTTTTTTTTGCAGATTTGGATTCCTGAATTCCAGGCTTCTCTGAAGCAGACATGTTTGTACATCACCTGAGAAGGGCTGGCTGGTGGGACAGAGTGTGATGCTTTCCAATAAAATGCGATCATTCTGACCACCACGCAGCACAGACTGGATCGATGTAGGCTTAGTGGCCCCTGTTCCTGAAAGCATCTGTAACAACACACGTGGCTCGTGGTGTGGATGCCCTGTCCTCAACCCCAGCCGCGAGGGTCACTCAGCCGGGCTCCAGGCACAGGCAGCGCTCTGACCGCTCGCGACAGGCGTGTGCCGAACGGGCCTAGGTCGTTTCAGAGCATGTCCGTGGAGGCCGTGGGGTCGATGCAAGCGTCCAGGAGGAACAGCAATGTGCCGGGGTTGGGACGCTGACGGTGGCCGTGCTAACTGCCCCCGTTTGCACCTCTTCTCAACCGGAACATGGAGGGTGTGTTGGGCTGTCAGACGGAGATGAGGACCGCAGCTGTAAGGTGACCCCAGAAGAGGGTCTGCAGTACAGCACGCTCCCGCTGAGGCCGCGGGGCCAGTCCAGACCCCCAGCCCCCCAGCTTCGTCCACCTGACTCAGAATCGGGTGGACAGTGGCTGCGTCTGTGGAGGGTCTGTGAACTGAAAACAGTACACGAAAGAGATGTGAACCTCTCACCGTCTTACACACATGTGCGCACACAAGCACACATGGCAACTACAGTGAGGACGGCCTTTCAAACATCCGTTATCCCTCAACAAGTGGGTCACCCTCGCAACTCTAAGCCCTGAAGCATGTGGATGGCTGCACAAGGCAGTCTGGAGGTGCCCAGTGGCCCGAGGTGAGCAGGCCGCGTGGTTTTCAGCCTGGGTTCTCGGAAGAAGCTCCAGGGGCCGGGGCTGGGCAGGTGGGCAGCTGTTTCCCCACCCCCTCTGTTATCTCCAAGGTGGATAGACAACCCTCAGAATGGGAGAAAATAATAGCGAATGAAACAACTGACAAAGGATTAATTTCCAAAATATACAAGCAGCTCATGTAACTCAATATCAGAAAAACAAACAATCCAATCAAAAAGTGGGGAAAAGACCTAAACAGACATTTATCCAAAGAAGACATACAGATGGCTAACACATGAAAAGATGCTCAGCATTGCTCATTAATAGAGAAATGCAAATCAAAACTACAATGGGGTATCACCTCACACCGGTCAGAATGGCCATCATCAAAAAGTCTACAAACAATAAATGCTGGAGAAGGTGTGGAGAAAAGGGAACACTCTTGCACTGTTGGAGGGAATGTAAGTTGATACAGCCACTATGGAAGATGGAGATTCCTTTAAAAACTTGGAATAAAACCACCATAGGACCCAGAAATCCCACTCCTAGGCATATACTCTAAGGAAACCAGTATTGAAAAAGACACAGGTATCCCATTGTTCACTGCAGCACTATTTACAGTCGCTAGATCATGGAAGCAACCTAGATGTCCATCGACAGATGAATAGAGAAAGAAATTGTGGTACATATACACAATGGAATATTACTTAGCCATAAAAGGAGTATATCTGAGTCAGTTATAATGAGATGGATGAACCTAGAACCTATTACATAGAGTTAAGTAAGTCAGAAAGAGAAAGATAAATATTGTATCTTAACACATATATATGGAATCTAGAAAAATGGTACTGAAGAATTTACTTACAGGGCAGCAACGGGAAAATGGACATAGAGAATAGACTTATGGACATGGGGAGAGGGGAGGAGAGGGTGAGATGTGTGGAAGGAGCAACATGGAAACTTATACTACCATCTGTAAAATAGAGAGCCAATGGGAATTTGCTGTATGGCTCAGGAAACCCAGGCTTCCCTCATAGCTCAGTTGGTAAAGAATCCGCCTGCAATAGAGGAGACCCAGTTTGATCCCTGGGTAGGGAAGACCCCCCTGGAGGAGGGAAAGGCGACCCACTCCAGTGTTCTGGCCTGGAGAATCCCACGGACTGTATAGACCATGGGGTCACAAAGAATCGGACAGGACTGAGCGACTTTCACTTTCGCTTTCAGGAAACTCAAACAGGGGCTCTGTGTCAACCTAGAGGGGTGCGATGGGGAGGGAGACGGGAGGGAGGATCAAAAGGGAGGGGACATATGTACACCTATGGCTGGCTCATGCTGAGGTTTGATGGACAACAACAAAATTCTGAAAGCAGTTATCCTTCAATAAAAAAAGATTAATTAAAAAAAAGAACTTACAACGATTGCCGTTTCATTTTGGGTGCCACAGGGTTTCTCCAGATTCTTTCCTCCTGAAACACTGTGATGCCTAGGGCCCCTCAGGTTCCTGAGTTGATGGAGAGGGGGTGGGGGCTCCACTGACCCAGGGGCAGTCGGCAGCAGGGCAGCCTCCCTGCCCCTAGGCCGGCAGCATCACCAGGGATGGCCATGCCGCCCGCTGCAGCGGGGAAGCCCCGAGAAAGCTCCTTGTGAGGTGTGGGCGGGAGAATTCAGCCCCACACTGTCTGGGGCGCCGATCAGGGAGGGGAGGTTCTCGCATCAGCCCCCGTGGCGTGGTCACAGCTGGGAGCACGTGAGCACAGCTGGTGGCCGGACCCACGGGAGATGGGCATGGCGGACGCTCCCGCGCTTCCTCTAACGAGGTCATTTCCATCCTCTCCTGTTTCGTCTTCTCTGAGACTCACAGAGTGTTCTGAAAATTGCCCGACCCTCCGACACTGAACGTGTTAGACGGTGGCAGCGTGGGATGAGCGTGGTGTGTTGGGCACTTGTTGAGCCTGCGTGTGAATGAAGTGTCATCTCAGGATCCGACTCATTCAGGGGATCGCCTTCGCTCAGGTCTGCCTTTGGAAATACTGGCAAATTTATCACACTTTCCTCAGATCGGATCATGAAAAACAGGTAAAACTTCACCTCAAGTGAGCTGGCTTAAACAGATCCTGCAGTGGTTACTGTGAGGCTTGTGGCCCTCGTGAGGGGAGAAGACACGGCTGGGAATATTCAAAGGATGGAAAGAAGAGATGGGAAGAGTCTTTTTTAAAAGGTGAACTGCACTGAGCCCCTGTCTGGGTGGACGACCCTAATGAACAGAAATACTCAGAAATTGGGGTATTGGGGGTATTTTAGACTTCTTTCCTGACCAGTACAGTTAACCCAGATACGAATTTTGGTTTTGAGAAATACTATTAGAAGTCTCAGGGGCTTCCTCGGTGACTCAGATGGTAAAGAAGCTGCCTGCAGTGCAGGGGACCCAGGTTTGATCCCTGGGTTGGGAAGCTCCCCTGGAGAAGGGAAAGGCGACCCACTCCAGTATTCTTGCCTGGAAAAGTCCATGGACAGAGAAGCCTGGTGGGCTGCAGTCCATGGGGTTACATGGCTGAGCATGTGTGCACGAGGGTGGAGGGAGATGGGTTGGTAGCAATAAAGTGGTAGAACTAAAAAAGAAAAAAAAAATCTTGCTCCAGGTGTGGCCTGGTCCAGGAGTGTGCAAATCACTTGGGAGGCAGTGAGAGAGACAGGGTCCCAGATCTTCCCCGGCCCCCGCCGAAGAGGCATATGCATTGTGAAGACATCCCTGGGGGTCTTGCGTGGACCCTCGAGTTTGAAACGCTCTCCTGTGAAGTATGCTGGAAAGCAACTGCAGCGGGAGGGGGAATGATGAAACCGCAGAACGTGAATAATCGCAGCACCTGGGTGAAGGGTGTTTGGGTTTCATTGCACTGTTCTCTCTGCAAATTGTGCTGAATAGACCCTAACACCATCTCATTTGGGCTTCCTGGGTGGTGCAACGGTAAAGAATCCACCTGCCAACGCAGGAGATGTAGGAGACATGGGTCCGATCCCTGAGTCAGGAAGATCCCCTGGAGGAGGGCATGGCACCCCACTCCAGTATTCCTGCCTGGAGGAGCCTGGTGGGCTGCAGTCCATGGGGTCGCAGAGTCAGACTTGACTGAGCACACACACACCATCTCATCGCTCTGTCACTGCTAATAGCCAGTCTCACCAATAGAGTCTCAACCTTTTCCCCCATTTAAAATTACAGTTTATTCAGGTATATCATTCTGGTTGATCCAAATTTTACTGTGTGTTAAATCTGATACACCTGTTAAATACTCACTGAAACGACTGGGGATGCCAAAAAAAGAAAGGAAAACAGATACAACCCACTTTAAAAATGAAGAATGATAACGTCTGGCATTTGTGAATTTTTTCCCTCTTATTTCCGGGTTTAGCAAACGCCTCTACAGCACTTTCTGTCCGCAAGGTCCTCGCTCAGGGACTTGTGGATTTGAACCCACTGAATTCATTCTGCCCGCACCAGGGCCTGGTGAGCCGGCAGCTGGCCGACGTGCGGGACTCCTGGGCCTGCATCCGAGGGCCTCGCCTGGCCCTCTGCGCAGGGTCGGGGGCCTTGGGGTACACTAGAGGGGGGCGTCCCCTGCCGCCCGAGGAGCTACGACAGAGATCCGGGGTGACCGTTCAGGGGCCCAGTCGGCAACCCTGCTCACCAGCTGACTTGCTAACTGGTGTGGCCAGTTTAGCCCCCCAGACACACAACTCAGGGAACGCGGGCTGCAGCTGGTGGGATTAAGGAATGCTTAGACTCTCCGTCTCCCCACTCTTCCCCCCAGAAAAGACACAAAGATGAGCCCGGGTTGGAGTCTGGGGCGCACAGCCTGCTGGCTCATCAGTCAGACCAGGGCTGAGCGGGGGAGTCTGCTCTGAGCTTGGGTCAGGAGCCCCGGGGCCTCCGTGGGTGTGACGAGGGCCCGGCTGGCCCCCAGGGCCCTGGACCCAGAGGCTCCTCCTCGGAGGACGGGGCCCCAGGCGGCGAGGGCCAGGCCGGACGCCCGGCCCAGCTGGGCAGTCACGTCGCGTTCTCTGTTCCCACGCCTCGCTTTCACTGCAGACGCTCCCCGCGCACACTGCCCTGCCGGAATGGCGTGTGGTCCTGTCTGCAAAACTGGGAATGACTTACTGCAGAGAAGAGTTGAAAGTAACTCACATGTCCCTCAGCAACAGAGCGGTTAAAAATAAACAACAAAACCATTTGTACAAGGAAATAGGATGCATCTATTGAAAAGAATAAAGAGGATCCATTTGTGCTGACAGGGAGAGACACGATTTGTTGTTAAGGAAAACATCAAGTTGGGAACCTGAATAAAGAATGTGATTTCATTTTTGTTCCAGAAATGGTCAGATAGGGTGATAAGTAAGTAGGAAAAAAGACCGAAAGCATTTGCATGACGCCGTCAGCAGTGATGACCCAGGACCCGAGCCAGCGGGGAAGGTCTATCGGCAGTGATGGAGCAAAGTGAAAGTTGCTCAGTCGTGTCTGACTCTTTGTGACCCCACAGGCTTCACAGTCCATGGATTCTCCAGGCCAGAATACTGGAGTGGGCAGCCGTTCCCTTCTCCAGGGGATCTTCCCAACCCAGGGATTGAACCCAGGTCTCCCACACTGCAGGTGGATTCTTTACCAGCTGAGCCCCCAGGGGAGCCCAAGAATGGGCACAGTAGTTCTGTGACTCGTCTGAGGCTCTGAAAACCCACCTCTTCTCTGTCTGTGAAACACACGACGGTGTTTGTGTCACAGAGCGACTGCAATGTTCAGGAGAGACCACGCCCAGAGGGGTCAGGCTGAAGGGGGACAAGACTGGGCGTTGAGAGCTCCGCTCACCACCCGGGACGGGGCTTCACCAGAGTCACACGTGACGGCGAAACGGGGACGCACCTGCCGGCGCTCGAACCTGCAGGCCTTTCCCCGTCTGCCTTTCTTCCCTCTTCATTTATTTCAATGACAGAAAGGTTTAATGAAGAACTGTCTTCCCTCTCCCTCTCCCTCCTCGCTTGTTCTGCCTTCCTCCTTCCCCTTGGCTTTCTGCTTCCTTTCTTTCTAAGACAGAGCCTCCTATGCCTGGTACCCCCGTCAACTCAAAAACGGCAGCAAAGCAGGAAACGGAGATAAACTCTGGGCAGAAGGACCCTCCCTGTGATCCGCTCTGGGGTCACAAGCGGCCCAGGGGGTGGTGTCAAAGCTCCGCCTGAGATTAAGCGGAGTGAACCCTGGCCACAGCTGGAGCAGCCGGCCAGCCACAGACACCAGCTCCTGCCCGTCCCAGGGCAGAGGCTGCCGCAGCGTGAGCCCTCGGCCTGGGGGCCGGCCCCTGACCCTCGGCGGCTGGAAGGGACTGGACCTCCGGCTTTGTGCTGGGACCTCCCACCCTGAGTCTCTTCTGAGATGGTTCCCCCGCTGCCCCTGGGAGTGACTCCCCAGCTCCGGCACGTCCCTCCAGAGTCACCCCGGCCAGCGCTGTGCGGGGCTGTGGGAGGGGAGCCCGTCTTCCGTGAAGGGCTGTGGGTGGCGAGGGGCCCAGCCAGCAGCTGGACCATGATGAGGACACGCCTTTGAGAGGCCTTGACCACAGATCGTTTCTCTCCCCCGCTTCCCAGTGACCGCCAGCATTTAAAGCACTGGCTTAAAGCTGGAGGGAGATGAGGCGGATGCTGTAATCTATGAATATTTGCCCTGTTTTGTTTACATGGACGTTTAAGCAGAAATCAATAAGAAAGTGAAATCACACAGAAAGCCCACCCCGAGTCACAGGATGCAGCCCGCGGCAGGCAGCTCGATGCTTCAGGAAAACCAAGCGCCCGAGAGTGTGAGACGCGGGATGGGCAGGGGCCTCTCGGTGAGGGTTCCAAGAGAGACAGGCCTGGGCGTGACCGCGTCACCCCTGGGCTGGGATCTGGATGCTGCCGCCTGGAACATCATACCACAATCAAATGTAGCATATTCTATACCCAGCAATTTCAAACCGTGCCTTCCAAATGGATACATTCTACACAAATAAAAGCATCTGATTTTGGGCTTTGAAGTCAGCGCCTGCCTTCTGTTTGCCGTGCATCGGTGGCTGAGTCAGCGCCTGCCTTCTCTTTGCCGTGCGATGCCATCTGAGGCCAGGGAGGCCTTCGAGAGGAGAAGCTGCAGGTGAGCCGCTGTTGCTCCTTCCCAGAGGGACCGATCCTTCCAGGAGCTCGGGCTCCTCCTGCTCATACACGTGTTCCCAGAGGAACTCACCCGTGAAGTCAGCGTCACAGAGAGGGGAGCGGACGACCCGCGGGATCGGACAGCCCTGTGACGCCGTGCCCGTCACATCAGCAGCTGCGTGACCTCGGGAGAGCTGCTGGAGGTCTCTGACCCGCACTCTCCATCTGTGATGTGGGTTGTTCACGGCTCAGCCCTCCCAGGGAGGCGGCGAGGATGCCACCGTCAAAGTCGCGCTGGGTTGAGGCCGAGCGACTCTGACGGGTCTCCGGCCGACGCTTGGGGATGAGACGCCGATCGGGCGGAGGGCGAGCGGCCGCAGCTCCTCGCCCTGTGGTCCCCGCGACGGCCGGCCCGACGCTCACACGGGGAGGCTGGCAGTGTGGGGGGCCGCAGGAGGCAGGAGGCGCCAGCCCATAACAGGTCCTGCTTTCTGGCTGGGATCCGTCTTGGCCGAGAGTCCCTCGCACATCAGGAGGGGCGCTGAGTCAGACTTGGGCACCAGCAGGACACCGTCCAGAGACCACCTGCACAACTGACCGGCGGAGGCCGCCGGAGCCGCCCGCCGCACGCCACGCATCCGCGCTGCCCCACGCGCTCCTTCTCAGCCATCTCGCGCCTCCTAAGCCCTGTCTCTGTTTCACAGAACCTGCGGGATTCCTCCTTCAAAGAAGGCAAGGATCGAGGCCCTGCTTCCAGCCGCCCCGCCGCTGGAACCCGACGCCGGGAAACCCCCGGCGCTCAGGGCAGCCGCCGCCGCGTGAGCAGGTCACAGGCCTCTCCCCCTGCGAGAGGCTGCGTCTTAGGGACTTCAGTGGAGCCCTCACCCTTCTCTCCCCCGTCTGTGACAGGAGACTTACTGAATGGTCCAGCCCTCGGCGTCTAGTGCATGCTGGGCGCTCAGCTAGTGCTGAATGAATGAATGAAGGAGCATGCTTGCCCCAAAATACAAATAAAGATTACATTCTTGAAGGACAAGGCTGTGCAGCTGAACCACCAAGGGAGGCTTAAGCAACGGCTGTTTCGATGAAATGTGATAGTGCTCAGGTTTCCTCGCTGCTCTCCGAGGTAAGAACAGTCCTGCTGAGCAAACTTCGGGAAACGGGCCAGAACCACAGAGGCCCAGCCATGCCACAGACCCCCAGTCCCCAGCAGGTCTGCGGGAGTAATCCTGGAAATGGAACGGGACACTCCGATGGTAGTAGAGAAACAGGATTTTGTTTTTTTTTAAAACTAGTATTATCAAAAACCACTTGCTTCCAAAACAGTATTTTTGGATGCTTTCTCTGCCCCTTTCCAAACCTGTTGAAAATTTAAAACAGTACTTATGATTCTCTAATAGGAGAATTGTCTCCCAACATCATGCCCCTCTGCCTCCAGAAATATTTCTTTTTTTATGGCTGCACCTTTTGGCTTATTTTTAATTCCAGTAGCATGCCTTTGAGTTAAGAGAACCTTGCCTGCCTGAGCTAAAGAACAATGTCTCTTCCACAGTGAAATGTGAGGAAAGTATAACCGTTTCCTCTCCTATATCTGTGATAGTTACATAAAAGCATTTATGCTTGAAAACATTATCCCCCAAGTGTAAATCTCTGCCACGCTTCCAAGCTTGGGATGGTTGTGGAAGTCTCCGCTGTGTGCATTCCCGAGGAAAGGTCTTATCTGACTTTGAAAGTCTTTGCTGGGTCACAGGCCCTGAGTCAGTACTGGGGAGGGGACCAGCTGGACTGGCCGCCTGTCCAGGGGTCCCTGGCGGTTGTTTTGTAAACTGGCTTCAGAGCTGTCTCTTTCTTCCTTTCCCGAGCGTGGTGACCACCCTGCTGTTTCTAAATTAGAAGCTGCAATGAGGGGCAGTGAAATGGGAAGGGGGCAACCCACCCTGGTGGCAGGGGGTATGGCTGGCCGGAGATTTCAGACCCAAGGCAGAGGCAGGTTGGACTCTGTCCTGGGGCCTCTATGCTGTGCCCCTGAGCCTCCGGAGGGCGAGGCTCCATCCAGGCCGGTAGACCAGCGCCCCCAGGGCCCCAGTTAGAAGCGGGTCCTTGGCCCCCACCTCAGACCCAGAGAATCAGAGACTGAGGGGGTGCAGCCCACCAGCTGCACTTCAGCAAGTCCGCCTGCAAACCTCCGGCACACGCAGGTGTGCGCACCTCACCGGTGTGCTTTCAGTGGGGAAGGCTTTCGTTCTGCTTTGTTTAAATAATCACGGTGACCAGAGGGGCTCTGGTTGCCCCGGGACGTGTCTGCAGAGACTCACGCAGGTGAGGCTTGCTCTAGGCGGCCGGCCGGGTCTGCCTGCCTTGTCTCAGCCAGGCCTCTGGCCCCCTCCCTCTGGGCACAAGCTAGACAAGGTGGTTCCGGTTTCCCTGATATTTCTGTGCTGACACAGGGGAGGACTCAGACCCATCTTTGGTATCAAGATGTCAAGGGCAGCTGAAACCCACCGAGAAGCCTTTTACCGCACATATTTGGCTGCTGAAGTGTCACATGAGGCTAAGTGCTCACAAAAAGCAGATAACAATTAGTCATTCAAGGCCAAATTTGCGGCTAAGACTCCCCCTTTGAGCTCATCTGAAAATGTCCCTGGGCTTGCCATAGGAGGTGGGTTGCTATGGTGATGCTAGGAGATGAGATAGAATTTGGAAAAAGACTAGAAAATGTTGCAAGAGAAGAAAGGCTTAGAATTTAAAGGCACTTGGTCTGAACATAGGCAGGTGACTTCTTCCCATAGTGTAACTGTCCTTGTAACACAAATCAAAATTTCCTAATTTGTTAGACAAAGCAATATCCTATTTTACTGCATGACTCAGGACCCAAAATATCAAAACCACAGGAACAAAGATCTTTGTTCTACAACATCACTCGTTACGAGCTAACTCCTACCACAAGTTCACTGTCTGCAGATATATTTGAGAAACCAATTTGCCGGATGGGATTTGCTAAATGCTGTTGCAGACACCCCAAGGCTGGGCTGCTCTTGACTTGGCGGACTGCTGCAGACAGCAGGACCGCAGTTTCCAAGGACTGTCACTCAATAAGCACAGAGTTACATTTAATCACAAATCTAATGTAAACGAATGTAATCAGGTAATTAGAATGTGCAGTGGCATGGTATTACAAGACAGAGCAGTGTGCTTATAATGTTGTGTAAAATTAAGTTAAAAATTCATATTGAACTTTGTAATAAAAAGGCACTGTTCAGCGAAAGCAGATGATTTTAAAGTTCAACATCTTGATCACTTCAACATTTCATTTATGAAATGCTGTGTTTAGCCAATACTTTTAACAATTTGCTAAATATGTTTTGTAAAAATCAAACAATTTCATAGTTAGTGGAGTGCTAAAAAAGCCCTGGGATCCATTCTCTTGGCTGCATATAGCTCAAACAGCTGAAACCATTTTAAGAAGAGGCTTCATTATAAATCATTGAAAATAGGGATTCAGAAGGGAAATGCTGACACAATCCTTTCCTGCAAATGAGGGCCTGAAGTGCCAACCGGATTCTTGACGTGACCAAGTGACAGGATGCGACATGCCGGCTCAGCCCGAGTGACGCTGACGGCCCTGCCCGCTGAGGGCCAGCCACGTGGCGCGATCCGGGGGCTCCGAGTGAAGTGACCCAGTGGAGCTGCACCCACGTTTCCAAGCATGTCTGTGTCGACATCCTGATGATGGTGGTGGCTTTCGAGGGCTTCCAGGAGTTGGAGCTGTCCTGAGGCCCGGGAGTATCTGGGGGCTGGGTCTGCAGCATCCCAGTCCCTGCTGCCAGAGCCCTCAGACCCCCTTCTGCTCCCCGTGGGGCCTCCTGAGCGACTTCATCTGGGGAAACACTGATGCAGACACACCCTTGGGGAACCACTAGTGTCTGCGGGAAGCGTCTCCAGATCCCAGCAGGGCTGGGGCCAACACTGGGCTGATGGAGGTGTGGCCGGGGCCCCTGGAGAGGATGGGGGCTGGGCACACCCCCGAAGAGAGGGGGGCTGCTTGGCACAGCCGGGAGGGAGCAGGTCCTGAGGTCTGGGGAGGGGCGGGGTCCCCGGGGACGGAGCAGACCGTGGAAGGTACATCATGAGCCTCTGTGCATCTCTGTGCTGAATTCAGAGAAGACCCCACAGGGTCGGTATCAACACAAGCTGACTTTAGACGAAGGCGGTTTTTCTGATAATCGTTAGATAAGTCTCCAGGTGACTTGGTCTTCCCCTCCGGGCTGTGTGATTGGAGGTCACCTTCCTATCCACCACTGGGAGTCCGGGATGGCCACGTGACTTGTTCGGTCACTGCACGTGAGTAGAGGGGACGCGAGCAGTGAATCCTGTCGGTGACCACACTTCCCATCCCAGATGTAGCGGTCATAACCCCGCGCCGAGGACCCCTCAGCCAAGCACTCTGAGCGCCTGTGACCTGACCTGGAATCAGACAGAGCCCAGCGCCCTCCTGGGTGGGCGCTGAGACTCAGGACGTTTGCTGCGACAGCTTAACTCCCTAACTCATGCAGTCTGTCCCTCTGGGTGGGCTGTCAGTTCTGACAAGGAGAACTGGATCTTCTAATTGATGTGTGTGTACTTTATAACACTTGCTATAAATGGCATAAGCTAAATTCTGTAGCTCTAACAAACAATACATATCTATCCAGTGCGACTCTTTAAATGAACGGTGCGTGCATGCTAAGTCACTAAGTCATGTGTTACTCTGTGAGACCCCATCAACTGCAGCCCACCAGGCTCCTCTGTCCATGGGATTCCCCAGGCAAGAACACTGGAGTGGGTTGCCATGCCCTCCACCAGGGGATCTTCCCAAATGAATGGTACACAAATTTAAAGATCATCTTAAAAATGGATGGGTGACGGGGACTTCCTTGGTGGCCCATTGGTTAAGACCTCACCTCCCGATGCAGGGGGTGTGGGGTCAACTCCCAGTCAGGAATCGAAGATGCCACATGCCTCTTGGCCAAAAAACACAAAACACAAAACAGAAATAGCATTGTAACAAATTCAATAAAGATTTTTTAAATGGTCCACGTTAAAAAAAAAAAAGCACTTACAATAATGGATGAGCGGGCACAAAGTTTTTCAAAAACATCCTTATAAAAGGGACGCCTGGAGTCTGGTTCTGAGGCACAGCCCTTCTGCTAGGATGGGACCCCGTATCCGGGGCCACCCCTGTGTGGCTCTGGTCCTGTGAAAAGCAGAGCAGAGCTGCCCGTGCGGACTCAGTGTCCACTCGGTCAGGGCAGGGCTGTGTTCCAGCACAGCGCTTGGCTTCCGGGGTGGGGGGGACCCCTCACGAGAGCGCTAGCATTTAGGAGGGAGCTTCGGGGTCTTAGACTGCTGGGCCTCGCTGTCTGATTGGCCTTCACGCTGGATGCACGGGTTCCGCGTGCAGCCGGCAGGACCTGCGAGGGTCCTGGTGGGTGGAACGTCGGCCCCACTGGGGGCCAGAAGCAGGGGTGTCTGTGGCAGGATCTGTGTGGCTGCCCTCCTGTGTTTGGAGTATTCCCTGAAGGCTCAGGTGGTAAAGAATCTGCTTGCAATGTGGGAGACCAGGGTTCAATCCCGGGTCGGGACGATCCCCTGGAGAAGGAGACCTGGGTTCGATCCCTGGGTCGGGAAGATCTCCTGGAGGAGGAAATAGCAACCCACTCCAGTATTCTTGCCTGGAGAATCCCATGGACAGAGGAGCCTGGCAGGCTGCAGTCCAAGGGGTGGCAAAGAGTCAGACAGGACTGAGTAAGCATGCATCCTGTGTTGAGTGCTGGCATCAGTCTTTACAGTATTTAACCTGCCAAGGGGTAAGCCCAGGACCCAAGCCTCCCCAAAGCAGAGTCCGCTCCTAATACCCAGCCTGGCGAGTGGGGTCAGGACCCCCATTATGACATCAGGCCACTCTGTCTCCTGGAAGAAGTGGATGCTTACTGTTATAAGGAGGGGCCCCTGAGGGATGAAGAGGGGTGGCCTGTACCCACCTTGGGGGACAAGTCCCACGGGGGATGGAAGTGGGGTGCTGGTCCCTGATGGGGGCTCGCTGGGTCCATAGCCACCTCACTCACCTGTCCCCGCTCGGCTGAGGGCCTCTGACAGCGGTGGGCTTTGTCCCCAGCATCTGCCCTCAGCTGTAGGCAGTGCCCTTGGCCCAGGTCTGGTTTCAGCAGGTGCCAGGCCCGTGGGGGCAGAGAAAGGGGCGCATTCATTCCATTGCGGCCGCCCCAGCACCGCTCATCAAAGTGCAGCGGGGCCTCCCCGTCCACTCCGGTGCGGTCTTGCCTGGCACAATGATTTATTCATGTCTCTGCAAAGAGGAGTATCATGTGGGTTCATTGTGTGATGGATTTCAGCTCCTCTGAATGGCTGTGCTGGGGCGGGGACCCGTTGGAGGCTGGGGCCCTGGGAACGGACACCCAACACCGAGGCTTTGTGGGAACGCTGTCCCCAGGGGCACCCACCTGGGTGCCTGGGAGGTGGCCAGGGCCGAGTCACGGGCCTGGCTCCACGCATCAGGGGCAAGGAGACCTGTTCTTGCCCACCGCTGTCGTCCAGGGAAGGACGCCCTCTGGACAGGTGACTTGAGGCCTGAGGAGGAAAGGCCAGGCCCAGACGTGGGGGTCACGGACCCGCCCTGCAGGGGAGGACCTGGCCACCCGCTGCAGGAGCCATCGCCTCCGTGTGCGTGCTGGTGGCCCTGGGTGGCCCCAGGGCAGCCCTAAAAGTCAGCGGCGTCCAACCAGGACAGAGCTACTCCTGCTTGCTGGTTTGACTGTGGTCCTACACAGAGTGACCACGATCGGGCCACGTTCTCCTTCCGGCTTGTGCTCTGAGAACGTGGCTGCTGAGGGTGTGGGGAGCAGTTGAAGATGTGACCCTGCAGAGAAGGGGGAGCCCCTGGAAACCGGCCGTGAGCCCCCCTAACCCGCAGGTCCCGTGCTGACCACGAGCCCTGCCTGTGAGAGTCAGGGGAGCAGAGGTGGAGGGCCGCCACCCCGGGCTTCCGGCCACTTCCTCAGGGTGAGAGTTGGAACCTGGCTCCTGAAAATGGGCTGAGAATCCCACTTGCAACGGTCCCCAGGCCAGCTTAAGGCCCTCGGGGAGCTGGGCTTCCAGAACCTCTTCTCCACAGTGAGCATCCCAGCCCCTACATCCTTCCCCATCCTAATGCCCAGCTTCCTGCTGCCGTTAAAAGACAAACAGAAAGGAGAAGAAATAGAAGCGGGGGGAGGAGAAGAAAAAGGTGCTTTTTTTTCCATCATAAAAGGGTAACAAGGACACTAAGAATTAGGAGAAAGAGTGGCCTCAAGAGAAGAGAGTAGACGGAATGCAGCAAACACATGCTCCAGAGGGAAGCGTCTCGGCGAGGTGAGACGGCGAGACAGGTAAACGTGAAAATCAGGGAGGACAGGCCAGGGCCAGTTAGCTGAAGCGCTAAGAACAAAGGAGCTCACGCCAGCGATGGGGCGCAGAGGCCAGAGAGGAGCCCACGAGCCCACGGGCGGCCGAGCAGCGGGGGCGAGACGGGGGCCATGTTCTCACGTTGTTTAGAAGACATTCTTAAAGGAAGAGACAGCAGTTAATTCAAAGACGAGGGAAGAGAAAGCCCACGATGGACAAGGATCAGGAGACCGGAAGGTGAGGCTGGCGGTCTTCACAGATCTGGGGTCCAGCAGGCCTGGGGGACGTGCTCCCTCCGGACGCAGAGACTCCTTGGGGGCAGGAGCCAGGCAGGCAGGGGGACACAGGATGCCTGCCCCCGGGACTCCTGGGCCCTTATTTCCCAGAGGATGTACCCTCTCTGGGCTCGGTCGGGCTGGATGCGTGACCATCAGCACCGATTCGAAACCGCCCTGGTGGGGGGCGTCCAGGAGCAGACTCCGGGCCGCCCCGGGGGACGCATGCAGCAGGCAGATGCTCTCACAACACCTCCTCCCTGACCGACGGGGCAGGTAGAGGTCGCAGGTTCCTAGTTTTCCTGAGTGTGTCCACGCTGACGTCCCTCTTACAGATCCCACAGTCCCGCCCGTTCGGCCCCAGCAGCTGAAGAACTGGTAAATTGTGGTAAGCAGCTGTTCCCTTTTAGCACAAATCAAACTAGCAAGTGCATCTCGGAAGCCCAACAGGTAACACTCTGCAAAGTCCTCAGGGTCACAGTGCGCGGCGGGGGGGACACGCGCACAGGCCGTGTCCGGTTACAGGCCGAGCCCTGACCGTCGGGAACCTTCATTACTGTTGCGGCAACAACTGTCAGAGCAGGACAGAGCTTCTTCAGAAGGACCACAGAAGAGGGAGGAAAATGCCCAAAAACCTTGACAGAGAAAAGGAGCATTTTATTCTCAAATTACTGCTGTTGGCAGCGAGAGGCTTCGTATAAATTACAGTTCGACTTCCCAGGAGGTGTTCCCACCGCTGCACTGTGGGCTGTGTGTGTAATCGCTGCACGGAGGAGATGAGCAGGTCGCCAAGTGCAGACCTGGCGTGAAGAGCGAACTTGGCCCGGAGCCTGCTCCAGACCCCTCCCTCGGGGGACATGGGGAAGGGGAGAGGAGGGGAGGGGGAGGGGAGAAGGGGGAGGAGGGAGGAGGAGGAGGGAAGGGGAAGAAGGAGGGGAAAGAAGGAGGGGGAGGGAAGGGGGAGGAGGGGAGAAGAGGCAGGGAGAGAAGGGGAGAAGGGGAGGGAGGGGGAGGGGA
>CM035276.1:79885775-79942604 GCA_020226075.1 Hydropotes inermis | reverse complement strand
AGATATGCAGTCTTCCTCACCGCTCTGCACTCAGGGATGGTGTGGCGGTGGCTGGAATCCAGCAGATGGATGTGGATTCACAGACAAAGATGTGTAGACATGGATGCTTGGGTGAATTCATAGACAAAGACACACAGAAACGGATGCATGGGTGGATTCATAGACAAAAATGCACAGACATGGATGCATGGGTGAATTCACAGACAAAGACACACAGACACAGATTCATGGGTGGATTCACAGACAAGGACATGTAGACACGGATGTGTGGGTGGATTCATAGACAAAGATGCATAGACATGGATGTGTGTGGATTTATAGACAAAGAGGCATAGACACGGATGTGTGGGTGGATTCACAGACAAAGATGCACAGACACGGATGCATGTATGTGGATGCACTTTATGGGTGCCAGGACCACGGAAACAGGCATGCTCTACATCAGGCTCTCCCCAGCCTGCTAGAGCCAGCTGTAAGGCATTTACCAAGTACGCCTCGACTAAAAGCCTTCTCTATCCTTTTTCCAAGTGGGTTGTTTTACTGGTTCCGGTCCTCACTTGAAACTCCTGCAGGGTGGCCTGTCCCATAACCGACCTTGGGATCTGACACGTGTCTGCTGCCTTGCCTTGTCCCTGCAGGTCTGCTGAAGTCACCACATGTTGGGCAGCTCTTCCCCCCAGTGGGGGAAGGACAACCCCACTTCTCTCCCTGTCCCCCGTGAAGTCAGCCTCTGACACTCTGAACCCAGTGCTGCACCTTATTCCTCCCAAAAAACTTCCCACTGCTTCTCTGCAACGCTCCATCACTTATCAGCTTTATGGCCTTGATAGTCTTTACATGCCTCATCAGAATAATGACTTATAAATGTGAATAATAATACTAACTTGAAATTATGGTTGAGAGACTGAAATTACACATGGACATGAAAATTACTTGTGTTTAGTGGCTACCTGTGGTTTTTGGAGATAACTAATCAATTTCCCATAAAAATACATCAGAATATCATGTACAATTCGAAGGTGAGAGACAGTAAATAAAACACAGGTCTAGATGCATAGAAATGAAGTTGATCTGAAAAGCCATTAGCAATTGGGACCTTGACAAAATGGGTTGGTGTATGCCTTAGTTCATGTGGAAATGATTTACAGATAGATGTAGGACACTTTATCTGGTGGACCCAGTTAGGGAGTTTGCCAGCACCTTAATTACAGGTATTGCAGGGTTTGGACCAGCCTTGATTCTCCAGGGCTGTGCTGACTGTCATGATGCTGGTAATGACCCCAGCTAACCTTATTAACTATTTATTATGTAAGCCACGGACCACAGACACTCCGATTCCTCCTTGCTGTGCATTTTCTCATTTAACGGTCATAACTTAACTGTTGTGTAAGAAGGAATTTGACTGGTTGTGTCCCGGCTGCCCGGGGATAACATTTAAGCTGCTGCAAACTGATGCTTCTGAACTGTGGTGTTGGAGAAGACTCTCGAGAGTCCCTTGGACTGCAAGGAGATCCAACCAGTCCATCCTAAAGGAGATCAGTCCTGAATATTTATTGGAAGGACTGATGCTGAAGCTGAAACTCCAATAATTTGGCCACCTGATGCGAAGAACTGACTCGTTGGAAAAGACCCTGATGCTGGGAAGGATTGAGGGGGCAGGAGGACAAGGGGATGACAGAGGATGAGATGGTTGGATGGCATCACCGACTCGATGGACATGAGTTTGAGTAAACTCTGGGAGTTGGTGATGGACGGGGAGGCCTGGTGTGCTGCAGTCCATGGGGTTGAGAAGAGTCAGACACGACTAAATGACTGAACAGACTGAATTTCCCTGGAGACACAAGTGTCTCTGGTCCTCCAGAGGCCCTGGAGAGCTTACACTGAGGAGGTGCTCGGAGCGGGGTGGCCACGCCAGCAAGGCTGACCGAGTGAGGTCAGCCTGCCCTCTGACCTCTATGAGAGGCACGAGGCTGAGATGGCATTCAGTCTATGTAGAGACCAGTGAAAACTCTGGGTGAGACCGCATCCACGTGCCACGAGGGTGGGTGATGCCCCCGGCTGCACGGGAGAGGGCCCTGGGGCCACCCAGACCTCCCAAGGTGCCTCTTCCTTTGGCAGACCCCGATTTGTGTCCTGGAAAAAGCTGCAGACAGAGTGCTTTTCTGGTTCTGCGAGTCACCCTGAATTATTGCCCCCAAGGACGCCACGGAAACCCTGGGATTTACCGCCTGTGGTCAGAAGGGCGGCGGACTGAGGCTCGAGCCTGGAGTGTGGGTGGCACCTCTGCCTTTAACCCGCACGGCTGGCTGCTGCCTCCAGGCCAGGACACGCAGCTGCCCACCAGTGGGGCCCCCAGGCTGATGAGAGAGCAGACAGCCAGACAGACCAGGCAGTGAGCACCAGATCCGCTTTGAGTTGGTGACACGGCTGACCCGCATCCACACTGTGGGGACCTGCGTCTCCGGGGAAACGGCGTTTCCTCTGGACCACGCCTGGGCGTGCAGACCAGGAACACGAGAACAGAGGGCCGCCCGCTGTGGGAGAGCCTCCCAGCCGTGGGAGCAAACGTGCTTGCTCAGGGAGCAAGGGTCTCCTCAGCGTACTGTGCAGGGGTCACGGGCCACAGTGGATGCCGTCTCCCACCTCGGCCCGAGTGATAAAGACGGGGGTCTCGGGGTCACGGGAATGTCAAGAAAAGGACACACGTGGCCAGCGGGCAGAGGCGGCCTGTCTGCTGTGAGGAGGGTTTTGAGTTTTCCCCCTTCCTGTGCCCACGAGTGTGTCCGAGCTCCCTGCAGCCGTGTGTGGTGTCCCGCGCTGGGCCGAGTGCCGGCCTTTGTTTATTTTCCTTCACGCCCCGTGGGTTTAGCTTTAACTCAGAGTGTGCCCCCGGATGCGATCGGCGTGTTTTAACCCGGGGGCTGAGCAGGAACGCTGCCTCGGCAGGATCTGCCGGCTCTTGAACCATCTATTAAGCCCCGAGAACCTGATATTAAGCCGCTCTTTGAGTCTCATCCAGGCGTAATGCGCAGCTCGGCTGAGAGGCTAGCACGGGGCGAGGCTGCACAGGGTGTAATCACGGCCATTCCCAAGCGTCGGGCAGCCAGGCCTGCAGTCCACGCCTTTGGCCGCAGGCAGCTCGCCAGAAGGACCGACGGGACCCCATCCTGGCCTTCGGAGTACGGCCACGGCAGAGGGACCCGTGGGGGACCGGATGCTGGCCCCCAGGAGGGGCCCCTGCTCAGAGTTGGTCGGAAAAGCCAGCATCTCTGGGGACACTGTCGCTGCTTGCAGCCCCTCCCAGGAGGGTGCCTACAAGAAGGGGCCCCCGACCCCCACCTCCCTTGAGATCTGGACTCCTGAATCCGGGCCCCCAGGGCCTGGTCCTTCCCTCAGGACTGCAGCCTCAGGCTACCCTCTGGAAACCGTGGGAAGGCCTGGGAAGTTTCAGTCGTGGAGGGCGAGGTGCCCCCCGGAGAGCAGAGGTGGATTGGGCAGAGGGTGGCTTTGCTTCTGTTGTCTTCATGAGAAAACCCAGGCCAGGGGGCCCCTGCGTCTGCGATGGGACTTGGCTTGGGGCGGGCACCTGCGGGCTGGACTTGGCCGCCCCCCGGAGGCACAGGGCACAGGCCTGCCAGGGCAACTTGACTCTTTCTGACGCTGCAGATGCCGCTGACTCGGCAGCTCCTGCTCGGAGGAGGGCATCTCTAGATGACTGCCAGCCGGATGCCATCCCACAGGCCACCAACCAGGAGAGCTGAAGATTTCTGAGGGCCAGGCTGATGTGGGGGTTGGAAAAGGTGCATTTTCAAATAAAGTATCCAAGAGGGGTGGAATTAAAAGGCAAGCCTTAATGGTAGCCCTGGATTTAACCAATTAAGAAGGAAAGCCCCGTAATAGCCATGGTGGCACTTGGACAGATCAATCAGCGTGACACATGCATCCCTCCCAGTGATTGGCAGGATGGAGGGTGCAGGGCCAGCGGGCATGAGCCACCGGGGTGGGGTGTTCACGGGTTTTATTATGCTTGCATAATAATTGCTGCTCACGTAGCAATTGCCCTCGACCCCAAATGAATCTTGCGTATGCCCTCTTCTCTGCTTGATCAGCCTTTTCTACGTAGAATGGGGCACAAATGTTTGAACGTTCCTGCCTGCCCCTGTCAGAGGCCATCTAAGCCGACGCCTGCACCCAGATGCTAACCTCCTGGGTGTGCAGCGGGGCTTCCGGAGGGGCAGCGGAAGCCCTCCGGTCAGTGTGGCTCAGGCCTGCATCCCAAGGCTCCCCCAGAGTTTTCAGTTACCCTCCTGAGCAGTGGTGGGTCCAGAGTTCTCGAATGATCCAGCAGATGGGGGGCAGGCTCTGGTCAGACGCAGATCAGCAGCCTGGTGCCAGCCCTGGACCTCGTGTTTAGCGGGGATTTGTCCAGAGCTTGCCACAGGAAAGCCAGCTCTCTCCTGTCAGAAACTGTCCAGCTTTCAGTTTTAAATCCAGCTAGCGTATCTATGGGAATTGCCTCTTTGTATGCCTCTTTGGCTTTCGTGATGCATTTTTTATGTCATTTAAAATGTAGGCTTGTGGTGGTGGTGGGTGGTTTAGTCAGTAAGTGTTTGACTCTTCTGCAACCACATGAGCTGCAGCCCGCCAGGCTCCTCTGTCCATGGGATTCTCCAGGCAAGAATACTGGAGTGGGCTGCCATTCCCTCCAGGGGAATTTGCCAACCCAGGGATCGAACGCGGGTCTCCCGATTAACAGGCTGCCTCTTTAGCAACTGAGACACGAGGGAAGCTGCAACATGTTGGCTTCAGGAAGATGCATCTCGACATTTCAGAATTAATTTCTGCCTCCAAGGCCCTGGTGTTTCCAGACTCCCGCACCCACCTAGTCCTCCTGCTGAGGTTCCCAGAGGCTCCGGGAAGTGAGGGCTTTGCCCCAAGGCACCCCGCTGGCAGATTTCAGCACCCCCAACTCACTGCCCCCTTCCCTGGAAGGAGCCAGCCCCGGAGCCGGGACTCAGAGTCCCATGGCTCTCAAGTCGGATCAGCTCTTGTTCTGCCAGGATGTGTGGGAGAAGCCTCCTAGGCTGTTGCTACCCGACATGGACCAGTCCCCCGTCTCGTGGCGTCTCGTGGCTCCTCCCCACACCCAGACCACCTCCCTCCCCCGGCCCAGGCTGCCTCTGCCTCCATCCCCCTGCCTCCGTGCTGCCCTGGGTGGCCCGCCAGCCCTGGGGCTCTGTTCTCCCCCCAGTCCATGCTCACGTCCACGCTCCCCTCTGCCTCCACGGACAGCTCCTCTGCACCCCGCGGGGCCTTGCTGGTCCCCTGCGGGCCCCGGGGAGGGCCGCCTGCCCTGGGGACGCCCGTGTGGACCCTGCAGAGCTGACCCGGCCCCGAGGGCTGGCTCCGACCCAGCTGGGCCCTGAGCGTCCCCGCTCCTCTAACCTCTTGCCCGCAGCAGTCCCCGCGTGCTCCC
The DNA here is from genome assembly GCA_020226075.1 of Hydropotes inermis. Lineage (NCBI taxonomy): Eukaryota > Metazoa > Chordata > Mammalia > Artiodactyla > Cervidae > Hydropotes > Hydropotes inermis. The sequence continues at coordinate 79,937,128 of CM035276.1, read as the reverse complement.
CTCGCCCCCGAGGTCCCCTTGCAGGCAGCTTCTTGGCCTTCTCGCTCCTGTAGACGGGGGAGCTCCCTGTTTCTCCTACTGGTGCCCCCCGGGGCCCCGGCCAGTCCTGACACAGGCTTGGTCGCGGGCGTCCCAGGAGAGGCCGTGCGTGTGCACCAGGGCGTGAGCACCAGGGCGTGAGCACGGCGGCTCAGACAGCGACCGCTTTCTGCCTGCGGGGGAGGGGCGGGGCCGCCCGGGCGGCAACACTCCCAGGTGGGCACACTCACTGCTGCTGCTTCCCACTGAGGAGCCCGGCCCGGAGCGGCAGGGCATGCCCCTCGGACCCCAGAGCCCGCTCCGGGCCCCGGAGCGCCCCACACAGGGGGTGGGTGTTGCCAGGAGCCCTCTGAGGCCCAGGTGGGCTCTGGGCCTGGGCACCAGGTTCTCACTGACTAAGCCCACCTGGGGCCCCGCCCCAGAGGGGGCCTGCTTCCGCCAAGCTGACTGTTCACCGACCACACTCCCCTTTGTCTCCTGCAGGTTCCAGAGGCTGAGAGGCGTGGGTTTGTAGGAGAAGCAGAAATGCAAGTCGGGAGACTCCTGCCCTGCAAGGAGGGGCTGTAAACAAGCTCCTTCCCCAGGCAGCTCAGCTCGCAGAGCCTGGTCCCTCACCTATGCACCTAAAATAACGACCCTCGTTAGCACATTCATAGCAGCAGCTCCAAGTACCCAGGACCAGCTGAAGGCCCGGCAGGTGGTGGGGCCTGAGGTGGCCTTGCTGCCCCGTGGCTCCCGGAAGATGAAGACCAGCTTTCTCCCCGAGGCGAGGGCCGCCCTCCACAGGGAGAAGGTGTTCTTACTCTAATTACGCTGGTCATTAGGTCTCAGGTCTTTGAACTTTGGCCTCGGAGCCCCAGCCTCTGGGGAGTCTTGTGGGATGAGGCTGGGCCTGAAGCTTCACTGTGGCGTGGGCCTGCTCGGGGCTCCCGGGGAGGGTTTGCGCACTGCTGTGCTTGCTTCGTCCTGCCTGTAAACTGCTGGCGTCCTTGTCTTCCGCGCTCCACGCACACTGCAGGCTGGGGCTGGCCCCGCGCCCTCGCGGACTGAGCTGGCGCCTGCAGGCGCCGGCTCCTCCGTGCCCCGCGGGTGCCAGGGTCTGAGGAATCCCTGCAGCAAAGACCCGGAGGGGGCTGTGGGTGCGTTTTGTTTGGAGGTTCTGCTCCCCTGGCTGCATTTGAATAAGGGCGTGTCTCAGATTTGGCAGCAAATTCTTTAATATCAAAATTTTCAAAAATAAAATGAGCCGGGTAATCTGGCTGATTGACAAAGTGGTTGCTACAAAGTGAATTACGGCGTCGACTACATGCCGGAGAAAACCCTCTTAGTCATTGCATGTTTCCCCAGAACAAATTAGTCCATGTGGAGGGTTGAGTCTAAGTGGGCTTCTCAGGCTGTGAACAAACTGTGGGACGGTGTGGGCACACAGACCCAACCTCCGCCAACACTGTTACAGCATCCACTGAGCACTTCCTGCAAGCTCAGTGCTGTGTGGGCACCCTGGGGACAGAAACGACAGTGGCGCTGAGCCCCCAGAGATGGCACATGTGCCCACGCCTGTTCCTCGATTGTCAGGATGCCTGTGTCCACACTGAAGTCCTGCACCTCCTCTCGGGATGATGGAGAAGGAGGCCGTGTCCCAGGCCCGGGGGAGCACCAGTGGCTGCTCTAAATGCCTTGCTCCACCTGACCTCACGCTTTACTTTCAAGTCCTTATTACGTTTTAAAAAGTAATTCTTATTTAAGATTATGACATTATACACATTTCCTATAAGATCTAAGCTATATAAGGTTGTTTAGCCAAAACTTTTAAAAGAAATAAAGACTTCCAAAACAACTCCTTGACTGGAGGGATGAACAGCAAACCCAGAGTGGAAAAATAAATATGAAAATCTGAAGCACAACTATTTAAACAAAGGTTAGTGGCTGAATCCCAAACAGAACAGTGGGGACAGTCAGCTGGCCCCTCAGCAAAGACAGGGAGATGCAGAGTTTCCAGGATTTTAAGGGAACTTTTGTCTAATGACTGGAGAGGGAAATGGCAGCCACTCCAGTGCTCTTGCCTGGAAAATCCCACGGACGGAAGAGCCTGGTAGGCTGCAGTCCATGGGGTGGCAAGGAGTCGGATACGACTGAGCGGCTTCACTTCACTTTGTCTAATGATGGGCTGCCACTGAGCTAACTGAGAAAAGACCTCAGTGGTCACGTGTGACGTAAAACACAGGCTTGATAGAATCAACTCAGGGAATGTACTAAACCAACAGCAACATCAACAGACCCTGAGGGGAGAGAATCTGATTTCTGGAGCTGACATGTTGTGTTACATCACGTGTCCAATTTTCAGCAAAAAATTGTGAGACATGCAGAGAAAATAAAAAGTATGGCTGATACTCAGGGGAAAAAAGCAATCAATAGAAGTTGTCCCTGAGCAGGAGCACAGACATTGGGGCTTTCCAGACAAAGGCTTTAAACCAGGCATTTAAAATATGTTCAATGAAATAAAGTAAAATATAAGAACAATGTCTTACCAAATAGAAAATATCATAAAGGGAGAGAAATTATTTTAAAAGGAATCAAATAGAAATTACGGAGTTGAAAAGTACGGTAATTGAAATAAGAATTTCATTAGAAGAGCTTAACGGTAGATTAATTCATCTCTGTGAACTCAGAGGTGTATCTGCTGAAATGACCCATTCTGATAAACAGAGCAGAAAGAAAGAAGAAAACTGGGAGAGTCTCAGAAAGCTCCCAGAGGCCACTGACACACACTTGGCCTCTGAGGCAAGTCTCAGAAAGAGGGAAGAAATGGAAGCGGGCAGGAAGAATGTCTGAAGAAATAGTGTCAAAGCCTTCCCAGTCAGAATGGAAACATTCATCCCTACATCCAAGGAGCTCATCACACTCCAGGTGAGGTAAACTCAAAGAGACTCAGCCCCCAACACACACCCCGTGGAAGGACAGAGCTGTGACAGTTACACATCACACGGAAGGACCGTCCTGAGGTGACCGCCGGCTCCTCATCAGAAACCATGGAGCAGGGGCAGTGAGACACTCACTGCCCACAGAAGGGAAAGCGCCAACCCGGAGTCCTGCACCCGGCAAAACCGTCCTTCAAAGGTGAGGGCGAGGGAGACAAACGCTGAGAGCCTGTGTGGCTTGCAGACCTGCCCTGCAGGGCCTGCCAGAAGCCCTAGGCTTAAACCGCAAGGATATTAGACAGCAATTCCAATCCACACAATGGCATAAAACCACCAGCAAAGGGAACCATAGACATAAATATGCTAATGAGAGACCATAAACCTGTATTTTAACTCTTTTTCTCTAAATGACTTAAAAGAACATAGCATAAATAATTACAAATCTGTGGAGACAGCAAGGATAAATACTATCTGATCAATGATTACATAAAATATGTATCTGTTGAATGCTTTAGTGCTTAAAGGCAGAAATTGGCAGAAGAGACAACAATAACATGATCTAAATATGTGCTGTCTTGGCAGGTAAACTTTATATCCAAAGACATTTATAAGCTGGAAGTAAGAAGATAGAAAAAGATACACCACAGAAACACTAACCAAAAAAGAGGAAGTGGGTTAGCTACTCTAATATCAGACAAAATAGGCTTCAAGATACCAGTTGCTCCCAGACACAAAGCAGCACATTTTATATTGATAGAAGTGTGAAACTATCAAGAAAATATAAAAATTATAAATAATATACACAAAAAACACAGAATAAAATAAAGGAAGGAAAAACTCATCGAATAGAAGAGGGAAAAAAATTTAACAATAACAGTCAAAGATTTCAACATCCTACTTTCAATAATGGATAGAACAACTAGACAAAAATTGATAAAGGAATCATAGACCCCAACGGCATTATTAACCACTTGGAGTTTCCTGGCCTCTGTGGAACTCTGCACCCAGCTTTGGCAGGACAGACATTCTCCTCGAGTGAACGTGGAACATTCTCCAGTATAGGATGCATGTTGGGCCACAGATTTCAATAAAGTCTCAACACATTTAAAATGATAAAGAATGTATTCTCTGGTCACAACGGAATGAAACTAGAAATCAGAATCAGAAGGAAACTTGGGGATTCACAAATATGTAGAAACTAATCTACACACACCGAAATAATCAGTCAGTCAAAAAAGATATCATAAGGGAAATTAGGAAACACTTCAAGAAGAATGAAAACAAAATACTGCATACTGTCACTTATGCGATACTGCTGAGGAACTGCTTTCCAGAGTAGCTGCAACATTTTCCATTCTCACCAGTGAAGTATTAGGGTGTCAATTTCTGCACATCTTTGTCAACCCTTGTTATTATCTGTCTTTTTTTTTTTTTTTTTTTTTAATCATAGCCACTTAGAGGACGGAAGTGGTATTTCACCACGGATTTGATTTGCAGCTCTCTGACCAGCACTGATGTTGAGCAAGTCTTCAGGTGTTTATCGGCCATTTGTGTATCTTTGGAGAAATTCTATTCAGTTCCTTTGTTCATTCTTTAAGTAGACTATTTGTTTTTTTATTGTCGAGTTGTAAGACTGCTTTACATATTTGGCTGCAGACCCTTATCAGATATAAAACTTGAAAATCTTTCCTCCTATTCTGTAGGTTATCTTTTCACTTTCTTGGTGGTGTCCTTTGGATCACAAAAGTTTGTTCATTAGAAACAAGTTAATAATATCGAGCATTGGTGGGGACACAGAGTGGTCAGAACTGTCACACACTGCGGACGTAAGGTGGTCCAGCCCGGTTGGAAAATGGCTCGGTGGTCTCCGCATTTGTTAGACGCACACTCACCGTGTGATCCAGCAGGCCCACTCCGAGGCACCTGTCCAAGTGAAATGAAGACACGTTTTCATAAGGAGCTGTAGGTGATGTTTACAGTGGCTCTACTGTAACCGCTGAAGAGCAGAAACCCCCCAGACGGTCTTCATCGGGGGGACGGACAGCAAAGGGTGATCTCACATAAACGGAAGCCAAAGTGCAGCAGGAGGACCAGACCATGCACTTGGGCCTCAGGCACGTCGTGGTGATGGACCCGGTCTCGGAAGGTGGCGTGCGGCGTTACTCCCATTACACTGCAAGAGGAAACCTGGAGGCCAGGGGCAAGGGCGGGGAGAGGTTGTGACCTCAGAGCCGTCCCTCGAGGCAGCGTCCAGGCTGATGGAGCTTTTCTGTGTCTCGTCAGCAGTGGTGGCCACAGAGCTCTATGTATCGGTCAACACTCACATATCCTTATGCCCCGAAGAGCGAGTTTCTACTAAATGTACATTAAAAATAAAATTTTTGAAAACTAAGAGAGAGAAAGTATTCAGAGATGAGCAGTGACTGAGCGATCAACAAACTGTTCAAACATTTAATTATTTTTCTCAGGCGCTCTGGGTCATTAGGGTGTTACCTCGACAATGGCAGTAATCACTGTTATTTATCTCCAAGGGCCTGGACCTAACGTATTGGCTGACCCAGAGCAGATGCCCCTGCGCTGAGTCAGTTTTATGTTTTTCTTGATTGGTTTTGACCCCCATAGTTTCTTGATGGCTACCGTGATTACGTTTGATCTCACGGTGAACCTATGCATGAAGGAAAGTGTGTGCACCTTTTTAACTGGAGACAATGGTGTCAACCTGGCTTGTATTCATCCTGCTCTGTCGCACGCCTCTTGCCATTGGTTCATGTTATTGCTGTTATTATGACACACAGTATCATGAGGTTATTTTTCTAGACGTGATACTATCTTTACTGAATCTGTTCGGATGTGAACTACAGTGCTTTTAATTATTGTCTGAGTCACAAGGTGTCTGTAAGCTCTCATGTGACTTCTGTTTTGCCAGCACTAATTAGATACTGCATAATAACCATTTTCATATTCCTAGCGCAGTAAGCTGCATTTCACAAAGGTGCGTACTGCTGTGCTTGGAGAAATTTTATAAATAAGAGTGTGAGCAGTAGAGCTTGGCGTAGGTATCACTCCTGTATCTTCACTGATGTCGGCGATCATAACACCGCTGCTGTTTCCAGTTGGCAGAAGCGCTTTGCTCCCCAACCTTCAACTCCCTGGTAGAAGAACTTCCGCAGAGGCTGCCCTTGAGCCCCCGGGGCCCCCTCACCCCCTCCGGGCCGCAGTGAGAGCGTCATGATGGTGTTGCTGCATCAGCTCTGTTACGGCCGAACCTTTGAGTGCCCCGAAGCCTGTGAGTTACAGCTCTAACCTCCAGGGAGGGTGTCTGGAGGCTCTAGAAGTGGTGAGGCTTAGACGAGAGTGGGGCCCCGTGATGGACTCGTGTTCACAAGGGGACGAAACCTCCTTCTCTCTCCCTCTCTCTCCCTCCTGGGAAGAGGCTGTGACGGGCGCAGCGAGACGGTGGTATCTACCAGCACAGGTGAGGTTCTCACTCGGAACCGAGCGTACCGGCTCCTTGACCTTGGACTCCCAGTCCCCAGTGCTGTGCAGGGACGGTTGTTTAAGCACGTGGCCTATGCTGTGTGTTTCATGAGCCCGAACAGACCAGGTGAACGGTGCGCAGAGCATGTGCAGGGAGGTGGGAGCCGGGTTTGCCCGGGGACCTGGGCTGCAGCGCGGGGTGTGGAGTGTCCCCGTGGGCGCTGGGGCAGAGGGCAGTGGGTGTCCCCAGCGCCTGTGAGGCTCTGGCGACTGCGCAGAGCTGAGCACAGGTGTGGCCCAGAGCCGGCCGCCCCGAGAGGGCAGGTGGGCGGGCGGCTTCGGCGGCTGTACGCTGCCCTGGATGCTCAGCTTCCGGCTACAGGGGAACCCAGAAACCTCGCTGGTGAACCCCAGCATCCCCCCAGGTTGGTCTGCAGTCCCCTTTGCCTTGCTGCGCCGCCCTGGGGGTCACAGCCTGGGAGTGAGGAGCCCGCCTGGGGGTCACCCCACGCCCTATGCACATCAGACACAGGATGACCTGGACCGGCCAGGGGGACGGGCCAGACCTTGAGCCAGAGGAGTCTTATCGGGCCTTTGAAATGTTAAAACACATGTTTTTCTGAATTTGAATCCATCACAATTCCCACCATTTCCTATGACCGTGAGCTGGGCCTCCTTAACACCAACTGTATCTCAGTCTAAGACGCCTTTCACTGTAGCAGACACAATAATTTATGTCCCCTTCTGAACAAAAAATAGATCATGACACTGTGTGGGTTGTGAGGTATGTCTGGTTTTTGTATGGACTCAGATATAAAAACAGACGTGTCTTAGAGGTGATGAGACCCAATCTGTGGTTGGCTGGGGCCTGGTCACCCTTCAGCTCTGCGGTCCCCCTAGGGGCTCTGCTCCAGGCGGAGGCTGCCTGCAGTCTCCAGAAGGCACTGCCTGGCCTGCACAGGACCATCTGGAAGGGTGGCAAAGGAGAGCTATCTCTCAGGAAGGGACATCCTTGTCTGACTCTCATGCTCTTAAAGGAAAGAACCTTTCATGGACCTGTTAGTGTGCCCAGAATGTTAAGTTGTGGAAATCTCACCATCCAAAAGATCGAGAACACCAAACATGGCATGGAGATATCCCGGCCAGCGCCATGGATCTGCATCCTCAACCCCAGGTTGCTGCCACTCAGGTCAGCTCTAATGAGTCCCGAGGGACCAGATGTGGCTGGCAAGCCCCGAGGGCTTTAGCTGCTCCATTTGAAACCTGATGGTCTCAGCGCTCATCCAAGGCCGCTTGTCACCTGGTCTTCCCGCCCGGCTGGGCCGTGGCTTCCCGTCCTATCTCACCGTGGAGATGACCCTCCCTTTAGAGCCCGAGACGCAGTTCTGTGCCACTGCTTCTGCGGCTCCAGTCTGCCTCCTGCGGCCGTGGCCCGCTCCCCTCCATTCCAGGCCCCGGAGCCATGGCCCTGCCGCTTCCAACTCTGTCTGTTGCCGCGGCTCCTCCTCCTGACGCCAAACCCCGGCTCTCTGCTGTGCCGTCTAGATGAGCAGCTGCCTTCTCCTCTGGCTGCTCCGGACGGGTGACCCCCCTGCCCAGCTGCCTTCTCCTCCAGCCCCTGAGGCTGCTCTCCTGGCCCCAGGACAAAGGGGGCCCTTATCCTTCACCCAACAAACCAAATCAGAGAACAGCGCCCCTGGCCCTTCCCTCTCCTTCATCCCCCATGAAGTTGACCAACCACACTGTGAATGTGAATCCTCAATAGCCCTCAAATGCAGAGACGGCCATGCACTCTCTAACTGTGTACTGTGCTGTAGGTTTTTGCAAACGTGGTTGTGCGTTTGTGTGTGCATGTGAGGACAAATTTCTTTTTAAGGAGAGGATATTTTAGGGGAGTTTTTGGTAGATTAGATTGCTGAAGGACTCATAACTGTGCTTTGACATTTAGACCATGTATCACTGAGTCAGTCTTGCTTACACAGAAGCAATTATCATTTATCACCAATTATCATTTTCTCTGATTCTGTGGATGCTTTCCCTTGGCTGGAAATCCCTTTCAATGCTCATCCATCTTCGCTGGCTCTTCCCTCGGGCTGCCGTCGTGTGTTCTCTGGGCCCCCTGCCCCCTCACAGACATATCTGTCACCTTCTCAGGGTGCAAGCACCAGACACTGTCTGTCTAGAAAGGTCAAAATGCACAGAGAAGATGGAAGTTGTAGTGTAGCATTTCTACAGCTGCAAAAAAAAAAAAACACCCCAAAGTAAGCCTGTTGATCAGGCTGGAAAATCAATGACTATCCATGTAAAGTTGCCTAAAAAAGAGAAAACGCATACTGAACCGAAGAGAAAGCAGGCCAGTGTGTGATGAAAATGGAGGTTTTAAGGTGACAACTCTGTGTCACTTTCCGGCGGTGCCACTGAGGGTCTCAGAGGTGGTGTTGCCTTCTCGGGAGTTTTGGCTCGTGTCCGACGCATGGTTCACAGTCTGTTGGGCCCCGAGCGAGTGATGGGGTGGATGGGTCAGAAGCAAACGGCCTGCGGCTCCGGCCTCACTGGGCTCAGCAGAAGGCAGGAGGCAGGGTTGCTGGTCCCGCTCTGTCTCCCTGTCCTCTCCGTCGGCTCAGGGCTCTGACTGCCTTCCCTGGAAGTGCGTGAACGTCCCTGCCCCGCGCTGAGGGGTCCAGCCCCAGTTTGCTATGGCCAGAGGCGGAGGGCAGATGGGAGGCAAGCGGGACTTGACACGCAAGCTCCTGCTTCTCTGCCCCTGCCAAGGAGAGTGTGCCTGGGCAGCCAAGAGAGCCAAGGACAGGCGGAGTGCCCCTGCAATGAAGAGCCAGCCCCGCTGAGCCCAGACCGGACCCGCCCATCCCCACCCAGCCTGCACACTCACAGCGGGGCTGGTGAGGCTGCAAAGGCAGACAGGACTCAATGCCGCTGTCTGGAGGCAGAATTCCTCCTCTGAGGCAGAAGCTGGGGCTCAGTCTTTGCCCTGACAGCCATCAACTGATGGGGCAAGGCCCACCAGGTTGACGAGCGTAATCTCCTTTATTTAAAGTCAGCTGACTGAAGATGTTAGCTGAGTCTACAAAACGCCTTCACAGTAACACCCAGATTTATGCTTGCTTGAATAACTGGGTACCAGGGCCTAGCCAACCATTGTAAGACAAACCATCACAGTGAGTGTAATGATTGCTGCTTGAAGCCACTGGGGTTTGGGGTGGTTTGTTACTCAGCACTGTAGGACCAACAGCTGACCGATACACAAGATATAAACACATCGGAGCTGAAGGCTATGGAGTTGTCATCATCGCCTGATGCACGGCTGTGGGAATTCGATGTTTGGCTGGTGCATTTTGGGTCCCTGGTCTGTTCTCGGCACGCAGACCAGATAAAATAAGTGCCACGCCATGAAGCAGAATGGATAGAAGGATCAGTCATTCACAGAGGTGATGACAAACAGCCCTTCATAACAATTATCTAGTTAAAACACCATTAACAATTAATGACATACATCATAGAACTTATTGAACCCATTAAAGACTAATTTACTGGCTATAAAAATATGGCATTAAGAATTTATGGATCATTACCTTTTATTCTGGAATGAAATATTGCTGATGGAAACTCTTAGAAACTGTTGAAAACAATTACTCATTAAAGCCACATGAAATTAAACGATACAGCTTAGAAAAGAGAAAGAAAAGAATCCAAGCAAAGTTTGAAAATGTTTTTGAGGAGAAGCACTAACTTTGCGTGACACTGAATGGATAAAGATTATATTTTCAAACAGATTAAGATCTACAATTAAAGAATTCAAACGAAGTAATTTTAATATGCAATAAAATCTTCTTTTTGGAAAAATGTATTAGATCATGACTGATAAAAATTCCGATCATGATTAATCACTACCAGGTATTTTGGAACACTATTAAGGAGAGTGTAACAATGTTAAAATTAATTAACTAATTCCTCTAAAGGATTTTAAAATATAATACAATGTAACAGCTGTTGCAGCTTTAAAAATGATTATTTCTTCTCCACCCTGCAACCAAAATTTGTCAGTCAGAAATCAACCTAATTTCATTGCAATTTCCAATTTATTACTCTGTAATGAGACCAGCTTAATAGGGATGAGCCCCTTGTTTTCTAAGAGACCATATGCATGTCTGCAAATTTCCAGCCTGAGACATATGGCACAGGCCTGCTTCCTGCTTAACGTGTGGCTCTCGGGTCTGGTCAGAGGGACACGGTCCACGCAGCTCCTCTGCCCCGGTGTTCAGAGTCCGGTGCTGGAGAGTGGCCAGGCAAAACCAGCCCAAACTGTCTGTCAGATCAGTATTGGGGGGTTTCCCTGGTGGTCCAGTGACTAAGACTTCACCTCCCACTACAGGTGCCCAGGTTGGATCCCTGGTCAGGTAATGAGACCCCACATACCACAGCCAAGCCTGTGTGCCGGAACTAGAGATGCCCGCACGCAGCAAAGAAGGGCCTGCATGCCGCAGGGAAGACCCAGGGCTGCCAACAAGTAAATGATCACAGTTAGCAAAGAAGAGTGCTGAGATGAGTGGCGATCTTTATACCAGTGAAAAGGTATCATAAACCGCGAGAGTTAGAAAAGATCACGTCCAAAACTCCTGACTTATAAAGACACTGAATCTCAGAGAAGGCAAGTGACCTGCCCAGGGTCACACAGCCTTCAAAGGCAGGAGCAGAATGAAAACTGCGTCTGCTGAGTCCGTCTGGCGTCCCCACCAGAGGCACTGTCTCCAGGTGCCCACGTGGAGGAGACGCTCTGCGGGCCCCTCTGGACAAGCGCTGATGGCTTCTAAATGTTCTCGAAGATAAAGCGCCTCTCCTGAGAGCTTTTGGGTGCTCGTGGTGCTGAGCACTTCTTGTATTGCTACTTACACTTTTTTTTTAAGCTTCTTACTGGCAAGTAACTGAAACGATTTACTGGGCGCAGAAGTGGCAGAAAGTTTCCCCACTGAGCTCACAGGATCCTCTGCACGCCTGCCATATGGTGGAGGCCTCTGCAGGCTGACTGCGGTCTCTTCCAGGAGACAGGTGAGTGCAGGGTCCCAGAGAGCAGTCTTCATAAGGACATCCAGCTAGCTGCTTCCAGGCCCTCTCACCATGGGTAAAACGGGCCATCTTGTTGGCCCCTGATGGCATCCAGTGAGGTCTCCAGACTGGTGGTGTTGGCGGGATGACCTCGAAGAAACTCAAAAAATTAAGATGCATCAACTCCGTTATTGCTGTTCAGTCTCTCAGTCATGTCCGACTCTTTGCAACCCTGTGGACTGCAGCACGCCAGGCTTCCCTGTCCTTCAGTACCTCCCAGAGCTTGCTCAAACTCATGTATCAAGTCAGTGATGCCATCCAACCATCTCATCCTCTGTTGTCCCCTTCTCCTCCCCACTTCAATCTTTCCCAGCTTCAGGGTCTTTTCCAATGAGTTGGCTCTTTGCATCAGGTGGCCAAAGTACTGGAGCTTCAGCTTTAGCATCAGTCCTTCCAATGAACACTCAGGATGGATTTCCTTTAGGATGGACTAGATTCATCTCCTTGTAGTCTAAGGGACTCTCAAAAGTCTTCTCCAACACCACAGTTCAGAAGCATCAACTTTGTCTTCTTACGAATCAACTTTAATATATCATTTCTTAACATTTTCAGACATTAACCACTAAGCAAAAACCGAGGTTCACCCATTGCCTCGCAGGTTGTGCGGGCCGGTGGGGCCGAGGGGGCGGCTCTTTCCTTCCTGCTTGTGTTTTCTGCACAGAAAGAGTGCAGGCTCCACACGATCCATCATCCTTCAAGACTCTGCACAGACTTGACAACGAAGAAGTAGATTTTCTTCTAGAGATGGAACCATTTGTTTTCACTTGGCCTTAATATTTTCTAAACCCAATTGTGATTATTAATATATATCCTTGCCTTGAAGCTTTCATTCTAGTTGCGGAACTAAATAGAGGCAGCCCAGTAAATAAACAAAAAAATACTGATAAATTCATAGCTGGTCTGAGAGGAATTATTGGTGCATGCATATTATATATTATAACATGCACCCAAACTAATTTATACCCAGAGGATGATTAACTGCGTTTTCTGTGAAACAGACTATGAATCTGTATCTTCCAAAACGCTGTCCAGTAACATGTGTTGGGTTGTGGATTCAGCTTTCAGCGAATCCATATGTGGGGACTGGTGGTTGAGATGACCTCGTGGGTGATGCTAGGAAATGAGCTGTGAGAGGTCCTCCCCGTGTCCTGGGGACCACTCAGCGGACACGGTGGGTGTTGACCTGTGAACTCTGTGGAGGCAAGAATTCCTGCCCCAATGGGGAAGCAGGCAGACTCACACTAGCCTGACTGTGGGCCACACCAGACCCACGGGACAGTGTGCCACAACGCGGTGATGGGCTTCCCTGCCTCTCCAGGGTCTGTCCTCCGGGGAAAGACTGACAGCCAGCAGACCCAGACTCCCGTGATGGGCGCCCCGTCTCCCGCGCCCAGCCCACCCCCCGGGGCCCGCAGCAGCTGGCATCACTCATCCGCGCTCTCACCGCGGGGGCGCGGGACCCAGGTCCACCCCGAAGCCGTCATCCGGCTGAGGACCCGCCTCCCGGGAGCCAGCCCCCGAGTGGGCGGCAGGCGGGCCACTCTCAGAGGGGCACGGAGTTGCTGCTCCTCACGGCCAGGCGGGTCACCTGCTGCTGGAGGCAGGGGTGGCCGCCTTGCCCCCGTGCTTTCAGGTCCTGTGACGTCTGCGATTCAAACCAACATGTGAATAATGTGCAAACTGGACGTCTGCAGCCCAGACCATCACCCAGAACCGTCCTGCTCGCCTCCAGGAAGGCCCCTCAGAGCACAGACTCGCCATGTGGGGTGCTGGATTCGGCCCTGGAGTCGCTAGAACCCAGTGAGCCCTGAGCGGATCTCAGCTGCGCTGGGGGTGCAGCCTGCCCCCTCCCTCTAGGTGGTCTGTTCTCTCCTCTTATTTTATATGTCGTCAGACCCCAAGTTACTTAATGTCTCAGGAATAGAAGCATCCTTCCTTCACCAGCTCCTGGTCCTCAGCAAACCCCAAACAATGGGCACAGATGTTCTCACAGATGAGGAAAAGCATCCAAAGATTAAAAGGAGGCAAAATGTCCAAGAGAGCAATGCAGCAGGCTGGCTGTATTATGAGTGAGAATGTGGTGGTTTTAAAAACCCATCTGTCTTAAGAACTTTTCCTTCTTTTCTTGACTCCGTCCCATTGTCCCTGATTCCAACAGAGTTTAATCACCTTTGATGCTTTTGCCCAGAAAGATATTTTCAGGCATTCATCTCTGTCGGTAGTCTTTGGATAATTAGTCTTTGTACAATTAAGGGAAATCCTATCTGGGTCTTTAAATCTCTACTCATAAACCATAAATCACACAGTCCCCCAACCCCCTTAATCATCGCCTTCCTCTCTCCACGGCTCCTCCCCCTCCCCGGCAGCTTTCTGGCTCTGACGCTCCTCTCAGGAATTTACAAAAACCTAGAGCCAAAGCTTCTAAGACTGGGCTTCCAAGGGGGCCTTTGGAAGCCCCTGCCCCAGGCCCCCAGCAGCCCCTTACCAGTAACATGGTGATTCCATCTGCATTCTTCAACTTTCAAAGCCTTGACATCTATTTAGGGTTCCCAGAGATAGGAAATAGAAACATAGAATGCCTGAGCACTGTTTGAGATGTGTTTATACTAAAAAAGCATTCATTGTTTATCTGAAGCTCAAATTCCGTGGGAGTCCTGTAGCTTGTCTGGCAGCTCTGGGACCTTATGCTTGCTGGAACTTGGGAGAGTTCCCATGAGGCGGCCCCTGGCATCCCCAACCCTGCCCACGTGGGTCGCCCACTGGGAGCATAGCTCCTGGAGCAGCCTCATGTGATGAGAGCTGCTCATCACGAGGTCACGGCATTCAGAGGACAGTACCCACTGTGGTCACCCCTTTGGGCAGTGCTCACGCCCGCGGAGTCATGACCACATTCACCACCGGCGTCCTCAGTTTTTCCATCCCGTGTCCTACGTCCAAGACGCATCCGTGGACAATCTGTCACCCACGGGGGGCGGGGGGGGCTGGTTCAGTTGGATGAGTGTCTTCACGTGTTCAGCGCCGGGTTAGCACGCGGATAAGGCGACCACCCTGGATCTCGCGGACTCTCCTCCGAGTCACGTGGCAGCGCTGTCCCCCCTCCCCTCAGGTCTTGTTTGCGAGCAGTGTCTGCCATGTCTGGGGCTCTGTCTGCAGCCTCGTGGGTTGCCCAGCTGCATGCAGGCAGGCGTTCTGTCCCCAGTAGCAGAATGCTGACCCGGTCCATCACCGCTGCTTCCGAAATGCGGAGCTGCCCTGCCTTGCTCAGTTCACATTCCGTAACATCGTTACAGTGAGTTTCAGCTGCGTGTTTTCCTTGTATAAGACCAGGCCTTGTACAGTGTGAAGGACACCAAGACAGCGTGTGGAAGTGGAGGAGGTCCAGGGCCACACTGGACTCCAGGATACCGGAGGCAGGTGGGCGCTGGGACCACTAAGTCACCTTGGGCACAAAATGCTGAGGTGCATCAAAACAGCCCTTCATGCAGGTAAAGAATACTTTAGTGCAACGTTTATATAAATGAAGCTAATGTAAAAATCCACGAGAAACCAAATGATAAAATTCAAATAAAAATGAGATCAGTATGACTGATTTTGCCTTTTCTTTCAAGGGTACTTAGGCACAGCATTGACTGAAATCCTCCCTGGAGACTGCACAGAGTTGTGGTTTTGCTGAAATAGTGGCGGGTTGGCCGTCTCGGGGATGGGATTCCGCGGGGCCCGGCTGGATGAAGCCTCATGGGGATGGGCCCGTCTGCGCAAGCCTGGCTTCACCCCTCCACCCCAAGGCAGCCCAGCCTCTCCCTGACAACATGAAGCCACTCCAGTCACGGCTGTGAGTGTGTGGTGTTCATTTTCAGTGACTCAATTGCGCCTCCCCACTCTCCAAAATTAAGTTACCTGAAAGAGTGTGCTGGGCGTCACAATTTGCTTGGAAATTGGGGTCCGCACAAGGGGAGGGGCAGCCTCTCCCTGTCTCCCAGTTACACCTCTTCTCTGGCTCCGTCGCCTCCAGACGCCCCGGAGCCACCGCCCCCTGCTTTTGCTCTCCAGCGTCTGCGTCCCCTGCAGATGTATGTCTTTTTCTATCAGGGAGACTGGCAGTCTCCCACTAGAATGGACAGAGCCCCCTCTGTTGGGTTGGGTTGAGGGGTGCTCTCACTCTAAAAAGATTTTTAGGACATTTTAGCGGCTGCTCTGAACTGGTGTCTTGACTCTCTTAAAGCTTTGGCAAGACGTCACCTCATCACTGACATTTGAAACTGGAGAGACTGAATCTACACACGGTCCAGGCCAGACGGTCCATAAAGACGGAGCTCTCCCCACACTCTGCAGCGGCCTGCCCGAAAAGCCAGCCTCCTGTGGGCAGAGGCCGCCCAGGAGGCATCTGCTGTAAGTCAGGCTTGCAGGAAGCCAGCCCTTGCCGGTTAGTCAGCTGAGCAGGATATCGACCACTGTCCCCAGTAAGGATCCAGGCAGCCAGCCAACAACCCAAATGGCGAGGGCTTGATCAGTGACCGACAGCTTCCCCACGTTCGTCCCCTCTTCCAACTCAGGACCAACCACAGAGCCACACGCTGCCCGTGCCCGGGACGCGGGCTGCCGGCTCTAATGACCCACCCCGGTCACCCAGGCCGACAGCCTCCCCAGGGCACCCTGGCCCTCCCTTTCCCCCGCGATTTCTCCTGTTCTGCCGCACCGAGTCTCTGCCAAACACGGGAGACGGTGGCCGACCGCCTGCTGCAGTGAGCTCCACATTAGTGCACGCGACCTGCTTCTCCTTGGGGGGGTCTCTGTTCATCTCCAGGAAGCCCCCCGGCCAGGCTGCCCTCAGAGTGTGGCTTGGGAGGTGGCAGGGCAGGCGCTGGAGGTTGCAGCGCCGGGAACTCTAGGGATGCGGCTCAGGTGGGAACTGGTTCTAAGGCTCCTCATGCTGTCCCCCCTGGATGGCAAGCCTGGACAGGAGGGAACGTGTCCTCTGTCTGAGTGCAGAGACGGCTTCCCAGGTGGGTCAGCGGTAAAGAATCTGCCTACAACGCAGGAGACAGAGGAGACGTGGGTTCGATCCCTGGGTCAGGAAGATCCCCTGGAGGAGGGCATGGCAACCCACTCCAGTACTCTTGCCTGGAGAACCCCATGGACAGAGGAGCCTGGCGGGCTACAGTCTACGGGGTCACAAAGCTGGACACCACTGAGCGACAGACAGCACAGCTGTGTGAACACAAGAGCGCTCCCAGAGCGCATGGTCATTCTGGTCGGGCCGGACAGCTTCAGTCACTGTACAAAGTACGTAGAACTCCCCCCACTGCTTTGCAGCTGATGCAACTTTTTAGGGCTTTGGAGACTCAACAGCAACAACCTCAAGCCCATGATCTGGGTCAACGCGAGTCCTTACACAACATAACAAACACATGCTGGACTCTGACACTGCAGGCTTGCAAGCGGCGTAAAGACAATTGTGACACTTCAGATTTCCTGAGAAAACAGCAGTTAAACATGCAAATTCCAGTCTGCAGCATCTGGCCGTCTCTCAGGCCCAGGCTTCACATCAACCCTAGCAGCTCCCACTCTGCACACATGGTGATGAGCTTGGCTGGCGGGACCCCCCCCACCCCGCCGCAGTCAGGAGGGTCGCAGATTTGGGCTGAACTTTGCTAGACATCGAATCCTACCCACTCGCTCCAGACAGGGAAATGCAGCTACTGGGTGGCAGATCTGTGATCGGAACCCCACCCACACCCTACCCACACTGCGGCAGCTCCCATGCGCTCCTTCAAAGCATTTACTTGACATTTCCAGCCGGGTCTGTTTCCTCTGCTTCTCGCTGCAGCCTTATTGGAATCAGGCCTTTTGGAGGAACTGCGTGTCTGTGGCTCTCTGAGCCACACTGGTCTCAAGACTGGTGAGCATGTCACACACTAGTGCTCTCTCTGGCTCCTCGATGCTCAGAGTGAAGTCCATGGGCCAGCGGCTTCGGCGTCACCTGGATGCTTGTCAGAAAGGCAGAATCTTGGGGGATCCACTGCGATCTCACAAGATTGTGAGATCATCCCAGATCCACCATAAGTCAATGAGAGGTCCAGGAATGGTGTGGCTGTCCTACAGGTGGAGGATTCTTTTCTTCATTTTCTATCAGATTTTAGGAATTTTACCTCGTCTTCCCAACCTCTGAGCATCCAGAATAGCAGTCTTTATAGCAGATGGAGACTGAGTACCCATGCAGCACCAGGGGCTCCCCAGGTGGTGCTAGTGATAAAGAGCCTGCCTGCCAGCGCAGGAGACGTAAGAGATGTGGATTCGATCCCTGGGTCGGGAAGATCCCCCGGAGGAGGGCATGGCACCCCACTCCAGTACTCTTGCCTGGAGAATCCCATGGACGGAGGAGTCTGGCGGGGTACAGTCCACGGGGTCACAAAGCGTTGGACTGGATGTAAATGACTTAGCACGTAAGCAGCATCTCCACCCAAGGACCAGATGTGGCCGAAAGTCAACAAACGCTTCAAGATGAAAGACAACCGACACGTCTGATACTTCCCCTCCCCTGGGTTCCGGGCTCCTCCAGCCAGCCCCGTCTTGGTGACCCTGAGTCCCTCTAAACCAGTGTGACGTGCAGAAGCTCTCCACAGGTCCCCAGCCTCCTTGGCTTCTAAAATCTGCCAAGATTTCCCATTTCTTGGCCCACGGTGCTTATCAGGCAGGAAAGGCCTTGGAGCTGAGTCTGTGCAAACAGGGGCTCAGCTCTGCCAGCGTCCCGCCTCCGGGAGCCTGGTTCTCATCTGGGCTGCCGGGCAGCTCTCTGCACCCTCAGGCTTATCTTGGAACAATTGTACTGTGTTCTCCTAGCTACTCTTGACACGGAGCTTGGTCCGTTCCACACTGATTTGTCGTAACAAGAACCAGGAGCCTGAGACCAGACCTCTTACTAGTCAGAGTGCTGTTCGTCCCCAGTGAACACAAACATAACTTCCTTAAAAAGGGAAAAGATGCAAGATCCAGGAACGTAATCAGGAGCAACTGGGCTAAATTACACTAAAAATCTCACAGTTTGAGGCAGAGACGCTGAGCTCTCACTCGCAGCTGTGTTCAACGATGAATCTGGAGTATCTGAAATACTCCAGTCAGATGGCCCTGTTGAATAAGAAGTGTTGGAGAGGGGCCCTTTTCCTGTTTCTATTCTTTCCAGTGCAAGGACATCTTCCTAGAACATAGGACACTCCTGCTGAAAGCAGAAGACTGAACAATGTTAAGGAAGCCAGAACCAGAACTGCATTCGTGCTAAGTTGCTGCATGTCCAACTCTTTGGGATCCTATGGACTGTACCCCGCCAGGCTCCTCTGTCCACGGGATTCTCCAGGCAAGAGTACTGGAGTGGGTTGCCATGTCCTCCTCCAGGGCATCTTCCTGACCCAGGGATCGAACCCACGTCTCTTCTGTCTCCTGCATTGACAGGCAGATTCTTTACCACTAGCACCACCTGGGAAAGAACTAGAAGCAGGTTTCTTCTAGCGATGGCTGATGACACCGGACCAGGGAGTCAATGGTGAGGAGAGTGACTGTGTCCTGTGGAGTGGACAGAGGACAGGATGCCTCTGCTCCTTGGTTGACTGAAGGCAACACGCCGCTACCTTGATTTGCAGGAAATATGAGTGTCTACTCAGAAACCCAGAAGAACCCACTCAAACTTACTACAAAGAAGGCAAACACACGGACTGCAAAGTGGTAAAATATGAATGTTTCATTTGTGAAAAAGAATGGAAACAGCTTTTTTAATTGTGGTAAGAAACACATAATTGACTATCTTAAAACCACTATTAAGTGTACAGTCCTGTGTGCACTTAGCTTAATACACGAACAGAAGCTCAACTTCACTCTAATAAGAGAAGAACAAGTTGAAACTACATGGAAACTAGAGTTTACTTCTGAGGCAGGAAAAGATCAGAAGGGTGGAAATAGCGTTGAGGAGAGCTGCTCTGAGTGTGAACGCCCTCCATTTCCTAGAGGAAAAGTGAAAGTGAAAGTTGCTCAGTCCTGTCCGACCTTTTGCGACCCCATGGACTGTGCAGTCCCTGGAATTCTCCAGGCAGGAATACTGGAGTGGGCAGCCTTTCCCTTCCCCAGGGGATCTTCCCAACCCAGGGATGGAACCCGGGTCTCCCGCAGTGCAGGCAGATTCTTTACCAGCTGAGCCGCCAGGGAAGCCCCAGAGGGAAACACGGAGGTAAATGCGGACGTACAGGTGCATTTGCCCTGTGGCCTCAAGACTCCACACCCACGACCCTCCTCAGAGAGCTCGGTCCCAGGGCCTTCTGCTCTCGGGCTGGGGCTCCTGTGGCCCCCAGCCTTGCGAGGCTCCCTCCTTGGGGGCAGCTGAGCATCTTGTACACGTAACCTAGGGCACTCACAGCCACACAGCTGTGTTCACCATTCTGGTGACTCTTAAAGCACACAGCTAATGTCCCTGCTGAAAACATTCACATCCCCGATGACGTGAAGAAAGTACTAGTTTTGCTGCATGCTTGAGTGGACCATCCACGGTCACTTTCATCAGAAAACAATTCTTAATGCTTTCAGATAATACTTTATCAACAGAACTAGAAAAACAATAAACAGTCCTCAAGACGTGGAAACTTTACCTCACCTTTTGGAAAAGTTGGTCCTGTGTGAGCTCCCAGACACGCTCCCGTCCTGCATCTGTGCACTCACGTGGGGACCCCGCTGGGGGCTGAGCCAGCGCCGTGAGGCTTCTCACCACCGGCTAGAGCCTGGGCACAGCCGTGTGTACCTGTGTGTGCGTGTGTGTCTGTACAGGTGTGTGCGTGCAAGCATGTGTACATGTGCGCATGTGCATGCATGTACCTGTGTGTGCACGTGTGTCTCTGTGTGCACGTGTGTTCCTATGTGTATGTGTACCTGTGCACACATGTGTCTCTCTCTGTGTGTACATGTGTGTGTGCAAGCATGTGTACATGTGCACATGTGTATGCATGTGTGCCTGCATGTACCTGTGTGTGCATGTGTCTCTGTGTGCACATGTGTGTACATATGTGTATGTGTGCACATGTGTACATGTGTGCATGTATTGCGTGTGTACCTGTGCGTGCATGTGTCTGTGTGTGTATGTGTCTGTACATGTGTGTGTGAAAGCATGTGTACACGTGCACATCTGTCTGCATGTATGCATGCATGTACCTGTGTCTCTGTGTGCACGTGTGTTCCTATGTGTATGTGTGTGCATGTGTACCTGTGTGTGCATGTGTGTATGCATGTACATGTGCGCCCATGTGTTTGTGTGTGCGTGCACGTGTGTGGCCTTCTTCACACCCGTCTGCACTAGAGGAGCCCTGAGGCACGCCTGGGGACCAGCCCTCTGCACCCGCAACCTTCACCTTCTTCAGGTAAAAGGCACAGGTTTGGTCGGACTTGCCACTCTGTCCCCTGTCCTTCTAGAAGGTTGATTTTGCACATTGCCAAAGGCAGTGTCGGCCACCCAGGGACGTCCAGCCCCGGGCACAGCCCCTCTCGTCCACAACCTTATTCCTCCCCTAATGCCCAGACCCAGAGCCATTCACGCTTTTCACTCTGCATTGAAATGCTTGGTAAAATTAGGTGAATTGAATTTACAACTTTTCTTATGACCCAAATTTCTCTAATTCTAACAAATCTTTTATTTTTCAGCACCTCCCTCACCTTTTCTAAAATCAAGAGACAAAAACATGACAAATCTGAGCTCTCCATTCTGAACCTAGGTCTCATCTGAAAAATTATGAGGTTTCAGGACATGGAAAACGGCGAAACGGCAGTAACAATCCAGGGATTCCAGAGACGAATTCCCCCTGCCCGATGTCCACATGAACACATGACCACCTTGATGGAGCAAGCGTTCCCTAGAACCTTCTCCACCTTCCTCCTGACAGAAGCCCAGCATCGCTCAGCAGAAGGAGAAGGGCGTTCAGACTTACCTGCCTGAGGACGGAGTGCTCAGGCATGCAAGCTTACTTCTGGGTCCATCCTTGCCTGCAGAGCATGCCTTCAGATACAGAGTCCACCACCTCCTCTCTCAGACGAGTGCCATTTGTAATCCAACTCCAATCGACCCACACCGAGCTGTCGATCCTGGCTAGCTGCTCCAAGGCTGAGAGGCTGATAAGGAAGCCAAGTTTCAGCTGCAGGGAGGACGTTGTCTCCAGGTCCTCTCGGTTTCAGCAGGGGAGACGGGCATCCTCCAGAGCCCAGTTGTCTAAGAGCCCGGGGTAGGCCTGGCCCTCCTCAGGGGGCATAGCTCAGTGTGGTCCCGAGCCCCAGCCTGCAGGCGCTGGCCTGGACAGCAGCAGGAGGGAACACGGGCTCCGTGGAGAGGCTGAAGGGCTGGCAAGCGGCTGGCTGTGGGCCACCGGCGCCCATCTCTCCACCATCACACCCTCTCATTCTCAGTCCCCATGGCCCCCCCGTGCTCTGCGGCCCCCTGGGGGTCACACGCTGGAGAGCGGTCCGGGTGTTTGATGACAATGGTTCTTTGAGTAACTGTCTGTCCATTTTGTGCCGACAGGCTCTCAATCTCCGTCATGCAGTTAGTTCCGTCCTGGCGAATATTCAGTTGCCTCCCAATCGCTCTCCACGGACAGTCAGACCCAGAAATGTCAGAATGTCCCCAGCAGGGTCTTGCCCTCCTTGCCGTTGGGGGGTGTCTGTGGCCGCTGGTCCGGGGATGCAGGCACATAGCCCCTGCATTGTGGGTGCATCAGGGGGATCAAGACGGGCGAGGAGGAGATGCCCCTGTTCCTTGAAGATGCACACCTGCCGGGGGGCATCTGGCCCTCACGGCTCCAAGGACTGCACAGCTTCTCGGAGTGGCCGGGGGGTAGGCGGGCACGGGGGCCCACTGGGCCGCGCTCCGCGATGGAGTGGACAGCAGCGCCTGCAGAGGGAAGAGCAAGATGCAGTCAGGGGCAGGGAGTGTCTGGGGGGCAAGGCCAACTCCGCCTTTGGGGTTAAGGCCCACCCCCCACGGATGGTAGGGCAGAATCTGGAAGGGATGTGGCTCCCACTGGCCTTACACTCACTATGCTGGTCTGGGCTGTTCCATTCTGTGCTTCTTTTCTTTCTTTCTTTTTCATTACTTTGAATTTATTCTGAGGTATCTTACTTGGTACTCAACCTAATCATAATGCTACTAATCATAAGTGCTAATGATAAGTCCTAATCATAAGTACTTTTAAAAATGAATGTATTATTAGTTCCCTCCCCAAAGGCTAATGGTTTACCCCAGGCTGTTTGTTACATTATCACCAACTTCCATTTCTTTCCAGCTGAATCTTACTTTGATGGATCGGGCTTCTCTGGATCTCAGGCACACCAAGCATCTCCTAGGAGAGGCCTGATGGCAAGGTCACGCTCTCTCCATGAAGGGGCTAGCTTCTGCACCTGCCTCCCTTGCTCTGGAGTCACTCCCAGACACAGGGGAAAAGGTCGATAAATCACTGAACCTTCGCCTGGCATTGCTAGGGCTTGGAGTGAAGACTTTCTCAGGCAGACCACTCTCAGCATCAGGGGCTGCATCACGAGGGAGGCAAGGCCTGCCGCTCAGGTTGCAGCATTGGAGAGCGACTGGGGAGAGCAGGTGGAGGCCAGCATCAGAACCACGGCCAGTGCCCTGCTGGCCTGCCTGTCTTCACACAGGCTGAAAGGGTGCTTCCAACGTGTTTAGGCTTATTGAGGATGTTATCTGGCCCCCCTGTTTAACACGTGTGCATCTGATCTCTTCTGGTCCTGCCCACTTTAATTAGCCCCAAGTGCACTGTGCTTTCGGTAACCTTTCTCTCAAATAATGCTCAATAATTTCAGTTGGGTTTTCATGCACTGAAACAAGGAATAGTCATTCCTTTTTTTCCCTCCAAAATAGAGTGCTGGCTTTTGAGGTCAATTTGGCTCATATTTTCATAAAGTTGGGAACAGCTTGGCTGGGGGGGGAGGAGGTGCTCGTGTGAGGACAAGATAACCCAGAAGACCTGGTTTGCACGCAGTCTTTTGATCTAAAGAAAAAAGGGGACACACCATGCTGAGCCCTCAGCCTGTGGTTCAAGCCTGTTGGCTGCATTTTGGTCTCAACCCAGGGAGGTCTTCTCAGAGAGCAATGCTCTTCTTCCAGTGACTGAGGAGGAGGGACAGCTGGGGCCCCTGGCTGCACAGGCACTCAAAGGACATGCTCAGAACCCTTGGGAAGGGTTTCCCACTAAGCTTTGTATCAGCTGCCTGCTGCCGTGTAACAAATTATCCCAAACACTGTACATTAAAAGTCCTTAGTTTCCACAGAAGTGGAACTCCAGATCCCAAAGCAACTCTTGATGTCCCCAGGAAACCTGGTTTCCTGCCCATTTTCTTCTGTACCTAATAAGAAGTTTGTGTGTATGTCACAAATAAGAATCTGCCTGCAATGTGGGAGATCTGGCTTTGATCCCTGGGTGGGGAAGATCCCCTGGAGAAAGGACAGGCTACCCATTCCAGTATTCTGGCCTGGGGAATTCCATGGACTGTATAGTCTGTGGGGTCGCAAAGAGTCAGACACAACTGAGCGACTCTCACTTTCAGTTTCCATGTCACAAATAAGAACAGTCACAGGTATAACAAAATCCATTTCCTTTTCAGGTGTGGAGGTGGGAGGTGCCTGTTGCAGCATTTAGGTACTTGAACCACTTTTCTTTTAGACTGAATTGACGTCACCTCTAAGTATTCAGTGGGATGTGTTATTATCCTCAGTGTTGTTTGCAGCTCCTCTCAGAAGCTCCCGTCTCCCTGCTCTGACTTGAACTTTTATTTTGTGGGAATCACAAGTCTCTATCACGGGCGGGTAGTAAGGGTCACCTCCTTGAGCTACAATATGGGAGAGAGGCCAGGGTACACGTGCCAAGGTCTGCCGTGGGCAGGGTGCCCAGCAAATGGGAGTCCCCACCCCTCCCTCAACTGAATTCTCTCTCCTCACCCATCTCTCCCCCAAGCTGCCCCTGGAAACAACCTGGGCATCTTCACTTTCCTCCCCAAGCTGCCCTTTCTCATCTGTAAGGACTGGCCCTAGGTTGCAGGCTGTGAGCATCCTTGCTTCCAGCTTCCTCCCATGCCAGGGAAACCCCTAGACCCCCCCAGGCCCCAGTGCCCCTGGAGGGACCACGCTGGGAGCCTCTGCCTGCAGACCCCCGGGTGCTTCCAGTTCACACATCTTCACCAGAATGGTGCCCTCCCCCCCATGCCCACCTCGCCAGATGCCAGCTCCACACAGATGTCTCCCAAGCACCCAGCAGAGTTCACAGTCACGGTGCCAGGGCCCCTCTGTGAGTGCTTTCACTCCTGTGTCACAGATAAAGGGGCTTCCCTGGTGGCTCAGATGGGGAAGAATCCTCCTGCAATGTGGGAGACCCATGTTCCATCCCTGGGTTGGGAAGATCCTCTGGAGAAGGGAATGGCAGCCCACTCTCATATTCTTGCCTGGAGAATCCCACAGAGGAGCCTGGCGGGCTACAGTCCTTTGGGTCAGAAGAGAGTCAGACAGGACTCTCAGCTAACACTTTCACCCTCACTACAGATAAAGAGTCTCAGGTGTTGGGGTGACCCACCCAGTTGTGCAATTTTTACGCTGATGTCTGCTGGCCAACAGCATGTGTGTGTGTGTGTGTGTGTGTGTGTGTTTGTAGAAGCCTCTCTCTCTCTCTCTCATTTATCACATCCCTGGTTGGAGGCAGACACCCCTCCGCTAAATATCAGCCACTGGCCCCCTGGAGACCCCTTCTTCACCGAGAGGCTGTGCTGTCCACAAGCCTGCCCACGAGGAAGAGCGAGCCCAGTCCAAGGACAGATCACTCTGGTGCAGCAGCTCTTAGAAGTGAATCAGGAGGGGGCCTGGGACTCCCGCATCCCGTGAGAGAGGAGGGTCTGGGTGCTGCAGAGAGCACCTCCCGTGTAAACAGGCCAGCACTCTGTGAATCCCCAGAAGGCTCCCCCATGCCGCTGCCTCCAGGCCCAGGTTCAACAGGCTGCCGTGTCCAGGCCCCATCTACTCTCGGCTAATGGAAACTGGAGAGTGGGGTGTGGAGATGCCGGGGCGGGTGGGGCTTGCTATTAATGAACCTCACTGGGGGTCTCTGCCTCTCTCTGCCCCTGGACCATGATGAGCCAGTCGGGCCTGTGGCTCTGGGCCTGTGGTTTGTAAAGTGCGGCTGGGGGAGGGTACCCTGGACTGGCCCCTTTGGAAGGACTTGAGGGCCGAGCATCGCTGGACTTTTTATAAAGATAATTGTTGCCTGTGAGGGTTCTAGACAGCCACTCATGCACACCCAGGAGGAGCAGGGCTCCTTATCTCATCTGGACTCAGCAGAGGAGGAGCAATGCGGGTTCTGGGCCCTGCACTGTGCGTCTTCGCCCCCGCTAACCCTCTGTTTCCATTTTCTGCTTTGTCTTGTGGACACAGACAGCAGCCTCATGGATTTAAGTCCACTCATGTCCTTCGTGAGGGCCCGGGGAGAGCCTCAAAGAAACCTTCTGGATCTAATGGGGCTTAAAATGTCTCACTGTCCTCATGGCCTTAGGGTTCAAAGCATGTTGGTGGAAAAAAATGTTATTAATGCAGAAAATATTTGTCCAGTGGTCCTCCTTCTGGGGTTTAGACATGGATGTTGCACACGCAGTGCGGAGAAGCTTTCTCTGGGGAACTGCTCAGTTCTTGGACGTGAAGCAGACACAGAGGCATTTCTGCTCAAGACCCCAAGAGGACACTGTGGCCCATGGCCCTGGCCACACCATGCCTGCTCCAGGGGGCAGGGCCACTGAGGCCACTCCCCTACCAACCCACTCTCCTCTCAGACGCCAGCAGAGCAGGTCCTGACCGAGCCACCATCAGTCACTTCTGACTTCTCAGGAGCCTGATGTGAGAGAGATAGCTGGACCCCTCCCCACATGATCAGATGACACGCAAAGAGTTGAGAAGCAATGGAAGGTTATACCTTTCAGCAGCATTTAGGCATTTTAAATTCCCCTTTATATTAAATTTTCATAAGTGGCAAGAAGAAGTTAGTCGGTCGGTCATGCCCAACTCTATGTGATGCCATGAGGATGAACCAAGTTTTCAAGTAGTTGGTCTGAGATTTCATTTTCAGCCACTTTGGCAAAACACTTAAGGAGCAGAATCAAGTAAATCATCTCGATGATCAGAAGTCAGATTTTAAAAGGTAAAATATTACCTTTTCTTCCCCCAAGTATCGTCTTGACACTAAAATATTGAGAATGAAAGGAGGGGGGTGTTGGTTCCCCCTCCTTTAAGTCGGCAGAGACGTCTACACAGACGTCAGAGAGGATTCTGTCTGGGCTCTGATCCTGAGGCCACCTGGGAAGATGAAGCCTGCCTCAGACCCCAGTCTGCCCAGTAAGTGAGTCCCCATCACGGAGGGCAGAGTGCAATGCTCTTTGAAATGCCCAGCGCAGGTGAGCTGTGTCAGCGCCATCTCTAATGGAGCTGTAACAACAAGGAAGACTTTGCATGAAGGCTTGGTGTCAACAGATCCAGGTTCTGTGATCCAGTTGCCGTCAAAGGATCCAGGCACCATATTCAACAGGTTTGCACTGAGGCCGGGCTCAGGGCTGTGCCAAGTAAGCGTGAGCTGCTGGCAACCTGCAGAACACAGAGGGTGCATGCGGGAAAAGCAAGGAAGGCAGAGGTGAGCTGAGCCACTGTGATGGGATGCTTCCATGCAGGGACGGGGCCGGGTATGCGCCAGGGGAGCACTGCTGGGCAGCCGCGTGAAGTCGTCCAGAGCACAAAGGGCAGTGGTGAGCTTGGGGCTCATGGTCACAGGCCTTCCTAGGATGCCAGGCATGCAAAGGCCCTGATTCAGGGGGTCGAGCTTGTCCCGGAAACAAGGGCTGCCTTCCTGGCTTCACTGCACTCGGGCCACGGCTCTCCCCATCCTCTGGCCGCTGGACCTGAGCCCCGCGGGCAGGTGGCCGGGCCGTGGCTGACCCCCGGCTCAGCATTGGGCAGCACTTAACACCAGCTCCGGCTGCCCTCCCTGTGTGTCTGCCTGAGGTTTTGCATTTGTTTGAGGCTTGCATCTGCGTGCAGACAATGAGCAGTAATTGTAAACCTGTTTGCCACGCATTTAACCCAGATACTTCTTTTGTGACTGTTTCACTCGCATCTGGGGTTCAGTGCAAAGAGGTCGTGAGGAACAAAGAGAGCAAATGCGGCAGCCAGCAGCTGCAAGGGCCCAGCCCGGCACACCCACGCACACTCGCCCGCTTTCAAAGGCTCCGCTGCCGAGGGTGTGTGCCCGCTCGCTGGCAGGGTCGGGCTGCATCCCACGACACTTTTCATGTTGTCAGATGTACGTTGGCTGGGAACAACCCCTCACTGGGTCTTGCAGGAGTGAAGGAAACCCTCCACCCTCCATGGTTTGGGCCCCACGGAGATATCTGGGGGCTCTGCTCCCCATGCGAAGGAATGACCCTACTGGCCAGGGGGAAACACGGTCTGGGGCTGCCAGTCAATGGTTCCAAGGCCTGTGGTTTAAACCGGGGACTGGCCCTCTATGGCCTGGAATGATTCCTCCCTTCTCACACCTGGTCCTTAGAGCAGACATGTCCGATGAGAGACAGGTGGGCTGTTTCTGAAACCTGGCCACTGCTGTCAGCAAAGCTGCAGTGAGCATGGGAGTGCAGATATCATTTCAACATCCTGCTTTCATCTTTCTCACTAAATATCTGGAAGAGACCATCGTGCGGCCACAGAAAAGGAGTCCCTGCCCTCTGCAAGACCATGGATAGACCTGCGGGCATGGCGGTGAGATGAGTCAGAGACCAACTGTGTGGCCTCACATATTTGCAGAATTTTAAAAAACTGAGCTCATAGAAGCGGAGGACAGGGTGGTGGTTAGCAGGGGCTGCGGCTGGGGGACCAGGGAGATGCTGGGTGAAGGGCCCAGAGTCACACCTAGAAGGTGAGTGAGTCCTGGGACCCGGAACACAGCAGGGTGAGGATGTCACGGAGACCATTCCGTCAACTTCAAAGTCACCAGCAGACAGATCATGTTCTCACCACAAGGAAAGGATGCTTACGTCACAGGATAGACGAGTTAGCTAAGGCTATGGTAGTATCATTTTGTGATACATGCATGTGTCAAATTTATGATGCATTTACTGATGGACTCACTGTATGTCTTGAACTTACACAGTTTTCAGAATCAATCACACCTCAGTCTCACACACACACAATTCCAGGTCCATCGTTCTGAACCTGCTGTTTCCTAAAGCAGGGAAAGATTGAAGGCGGGAGGAGAAGGGGACGACAGAGGATGGGATGGTTGGATGGCATCACCGATTCAATGGACGTGAGCTTGAGTAGGCTCTGGGAGTGGGTGATGGACAGGGAAGCCTGGTGTGCTGCAGTCCATGGGGTCGCAAGTCAGGCACGGCTGAGCAACTGAACTGCAGTGAAAAGTGGGGAACTGATGGAAACCCTTGTGACTAAGGGAAACCTCAACTTCTCTCTCTCTGTTCTCTGCTCCACCCCAGGGCACACGCCCCAGAGCCGAGAGCCGCAGAGCCTCTGACGGCCATGGGGCTGGGACTGGCTGACCTAACAACGAGGCTGTGGGGCCGTCGTGGCAGTGCGCGGGGGAGTTGGGCTCTGCGTGACTCTGTCCCCTCGAGGGCTGGGGTCCGATTGGTGTTCTGGTCCTTGTCCCACAGACACCCCTGGGGGACCCCCTCTTTTTCCAGAACATGGCTGTGGGGTCTTGGGGACCCCTGAAACCTCAGTGGTCTCAGAGTCAGAGCACTTTTTCAAGCCAAATTAAGAAGCATATTCATATAAAATCTGATTTTTCTTTCTCACGGTATCAAAAAGAGACAAAATTTTTATAGTCACAAGAAGGGTGTCACCTTGTTTGACATGGCCGTGTGCTCCTCACGCACAAGGCTGGACAGATGGAGGTGGGGGCTGCAGGCCCCCCTTCCCGTGGGGTAAGGGGGCTGTCAGAAACTCAGAGTCTTCACAGCACCGTCAGCAGCCTGGGCTCACCGGGACGGGCCTCAGTCTGGTGCGAGCTGGCCGCTGTCCCGGCCGGAGCTGAGCATGGAAGCGTGGCCAGTGCAAACAACAGCTACATTCTCATTTTCTTTGGTTTTGAATCATTTAAACCCAAATTTAGATGTTAAAGCTATATGAGACTACTGGCGGACATACTGCACTGCACCAGTTAAAGTCTTCTCTGGGTCTTCTTTGCTATGTGCTCAGCAACCCACCACGCACGCTGGGCAACTTATACAGACACAAAGAGACCACCACAACCACAGCACCACCGCTCGGGAAAATAATCAACTTTTGTAACTAGAAAATTCAATCCTTATCCCGTACGTTTCTTTCTTTTTCATTGATACAGTGTGAAAACTGTCCCTAGAAAATTGAGATGAGAGAAACAAAATCCCCTTCAATCAACTCATTACGTTTGCTGATGTCCTTGGGGGAGAGTTTTTAATCTAGCTGTTCTTTAATTTAGATGTTGTTTCTTTTAAAAGGCCCTCCCCTGGGACAATGACACAGACCCATGCTTTTTTTTTTTTTTCCAGAAACCACAGACCCATATAAAGGCAATTAGTGATATTTTTATCCTTTAAAAAATGAAATAAGTTATATTTTTGAAAGGAAAAAAATTTTCAAGATGAACACATTTAAAAAATAAATTTACTTGTAATTTTCTGTATATGATTAAAGCAGCCAATTGTCATAGTAAATTGTGTTTATTTAGTGCTTTTTCTCACCACTTTATCCATAGCCCCTGGCATGGGAAAAGTCCATGAATACTGGCTGTGACACTGTAGCCTCTGACCCTGACACCCCAGTCCTGATGTCAGCAAAGTTCTCCAGATTTTGCCAGGGGTTCCCTGCAGGGGTGTTTGGTTGTTTGCGTGCTAAGGGTGGCTCTCATCTGCCATGAGTGTTAACACACCGACCTCTGTGTGAAGCGAAGGTGATCACGGGCCCTCCTCGTGGGCGGCGGTGACCATGTGTGAAGTGTGTTAGTCGCTCAGTCCTGCCCCACCCTTTGTGACCCGAACGACTGCAGCCCGTCGGGCTCCCCCGTCCGTGGGATTCTCCAGGCGAGAATACTGCAGCGGGTTGCCATTCTCTTCTCCAGGATCTTCCTGACCCAGGGATGGAACCCGGGTCTCCTGCAGATTTTTTTAACCGTCTGAGCCACCAGGGAAGCCCTATAAGATTAGGTGAACTAACGGACGGAAAACTGGAGTTGTCCAGATTATCTTCCGTCTGGACTGTGGGACCAGGGCGCATCCTCCTTGCCTCTGCGTTTTTGTGCAGATGTGTGTTTGCAAATGAATTACAGGTGGCTCAGAGGTAAAGAGCCCGCCTGCCAATGCAGAAGACGTGAGTTTGATCCCTGAGTTGGAAAGATCCGCTGGAGAAGGAAATGGCCACCCACTCCAGTATTCTTGCCTGGAGAATCTCCATGGACAGAGGAGCCTGGTGGGTTACAGTCCCTGGGGTTGCAAAGAGTGGGACACATCTGAGCATGCACACAATAAAACAAAAGATAAAGGCGTCAGGAGTGGATAGGTGAGGGGAGGGCGGTGAGCGGCCCTCACTGGGAGGGAAGGCTGGGCTGGCCCTGGGGAGGGAGTGGCCAGGGCGGGTCCCTGGAATTCTGCTCTGCTGACGGTGTGGTGTCTGACGGCACCTTGCATGGGGCCGTCCTGTGCATGCTGCGCTGTGGGCGGCACCCCTGGCCACCACCACTCGTGCCCAGAGCAGCCCAGTCCTGACATCCACAAAGTTCTCCAGATCTCGCCAAGGGTTCCCTGGAGGGGTGTTTCGATCCATTACCCATTTCTGCCAGGGCTCTGGTTGCAAAGTGCCAGAGGTTTTGACAGTCTACTCCATCCTAGTCTTGTTTTTAAAATTTTGCAAAACTGAGTCTTTTCAGGAGCTGTGTGATGCTTACGGTAGAAACGCCTAAGCTGACCGACCACACCCATTAACAAAGCTTTCTCTCTGGGAATGAGGTTGCTGCGGTTCAGTCACTCAATCGTGTCCGACTGTTTGGGACCCCATGGACTGCAGCACGCCAGGCTTCCCTGTCCTTCACCAGCTCCCAGAGTTTGCTCAAACTCATGTCCACTGAGTCAGTGATGCCACCCAGCCATCTCATCCTCTGCCTCCCTCTTCTCCTGCCTTTTAGGTTAGGAACGATTTCATTTTCTTCTTTGGGATTACATATATATTCCAAATGTACGATGAAAGCTTTCTTACACTAAACTAAAATTGCATGAAAATGTATTATCAAATTACATTGAAAAATAATTCTCTTCTCCTTTTTGTCTAGATCCTTTCAATATAATCCAGTTAGTCCTAACCTTGAGGTCACAGGAACGTCACTGTGAGGTGATAATGACTGTGCTATAAATTCATATATGGAGAACAGAGGCACACAGCATGCTGGACTCTGGTCTGAGGAAGCCTCCTCCTACTAGATCCCCCCTCTGGCTGGCTGCAGGTGTGGTGGTGGTGGGCGTCTAGCTCCACCACCCACAGCTGCTTTGCACCGTGGCATTCGACGCGGCCGTGGGATTCGCACATGATTTTACCTGGGGCTAGAGTGCGGCGGGGGGCCCCTCTTTCACGCTGGGTGGCTCTGCACTCTCGTGGACCCTGGAAGCTGTCCGCTAGCGTGAGACCACAGGCTCAGTCCCACGTCTTCCGCAGGGAAAGAGATCACGGCCTCGTCAGCAGCATGGGGTTTGCGATGTTTCGGTGGGGCCTGGGAGCAGAGCACACGCCCAGACTGACCCGCCTCCCACGCTGTGTGCGAGGACTGTTTATGAAAAGGCTCAGGATGGGGCCCACCAAACGTCGGGTCCGAGCACATCACAGACGAAGGCCGGAGCCCAAGGGACAGTCACATCAGACGGCGCTCAGATCAGCCACACGAACATCCTCGGGAGGCTGCATTTCCCTCGCGCTCTTAGACAACAATTATTCCTTAAGAACAGCTTTCTTAAGGAAGGCTGAGAGACAAAGAGGTTCTTCTCAGAAACCCTGCTCAACAATAAGATAATGAAATGTTGGAAGGCTGGTGTCATCTAAGGCTGATAATAACATATCTTGTACTTCTCCCATTTTGTTTTCTGCAGGCCAGACAAATTAAGTTAAACATCTCTCTGCTCACCAGCCTGAGATGAGTTGTTATAACAGCTCCTGCTCCATCCATGGAATGACTGGCTTGGGGGTGAATGGGCCTGGGGTCAGGGGCTGAGGGGAGCCCAGTGGAGATGGAGGGAGGTGGCAGGGAGCTGGGCCTGTTTGCAGTGATGTCAGCAACGCTGATGATGCCAAAACATGACCAGCTAGCGAGCCTGGGGCCAGGGCCCACGTGACGGAGGGTGCGTGAGGCCAGCTGGGCAGGAACCTTGCAGCCAAGCCCTCCAGCCCTGAGGCCGCCTCTGCCCCCAATTCTAACACTAGCCAGACAG
This sequence comes from Hydropotes inermis, assembly GCA_020226075.1. Classification (NCBI taxonomy): domain Eukaryota; kingdom Metazoa; phylum Chordata; class Mammalia; order Artiodactyla; family Cervidae; genus Hydropotes; species Hydropotes inermis. Next base: position 79,904,051 of record CM035276.1, on the reverse strand, counting down.
CGTTCACGGGCGGCCCGGCCAAGACTCGAAGTTAACAAACTGTTTAAAAATATCCCCACTTTTCACTGGTAAACACCGTGTCTACTAATATATATTGAGGAAATTAGTGTTTTCATGCAACAGTTTCTGGTACATTACCTAAACTCAATGTGCAGCTCACACACAGCGTGTCGTTGCTAGCGGCATCGGAACGCAATGTTTCACCACCAACTAGGGGCGTCGCAGCAATTATTTGACAGGCGATAAAAAGAGAATAAAGCTCTTTGGTGAGATTTTTATAGTCTGTTCCCCACAGTCTCAGTCATCGGAGTGGAAGAAATGAAGACGTACAATTTAACCAGTATGTTTACGTGCATCCAACAGATATTTTTCTGGGGAGATTAATTGAATTACACTTATAAAATGCTTACACTGTACACTTACCAGTCCTGAGATGGTTCGGAACAATTAGGAGAATATGTTTTCATTAGTAATAAAAGATAACTACCCCTGCCCAGCAACACTGTGCCACAGCCTGTGAAGAGAAGGCGCTCTGATCGCGTTTGCTAGCACGCTGTTTCATATCACCCCATGTAACACAGAACTTCACTGATGCCCGTTAACTCCAAAATCTCAGATTCTAACTATAAAGCGACCCTGTATCAAAACCCCGCCCCTTCTGTTCTGGCAGCGTGGTACACAAATCCAGCAACAGAAGAAGCTGTGGATTTGTGGGGTGGGTGAGAAATGCCCTGGGGTGGTCCTCGGTCCTGATGTGGTACCCTACGTGACAGTGGGCTGGCTCAGAGAAAGATGGAATCATCCAGACTGAAAAATCCCCTGCACCGCTGATGGATGGGAGCTTCATTTTCACACATATTTTAGGAAACTTCTCCAGTTTGTGTTTCCTTTTGTAGACTTGGGTCCCCGCGGAGAGCTCAGGTGTCTCCCGGGCGTTTCCCACCAGAGGCCGCACCAGGGGACCCACCCTCATCCTCACAGGAGACCACGCTGCTCTGAGCGTGACAGAGAGCTTCCAGCTCCGGGAATCAAGGCAGGACCTTTTGTGCCGAGGCAGCTGCGCCTCTCAACACGCACCTTCTCTCGGGCCCCCAGCCCTGCCCTTGAACTCTGCCCCCTCCGCTCCCGGACCCAATGTGGGCTGGAAACCTTGACTCCAGGATAGAGGGAGAGTGCAGGGGTGAGTCGGGGGTGGTGCAGTCAGATGACCCAGCTTGCAGGACACTGTGGGCTCGAGGGCCTGAGTCCCCCAGGGAGCTCTGGAAGACGGGGACCCACCCTCTCGGACCCGTCATCCACTCTCCAAGTCCAGCGGCAAGAGCATGCCAGCCAATCCACGCGTCCTAGTGCTGATAGAGAGGGGCATGGGGGGCAGCTGGGGTCCCACAGGGTCCCAGCTGCTGACCAAGGTGCTTGGGAGGCAGTGGAATCAGGGTCCCCGATCAGCCTTCCATCACTGAGTTTGTAGGAAGAGGCGAGTGAGGGGTGGCTGGCGGGGCCAGTGCAGCTCCTGTGGACCCTGAGTGTGGACTGTGGGTGCCCCCATCCCCTTCGCCCCCACCCCACCCCAGCTTTCACACCATCCCACTTGGGCCTGAGTCTACCTGCTGACCTTCCACCTCCGACTCCTTCTCAACTGGCAGACAGTCATTTAAAAAGCTCAAATTTGAGGACCTTTATCCCCTTCATGGCTCCCCTGGTGCTCAGACAGTAAAGAATCTGACGTCAATGCAGGAGGCCTGGGTTCCATCCCTGGGTTGGGAAGATCCCCTGGAGAAGGACATGGCAACTGACTCCAGTATCCTTGTCTGGGGAGCCCCATGGATGGGGAGCCTGGTGGGCTCTAGCCCACCAGGGGTGGGGGGTCGCAAAGGGTCAGACACAACTGAGCAACTTAGCATGCACGCATCCTCTTCATTAACAGTCCTCAGGGAATTCTCCCCTGAAACTGGGACAGGGAGGGTTTGGGAGGGGGGGTGCTCAGCCACAGGCATCTGTGCGTCGCAGTTTGTGCTGACATCCGAGGCGTGTCACCCCTGGGCTGCAAACCCCACGAGGACAGAGAACTGCCTTTGTGGTTGGCCACTGCCTCTCTGTGCCCGCCGGCTGGTGCGGGACGGAAGCACCAACTGGCTCGCCAGGCAGCGGCTGGGGTGGGAGAACAGTGACTTGGCCAGAAAGCCTCGGCTTTGGTATTGACCTTGGCCGTGAGCTTCCAGACCCGACGTGGCCATGCCTGCGTGCAGGCAGCACTGGGCGTGACTGGCCACTGGCTTCACAGGGCATCTCACACAGGCTGTGGTCGGCAGAGAGGCCCAGAGCACCCTTGGTGAGGACCACACGCTCTCCCGCCCTGGTGGCCCCTGGACATGTTCCTTCCAGACGCACAGGGAACATGCCGGGGACTGGGGACGTGGCCGGAGACCGGGCCAGAAGGAGAAGGGGCAGCAGGCCGTCTCCGCACGCCGCGAGCCCGTCAGACTGGAGCAGAGAGCGCTTGGCCAGCCTCCCTGGAGGGACCCGGGCGGCCTTCCTGACACCGAGGGAGGCTTCAATCCAGCAAGCACCGTTTCATTTAAAACGTCAAGGTTTAATGACCCAAAGAATAGGAATTGATGAGGAAAGACACGCCACCCCTAATCTTGAAACATGTTTCTCATCACAGTCATTCATCCTTCTAAGCCTGTCTTCCTCGGGAGGAGAAGCAGAATTGGAAACATAGCAGCTCTTCATCCTGGCCCCCCGACGCCCTGCCCCTCCGTGAGTCAGCCGCCGGCGCCCGGGGCAGGCTGGGGACACGCAGGCTGCACCCCTAGGCCTGCGGGGAGGTCCCACCACCCCCACCCGGGCGCTCGGGCCGCTGTCCCGTCTCACCGTGGGCCGGCTCCCGAGCGCACAGCCTGCAGGGCTCAGCACCTCCCCGCCCTCCGCTGAGCTGGGTGATCCCGCCGCGTGCTCCCGCCTGCCCTGTGCTCCTGCTCTGTGCTCCAGCAGCTGAGTCGCCCCGAAAGGAAAGCTTCCTGGTGATGGACTGAGAGCCGCCCTTCCGTCCACTGTGGGTGCCCCAGAGCCCACTGTGCAGGGTCCCCGGGATGCAGAGAAGACCCCAGGCCGCCCCCACAGTTCTGGGCCTGTGGAGACTGACCCAGCTGTGGAGGGAGAGACGCTGCGGGGTCACAGGTTCTGTGATGGCGCCAGGCCCGGGGTCGGACGCTCATGGCCACACTCCTCCTGTCCAGGGCATCCAACCTCCCAAGTTCTTTCCTGCAGCAAACACTGATTTCAGGCTGAAAATACCCAGCTGACCTGGAGCGGAGCATGGGCCCCACTGAAGAAGAGCATTAATTTGGAAAATGACGGACAATACGTTTTAAGGGGCGCCATCACAAAGGGGTCTAACACCGGGCTCGTGAGGCCCAGCACAGACCCGCGCCTCCATCTGTCTGACTGGCTGGAGGCACCAGGGAGTCATCTTCCGACAAGTGTGAACGAATGAATGACTTCAGATAAAGGTGACTGATGTGCGGCCACTCGTCCACCCAGCTGGAGCAGGTTGGAAGCTAACACTGGCCTTCCGGGGGAGAGAGGGGTGTGCAGTGTATCAGGAGGGAAGTTTGCTGCCGAGTCACGGGGACAGCCCGCTCTGTTCCCATGAGGTCCCCGGGGAGGGCACCCAGCCGGCAGGATGAGGCCCTCAAGCAGGGATTGCTGCGTGTGCGTGGAGAGTGGCTCACGGGGCGGCTCAGTCTTCACTCTGGTGAGATGGCGCTGGGGCTTCCGCAGCTGACCGCAGCGATGAGCCTGGCTGCCTGGGATGCCATGGGCACCCGCCGTGGGGGCGGGGCAGCGACCCCCTTTCCTGGTCTGTGAAACGGGACAGTTGCAGGATCGACCTCCTAAGGCGGCTGGAAGGACCGGCGAGCGGTGAGCAGGGCCCCTGGCGCGCCTGGCGGGCACGCGTGCATGTGGAGTGCCGCCAGCGGCCCGTGGGCAGGTGAGCGGTCTTGCAGCAGGCTGTTGCTGGGCGGGCGGGCTTGCGTGTGTCTGTGTTTTCCCAGCTGCAGCTCAGCTTTGAGAGAAGAACAATCGGCAAGTGAGAGTCCTTGTTGACTCCCGCCCTTGGGTCAGGGTGGTGCGTATGCTTCCCGAGGCCCAACCAACCTTCCTTCTGGACGGCCCCACGGTCCGCGGGAGAAGAACAAAAGGTTATGTTTCAAAGATGAGTCTTTCTAAGTCTAAGCCTTTTGATTCACCTGCTGTTTGAACTGAGAGCAGGCTGCAATAAGCCTTAGGCGAGAAGCAGAGTAAATATTAGAACATGCCTCCCTTGTCTGCCTTGACATCCACAAAGGCCCCAGAGTGTCAGCAAACAAAGATGAGGGAAGGGGGCTGGTCTGCTCTCCAGGCTGGAGCCCCCACAGAGGGGCCGGGTAATCTCCCCGGGTAGGCAGCTGATCTGGGCTCTCCTGAGGGCTGACCTAGGAGAAGGGAAAGGCTACCCACTCCAATGTTCTGGCCTGGAGAATCCCATGGACTGTATCATCCACGAGGTAGCAAAGACTCGGACATGACTGAGCGACTTTCACTCATTCACTCACTAGACATCTCTGTGACCCTAGCAGATTAGTTGAAGATTCGGAGCTTTGGTTGTCCCCCATAAAAGCAAGGTACCAGGAGCCACGTCCCAGGCTTGGGAACCGGCTGCTCTGACAGAGAGGAGGTGCCCAGCACTGAAGACTCAGACGGTGGCGACGGCTGTGGCCGTCCTGGTGGAGCCCATGGGTAGCTCCAGGCCACTGCCTGTGTGCACCTGCCCGGGTCCTGTCGGGGGCTGAGGGCAAGCAGGGGTCACAGGTGGGTTCAGGACCTGGTCATATGCTCCCAGTGTCTGCCAGCCCCATCCTACCTGAACCCCGTCCCTGCAGGGAGCCTGGGACCAGGAGACCCCTGCCTCCCCTCTTGAGGGACAGAAGACCCCTGCCTCCCCCTTGAGGGATGGTCTGGAGGAGCCGCGGCTGCAGCCCGCTCCCACCTGCAAGCGATGCTTCCTCCATGGAGGGAAGGCGCTAATCAGGACAGCCCGGCTCCTGTGTGGAAATGGTGGAGGATGGCAGACGAGGCCCCTTCTTTCCGCTGAAAGCTCTTCAATGCCATGTGGGTGTCCAAGGCGATGAAAGGCTGCAGTTAGCAGGGACCCTGAGAGCGTGCTCTAAAACCTGCCCTCCTGGAGGCAACACAGCCCCGCCCGCACACAGGGCACCGGTGAATTCCCGTCTCGCTTTGAGAAGAGCAGGTTCTCTCGGAGAACGAGGGGCAACATTCAAGTCTCACAGCTGTTCGCCTGGTGGGATGGCCGACCTGCCCCACCTTCTCCGGCCTCTGCTCTCTCCTTCTTTCTATATTCATCTTCAAAACAAACCCAAGGAAGAGCAGAAGCCCTGCTCCCCAAACAAGGCAGGAAGGTAGTCAAGAGGGAGCCTTCCCGTCCGTGGAGCTGAGGCCCTGGGCCCCCTGTGTCCACTGCTGAGGTGAGCCTCGTGGAACGCGGAGGCCACCACGTGGGCCAGCTTGTGGCCTGGCGGCCCTGGGCTCTTTGCAGAAATGTTTGGACCACCTCAGTTCCTGCATCTCCCGAAACGCTGAGCTGCCAGGTAAATGGGTGGCGTTTAGGAGGAAGCAGGTGGAGTTGACCTGGGTCCTCAGGGAGAAGAAACGCAGAGCGAGGCACCTGCTGGGTGGTCAGAAGGCTCCAGGCCATGGGAACCACATGGATGGGGAGACACCCACAGTCACCTCTCAGCCCGTGGGTGTCCTTCCCTGAGGTGTCTGGACCGTGACATGTCATGACTGTCACTTTCAGTGCCACCCACATGTCCTGCCTGCAGCTCCAGGTGCAGCGTGGTCAGAGGAGAGGGTGGGCCCCCAGCTCGGACTCTGGGGAGGACGTGACCGGGGCGACGGCTGAGGATGCCCAGCCCTGCTCAGGGGTGCGCCTGGAGGGCAAGTGTCGGTCAGGCTCGGCCCAAGGCTGACCGAGGCCAGAATTTGGGGGGCCCCTTGTGCCTCTGCCAGGCCCAGGCCTGGCACAGCTCCACCCAGGGCTCAGGGGACCACATGCCCAGGCGTCCTTGGCTGTGGCTCTGGCCTGCAGCCTGTGGGATGCACCCAGAGCAGCTGGGGGCGGGCAGGGGCTCTTCCTGACCCAGCGGCCCTGCCCGCCCTCCCAGGAGGCCGCCAGGCACTGACTGTGCCCCAGGACTGGTGACCAGGCGTGTCCTCTGTGATGAGCTGTGTCTCTGCACAGAGGTCCTGAGGCCCTAACTCCACCCAACCCTCGTATCTCTCTCATTTGGAGATATGGTAAGTTCCCTATGTAAGAACCTCCAACTTGCAAACTTCAGGGATGCGACCGTGTGTTCCATCAGCGTCAGGCACGAGATGTCTCGGCCGGCCTCCTGTCTCCCGTCACCGATGCCCCTGCAGCTCTGCCCCCTCCCTCCCCCTCCCTGCCCACCCACTCGATGCCAGCCCCATGTGCCAGCTGTCTTCCGGGGCTACTGTGCTTCCTAGGTGCTGTCCTGGAAGATGAAAAATGTTTTCTTTTTGTGCTTGTTTTTTCTGTGTTATTAGTGTGAAAAGTATCACAAGCCCGCTACAGTGCAGGGCTCTACAGCTGATGGTTGGCTGGGCACCTGGGCTCTCTTCATTGGACTTAACGAACACGCCGGACTTACGGACGTGCTCTGGGAGCAGAACTGATTCTTATGCAGGGGACTCACTTGCAGGGGGTTGGCAGGTGTAGATAGAGGGCTCCTATGCCAACCAGTGGGGTCCAGAGAAGAGACGCTGAGGTGCACACCAGAAAGGGAAGCCTGCTACGGAGGCAGAGGTGGAGGTACCACATCCCCAAACCAAGGCTGCCCCCCTACAGCAGCTTTTTGGGGGCCAGGCGTAGCCTCATGAGGAGCCAGCCCTGCAGACCCCTGACCTTGGACTCCGGCTCCAGGACTACGCGAGACAGTCCACTTCTGGACTAAGCCTCCCGGTCGTCGGCACTGTGTGTCGGCGGCTGGGCAGCCCCAGGAGGCTGCACGGCGGTGGTCCAGGCTCGGGAAGCAGTTTCGACCTGTGTTACCCCACCTGCTCACCGGCCCTCGGGTCACTCTGTGGGCAGCGGAGCAGACTCGACCTACTTTGTGTCTTTTGCCCTTCCTTGGATTTAATTTTATTTTTTGTTAACACAGAGGGGCCACAGTGACTACCCTGAGCCCCGGGAGCGTTTGTTGGTGTGACATGTTGCCGGTGGCCCCACGGTGGCTGGGCTGGAAGCTCGGGCGTCACCGGGGAAGCTCGTGCGTGATGTGGACCCCTGCAACTCAGCAACCCGTGCCTCTGCACAGCCTCCGGGCAGGTCTGAGGGAGCCGAGCTTGTGGGCTGGTTACGCGAAGCTCTCGGTAAGTGTCGGAACTCTTCTGTTTCAGTCGCCAAGTCCCGTCTGACTCTCTGCGACCCCGTGAACTGCAGCATGCCAGGCTTCTCTGTCCATCACCATCTCCCGGAGTTTCCTCAAACTCACGTCCATCGAATCGGTGATGCCATCTGACCATCTCATTCTCTGTCATCCCCTTCTCCTCCCTGCCCTCAATCTTTCAGCATCAGGGTCTTTTCCAGTGTATCGGCTCTTTCCATCAGAAGTCTAGTGAGTGCGAATTGTATGCATGGAAATATATCCAACATCCTGGGATAAACCACAATGGAAAAGAAAAAAAAATGCATATATGTGTATTACTGAGCCACTGTGCTATACAGCAGAAATTAACACAATGTTGTAAATCAACTGTACTTCAATAAATAATGAAGACCCATAAGAAGCAGAGAAGTGATCAGAACCTTGGTTCCCCGGGCTGCCCTGGGAGGGACCAAGGATGGGGGCCTGGGTGCCGGCACCCCCGTACACCCCCAGACCCTGTCCTCAGTGGCGGCTGTGGCTGTGAGGCTCCTGCCCCGGAGGTTCCCCAGGACCCTTCCCCAGCCGGCAGCGTAGCCTCCGAGCCTCGCTCAGGCTTCAGAATTCCAACCGGTGTTAATGTGAAAAGGACAGAGGTCAAGGTCGCCAGGCGGGTGTCCAGCCCATCTTTGGGTGGGCTGAGCAGAGATGATATTTACAGGAGCCTCTGCTCGTCCGGACGCCGGGACTTCAAAACACCAGCGTGAACTCCGGACGCTGCCCTCGGACACGTCTGGACCATGAGGAGAGTCTGAAATGTCATCCTCCCAGAGTTCGATGCACATCGCGGTGGTGTGTCTGTGTAGATGGTCACGTTTCGGATGAAAGCGTTTCATACACTATGCTCCCTGTCATGTCATCAAAGCAGGAGGCACTCAGTCTGAATTAGCCATTTTGGTGTATTATCCTAAGAGAGCATTATTTTTAAACTACCGCGATATTTTAATTACATTCTCAGCAGGAATCATTAGGCACCTCAGTGAAAAGGCACTTCTGACTCAAATTGTACGCTGAAGACCTGCGACACAGTCCGTGAACGTGAGCCCAGAAATGTCCTGACAGGCCGGTGGTCCCAGCTGCTCCCCACGCATGACACCGGCCACGGGGGACCGAGCAGGGTGCAGGGGGTGTGCTCCTCATCCCACCCTCTGGGTTAAGCCCCCAGCACACACCAGTGACTCTTTGGGTATCCAGGGGAGCCCACGAAACTCCCCGTCCCCTTGGAGCTGGCATTCTAGCACAAGCAGTGCGACCCCGTCCACACGGAAGTGTGGCAAGCAGCCGCTGGGGCAGCGTGGCGGGCCCGGGGCGCTGGCTGGAGGGACCCTGGGGTGCGCGTCCCCTCCTCTGGGCCTCCGAGCGTCGCTCCCCGGCTCCCAGCACACGCGGTCTCCAGAACTTCTCCACAAGGATGTCCTGGAACACTCATCCTCTGTTGTCCTCTTCTCCTCCTGCTTTCAGTCTTTCCCAGCATCAGGGTCTTTCCCAAGGAATCAGTTCTTCCCATCAGGTGACCAAAAGTATTGGAGTTTCAGCTTCAGCACAGTCCTTCCAATGAACACCCAGGACTGATCTCCTTTAGGATGGACTGGTTGGATCTCCTTGCAGTCCAAGGGGCTCTCAAGAGTCTTCTCCAACATCACAGTTCAAAAGCATCAACTCTTCGGTGCTCAGCTTTCTTTATGGTCCACCTCTCACATCCACAGGACCAACTCTTGGTCCTGGAACACTCACGTGGGAGCAGGATGCTCTCCGGCACAACCCCCCCCCCCCCCCCGTCGGCGGGTGAACCCCAAGCACCTAAGGCCACTGAGTCTGCCCACAAAGTGCCTGTGAGATTCAGACAGCCAGGAGGCAACAGCCCACACCGGCCAGTAATCTGCCACCCCCAGCGGAGGGTCGCCCTGCCAGCCCAGCCCAGCTCTCACCTGCTTTCTCACGCAGGGCCCTCAGAAGACTCAAGGGGGGGTGCCCTCTGCAGTCACTGCAAATGCAGCCACGGGAGCCGGCTGCTCGTCTAGGAGGAGACCGCCCGCCGGCCCCTCTGGGCGAGGGTGCCCCTGTTCTGTCCACAGTGGTGCTTCCCTCCTCTTGGCGGCCTTGATCCTGGACAGGCCGGGGGAGCACTGCCGCCCCTGCACTCACACCCGCCCTCCTGCCCACTGTCCGCCACTGGCAGGACGTTGCAGCCCCCCTGACCGGCAGCAAGCAGGCGCCTCCCCAGCAGGTGGACCGCAGGCCCTCTGCTGCGCCCTGCTCTGGGAGGTCTGGGTGGACCGACGGCCCTCGGGGTCTCTTGTGCTGGAACCCCAGTGTGCTGCGGCTCCGGCCCAGGAGGGGGAACGCAGGGCCAAGAAGAGCCAGCGCTCACGGCCTGGTTCCTGGGGCGGGGATGACGAGGGTCGAGGGTCGTCTCTGATTCCGGGGGCCGGGGGCCCAGCGGGAGACGGGGGAAGGCCGCTGGCGGCTGGAGCTCCGTGGAGACTCCTCGACCAGGAGGCCCGTATCTGCAAAGTCCGCCAGGGGCCAGGCGGTGACGGCCGTGAGCCGCGCCGACCAGCGCCGCCTTAGCCGGACGGAGCCTGGGAAGGGCTCCCGAGACGCGGGCAGCCCTGCGCGGAAGCCGGCGGCGGGTCCTCTCACTCCCCTCCTCTTGTTTCCGCATCCCGGAGGCCGCTTCCGGGAGCTTCGCTGAGGCTCTCGGGGGTCCCCTGTCTGCAGTGCCCACCCGTCCCCCCGCGCCGGTTCTGGCAGAGCTGCCCCCCCCCGCCCCCGCGCGCACCCCTTTCCTGGCCTCTGTCTGACCTCGTTTGTGGGCAAGCATCTGCCTCCCTTGGTTCCCGGCAGTAGAGTCCCTTGGGGTCCGTCTCACTAGCGCCTCCTCAAGGAGCCCTGGGGAAGTGCGTCTGCCCGTGGAGCAGGGCCCGGGCCTGAGATGCGCCAGGGAGTGAGGCCGGCCCGCCCCCTGCCGCGGCCGCCCCAGGATCCACCCGCAAGGTCAGGAGCCGCTGCCCCGCTGCAGCCTCGGCCTCATGCTCCCTGCTTCAAACAGTGATGGTGGGGAGGAGTGTCTGAGGGTGTGAGCCCTGCGGGGAAGCTTCCAGGTTCAAATCCCGACTCCGCCACCCCAGCTTCCTCACCTGCACGGCAGAGGGCAGGCCTGGCTTGCAGAGGTGCTGGGACCCTGCGCGCTGGGGGTGTGGCCTGGCAGGGAGCCTTAGGAGCCGTGGGAGGCGGCTGCTTCACAATAAGCAGGATGTCAGGGGCCAGGGGGAGCCCTGCGGCCTGTCCGCAGGGCCCGGTGTGTTTCATCACCTGCCAGCCCCGCTGCACGGTTTCAAACAGACTCTGTGGACCACACCTGGATAGCACAGCACCGCTTTGGGAGGGGGCGGGAGGGGGCCCTGCCCTGGAGGAGGCCACTGGATTCCTGGCGCCCCTGTGTCCTGGTGCCCAGCATCAGAGGAGCAGCCACTCTCACCCAGACCCTGGTGGGGGTCTGTAGCCCCTGCTAATCTCCACCAGGCCGCCCACAGGGTGGAGAGACCTGTGTGAGGTTTGCCCAGTAGCTGAGACTCAGACGTTGAGTATCGGGCTTGGTGTCCAGGTCAGTAAGCAAAAAACTGGGGACCGAGACCAAGCCTGATGCATGATTAAACCAACAGCCCACCCCTAAAATAGGCTGAAGACCTGCACAGACATTTCTCCAAAGGAGACATACTGATGGCCCACAGGTATATGAAAGGGTGCTTAATATCGCTACTTATTAGAGAAATGCAATCAAAATGCAAATCAAAATCAAAATGAGCGACCACCTCACACAGGTCAGAATGGCCACCATCAAAAGTCCACAGTAACAGGTGCTGAGAGGTGTGGAGAAAAGGGAATTCTCTGCACTGTCGCTGGGAATGTAAGTTGGTGCAGTCACTATGGAGAACAGAAAAAAACTTTAAAAAACTAAAAATAGAGTTACCATGTGATCCACCAATTCCACTACTGGTACATATTTGGAAAAAATGAAGACACTAATTCATAAAGATATACACGCCCCGGTGTCTACGGCTGCTCCACTCACAATAGCCAAGGTACGAAAGTAACCTGAGTGCCCATCAGCAGACAGATGGATGAAGAGGATGTGGAACACACATGCGATCGAACACATCCTCAGCTATACAAAGAATGCAATAGCGCCACCGCTACAACAGGGATGACCTGGAGAATATCACATGCTTAGCAAAATCCAAGACAAATACTGTACAACCACTGACATGAGGAATCCAAAAAGTAATACAAACCATTGTATATGCAAAAGAGAACACACCGACCCAGGAAACAAACCGACGGTTCCCAAGGGGAAGAAGGAAGTGAAAGGGCGAGCGTCTCAGGCGTGTCTGCCTCTTGTGACCCCGGGGACCACGCAGTCCACGCAACTCTCCAGGCTAGAACGCTGGAGTGGGGAGCCGTTCCCTTCTCCGGGGCATCTTCCCCACCCAGGGATCGAACCCAGGTCTCCCGCCGTGCAGGCGGAATCTGGAAGAAGGAAGTAGGGAGGGCCCAATCAGGGGTATGGGATTAAGAGATAAAAACGGCTGTGTACACAATAGGTAAGAAACAAGGTTATATTGTATGATGCGGGATCACAGCCATTACCTTGTAGTAACTTCCAATGGAGCATAATTTGTACAAATACTGAATCACCATGCTTACACCTTAGAATAATAGAGTATTATCAACTATACTGCAACAATAAAATAAATAAATCAACTATGCTGCAACAATTTTAAAAAAAGGTGTGACTGTTTTGCTACTTCTCCAGTGGAACCATCTTATCTTTAAATTTCTGCAAGGCGGCTTAGCTGGTAAAATTTATATTTCCTTGGAAAAGAGGGGTCTCACTGTGGTTTTGATTTGCCTCTCGCTTCAAACAGTGTGATTAATGGTGCTGCACATCTTTTCATGTGCTCACTGGCCATTTGTGTCTCTTCCTTGGTAAAATGTCTATTCACATCTCTGCCTGTTTTTTAAACTGGGTTAGTGTCTTTTTGTTACTGAGTCCTAAAGGTGTCTTCTACATTCTGGATGGAAGTCCTTTATCAGATACATGATTTGCAAATGTTTCCTCCCAGGCAGTGACTTGTCTTTTCATTGTCTTAACAGTATCCTTAGAAGAGCAGATGCTCTTAATTTTGATTATGTTCAATCTATCATTTTTTTTTTCTTTTATAGATCATGCTTTTGGTGTCATGCTTAAGAAATCTTTGCCTCACCTTTTACATAAAAAAATTTGAAAAAAGTTTTGAATCACAAAAAGGAATAGGAACAAAGAGAAAAGACAAATGACTAAGTGGATCAAAATATTTGAACTCATATCATAAGGTGCTAATTTGTCTAATAGATAAAGAACTTCTAAAGTCAATAAGCAAAAGACCAGCCATCTAGCAGAATTAATGGCAGAAATACAGCAGACAGAACATGGAGAATGAAATACAAATGCCTCTTGCACATAAGACTCCTGACTTTTCTTATATAAAGAAAAATGTAAACTAAAACTATAGTGAGATACCACTGCTTCCCTGTCGGGCTGTCAAAGACCAAAAGAGAAAGTAAGAGTCACTCAGGTGCGTCTGACTCTTGCAGCCCCGTGGTCGCAGTTCCATGCAGGCCATGGAATTCTCCAGCCAGAACACTGGAGTGGGTGGCCTTTCCCTTCTCCAGGGGATCTTCCCACCAGGGATCAAACTCATGTCTCCCGCATTGCAAGAAGATTCTTTGCCAGCTGAGCCACAAGGGGAGCCCAAGAATATTGGAGTGGATAGCCTATCCTTTCTCCAGCAGATCTTCCCGACCCAGGAATTGAACCAGGGTCTTCTGAACTGCAAAAGGGGGATAAATTCTATGGAGAGAAATTTGGCAATTTTCTATCAAAAATTCATACACTTTTTGACCCACAAATTTCTCTTCAAGAAATTTGCCTTTGATAAGTATTGACTCAGCGCAAAATATGTATGTTCAAAGACAGCATTAGATACTATGTAAAATATTGAAAATAATCAACCAACAGCAAACCGATTAGGTAATCTATGGTAATACATACAATCACTCCATGAAATGTTGTTTCCTGGGTATATGATTCATTGTGTCGTGAACTCTGTTCCTGGGGCCCACCCCAACTTCAGAAGAGGAGGGGGCTGGGCTTCATGATTTGACAACCAGAGAGCTTACTTTTCAGGAGGTATTTCTTTCAGTCTTTTGAATTTTGTGCATTTAAAATAAAAACAAACCAAAAAAGGAGCAAAAGAAACAAATGGAAATCAACCTTGAAGCAGTCCTTTCATCCTGAGCCAGAGAATTAACAAAAATGTACAATTTATTGAGTACCTACTTACTCCAGGCAATTTCTTTTAAGCCTTCCAACAAGCCTCAAATAAATGGTGTTCTTGTTTGTAATTGTTGGGGCTCGAATCAGAAAGCTGAAAGTTTTGTCCAGACTTACTGGGGCGGGAGGGGCCGACGGCATCCAAGCCGACTTCTGCCTACACTGAAACTGTGCTAGGAAGTTTTGCTTCTAATGTCGTGAAAATCCAGAGCCTCTCTTGCCTTTGGTTGTGTAACGCCCATGGCAAACTCTGGCCCTGGTGGCCGCTCAGTGACCAACGATGGACGATGCCCTCAACCATGTGTTTCATCAAGTATAGAGGAGGTGCCTTCAGTCACTTCCTGCTCCTATAGATACACCAGGAGGTGTCGTAACACGGGTCCCGACGTATGAATTCCAAACCGTCTCACTGTAGGATGTGCCTGAATCAATCCCAAATCCTACCGGAGCGAAAAGAAAAGGAGGCAGGGTCCCAAGGAGTGAATGTGGGCCGCCCAGCGAGGATGCCCCAGAAATGCGGTCTGTCCCCGCAAGGTGCGCAAAGCTTTGCCTTCAGTGTTCATTCCTCTGATGGGATTTGTTATGACGAAATCTTCTGAAACCCACTCTCCGTGCCCTGGTTCACACGGGGGTTGAAACAAATCTCCATGCTGTTTATTATTTAAATTAGCAGGTAGTAAACAGTAGACAGTGCCAAAGAAAGGCAATGCCAAAGAATGTTCAAACTACCAAACAATTGCACTCATCTCACATGCTATCAAAGTAAAGCTCAAAATTCTACAAGACAGGCTTCAACAGGACATGAACCGTGAACTTCCAGATGTTCAAGCTGGATTTAGAAAAGGCAGAGGAAGCAGAGATCAAATTGCCAACATCTGCTGGAGCATCGAAAAAGCAAGAGAGTTCCAGAAAAACATCCACTTCTGCTTCATTGAATATGCCAAAGCCTTTGACTGTGTCGATCACAACAAACTGTAGAAAATTCTTAAAAAGATGGGAATCCCAGACCACCTTACCTGTCTCCTGAGAAATATGTACGCAGGTCAAAAAGCAACAGTTCAATTGGACATGGAACAATGGACTGACTCCTAATTGGGAAAGGAGTACGTCAAGGCTGTATATTGTCACCCTGCTTATTTAACTTATATGCAGAGTACATCATGAGAAATGTCAGGCTGGATGAAGCACAAGCTGGAATCAAAATTTCCAGGAGAAATATCAATAACCTCAGATATGCATGTGACACCACTCTTAAGGCAGAAAGTGAAGAAGAACTAAAGAGCCTCTTGATGAAAGTGAAAGAGGAGAGTGAAAAGTTGGCTTAAAGTTCAACATTTGGAAAACTAAGATCATGGCATCTGGTCCCACCACTTCATGGCAAATAGATGGGGAAACAATGGAAACTGAGAGACTTTATTTTCTTGGGCTCCCAAATCACAGCAGATGGTGACTGCAGCCATGAAATTAAAAGATGCTTGCTCCTTGGAAGAAAAACTATGATCAACCTAGACAGCATATTAAAAAGCAGAGACATTACTTTGCCAACAAAGGTCCATCTAGTCAAAGCAATGGTTTTTCCAGAAGTCATGTACGGACCTGAGAGTTGGACTATAAAGAAAGCTGAGCGCGGAAGGATTAATGCTTTTGAAGTGTGGTGTTGGAGAAGGCTCTTGAGAGTCCCTTGGACTGCAAGGAGATCCAACCAGTCCATCCTAAAGGAGATCAGTCCTGAATATTCATTGGAAGGACTGATGCTGAAGCTGAAGCTCCAATATTTTGGCCACCTGATGCAAAGAACTGATTCCTTGGAAAAGACCCTGATGCTGGGAAAGATTGAAGGCAGGAGGATAAAGGGATGACAGAGTATGAGATGGTTGGATGGCATCACCTACTTGATGGACATGAGTTTGAGCAAGCTCTGGGAGTTGGTGATGGATAGGTAAGCCTGGTTGCAGCAGTCCATGACTGAGCGACTGAACTGAACTGAAACAGCATTATGGGGCTTCCCTGGTAGCTCAGCTGGTAAAGAATCTGCTTGCAATGCAAGTGACACTGGCTTGATTCCTGGGCCAGGGAGATCTGCTGGAGAATAAATAGACTACCCACTCCAGTGTTGCTGGGCTTCCCTAGTGGCTCAGATGGCAAAGAATCCGCCTGCAATGTGGGACAAATGGGTTCGATACTTGGGTTGGGAAAAACCCTTGGCAAAGGAAATGGCAACCCACTCCGGTATACTGGCCTGGAGAATCCCATGGACAGAGGAACCTGGCAGGCTATGGTCCCTGGTGTCATGAGGAGTCAGAAATGACCGAGGGACTTGCACTTTCAGACAGTGTTATGGGCTTCCCTGGTAGCTCATGGGTGAAGAATCCACCTGTCAACACAGGAGATGCAGGTTCAATCCCTGGGTGGGGAAGATCCTCTGGAGGAGGGAATGGCAACCGACTCCAGTATTCTTGCCTGGAGAATCCCATGGACAGAGGAGCTGGGTGGGTTATAGTCCATGGGGTCACAAAGAGTCAGACATGACTTGGCAACTAAATAACAAGATGGTGTTGCCTATAAATGAAGAAAAAAATGACTGGAAAGGAATAAATTATTATAAATGACTAAAAATCACCATCTCTAGTTTTTCTCTTTTATTTTTCACAAAATATCTAATAACAGTATGCATATCTCTTAGCATTTTATACCAGAGAAGGAAACGGCAACCCACTCCAGTATTCTTGCCTGGGAAATCCCATGGACAGAGAAGCCTGGTGGGCTAGTCCTTGGGGTCGCAAAGTCGGACATGACTTAGGGTCCAAGCGTGCATGCAGACGGCATGGAGACTGCGGGTCACAAGCAGAGGATTGGCAGAGAGGGTTTACAGCTTGCTCCCTCGGCCCTGACTCTCCGGCTGGAAGTGGGTCTGAGATGGGAGTGGGGAGACCCTGGGGGGTGTCTGCAGGCTGTCGGGGCGGGAACCCCCTCCTGGCTGCCTCGGTGCTGCCTTCAAGCAGCGAGAGCAGGCCTCAGGAGGCTGTACACAGGTCAGATAGCCTGGTTCTCCTTCTCGATTAGCATCCGTTGCCCAGGAACGTTTGCTTCACCCAAACCTACAGCTGCACATGCTGCCGCTGCTCCTGACTCTTTCTTCTGCCAAGGAAGAGCCGCCGTGCTTGTCACAGCGACTGGGGTCCTAGCCCCGGCCCCTGGTCCCACCACCCCTCCTCTCACCTCCCACCCGTGTCCCCAAACCTTGTCACCAATAATTACGCTGCACATGAATCATTTTTTAATGTTTGGTTTAATACATACAGATTCTTTAAACAATAAAAAAAAATCAGCAAACAGCATCACAATCTGGAAATCTCTTTCTTAACATAGAAAACGGTTTCTTAACGGCACAGGGAAAGAACTCAACAGCAAGCTTGACAACATAATTAGAAGATTGTTCCCGGGAAGGGAAGAGCATTCTTTATACAGCTCTTACTACTCTCAATAAGATTATTCTCCCTGAATAGCTAATCAGCTTTTCCCAGCTTCCCAAATCCGCGTGCTTGAAGCCGCTCTCACAGCTCTCCTTACCCGCTAAATGGCAAACAGTGACACCTCGGAAAGGGAAATTTCAAGCGTTCCCCGAATGTGAGCAAACAGCGCGATGCAGGCTGTGGACGGCGAGCTCCCGGCAGATTAGCGGCAATTTAGGAAGACGGTGCTGTCACACCCGGTTGACAAGGGTGACGGCACTTGTGATCCCTGCTCCAGCTCCGCTGTGTCACGTTTCAACAGAACGGGAGGAGGGGAGAAAAGCCCATGGGGGAGTCGTGGGAGGCTTCCTAGCAAGCCTTTAGGACACCAGGGACAAAGGACCCAGGGGCTCCCGGAGCTGCCGCCCCCTGGCCGGCCCTGCGGGGTCTCCGGGCTGGGCACGGGTGGAGGGGTGAGGACCGAGCAGGGGCGGCCGGCCGTGGGGTGTCTGGGGGGGCCCGCCCCTCCCCTGCTCCAGCCGTGGCACCCGGTCCTCTCCAGGTTCCCGTGGGGGCTGCACCTCAGGATGGACGGTGCAGGGGCCCCGAAGGCTGCCGGGCACGGTGACATCATCCAAACGGCCGGGGTGGGCAAGAAGGCGCCGAAGGAGCACCCGGGCCTGGTGGGGGGACAGTGAGGACACGCCGCCCACCCCAGGCCCTGGACTCCATGGTGGCTGCGGCGCTGCGGGAGAAGACGGCAGCCGCCTCCGCCTGAGGGGAGCCCCTGGCACGCCGGCCGAGCTCGGGGCTCCGAGCGCAGTCCTCCCACACCAGGAGACGCAGCCTTCCGCGGGCCCTCGGGGCTCCGAGCGCGGTCCTCCCACACCGGGAGACGCAGCCTTCCGCGGGCCCTCGGGGCTCCGAGCGCGGTCCTCCC